>JACEFZ010019036.1:22500-102500 GCA_014155875.1 Cepaea nemoralis | reverse complement strand
TTGGAGTAGTAAGTCAGTCAATGTGGACAGTTAGAGTAGTAAGTCAATGTAGACAGTTGAAGTAGTCGTTCAGTCAATTTTGACAGTTGGAGTAGTAAGTCAGTCAATGTGGACAGTTGGAGTAGTGAGTCAGTCAATGTGGACAGTTGGAGTAGTAAGTTAGTCAATGTTGACAGTTGGAGTAGTGAGTCAGTCAATGTGGACAGCTGGTGTAGTCAGTCAATGTGGACAGTTGGAGTAGTCAGTCAATGTGGACAGTTGGAGTAGTAAGTCAGTCAATCTGGACAGTTGGAGTAGTCAGTCAATGTGGACAGTTATATATGCACTGTTTATGTTTACAACTTTCATTTGACAATGGTTTTTATTTCCCGTGTGAATGTGTGAATGTACCATGCTTAATATGCATTGTTTATGCTTACAAAATCAATTTGACAAATTTTTTTCCCTCTATGTAAATGTAACATGCACATTTGATGAATGAAAGATGAGTGATCGAAAGGGCCGAATGTAAGACGGGCCTGCGTGCCCAATTTGTAACTCTTTTAAAATAAAGTTCGTTCGTTCGTTTGTTCTATCTATCTATCTATCTATCTATCTATCTATCTATCTATCTGTCTGTCTGTCTGTCTGTCTGTCTGTCTGTCTGTCTGTCTGTCTGTCTGTCTGTCTGTCTGTCTGTCTGTCTGTCTGTCTGTCTGTCTGTCTGTCTGTCTGTCTATCTGTCTATCTATCTATCTATATTTCTCTCTCTAGTAATGATAATAATCATCAAGTGCCCTGCCAGCTGGCGTAGGCGTTCATGGCACTCCACAGATCTCGGTCTTTGTGTTCTGGATCAACTCTTTTGCTGATATTCCTCCATGCCACCGTCCCAATCCATCCAGCGTCATTTCTCTTGGGCTGCCTCTGCCTCTCTTCACCTCGATCTTTCCAGTTGTCCCGATGTTCTCCGATGTCTCTCTTCGAACCACATGACCAAAGGAAGCTGTTTGTCTCTTTCTTATTGTTGTATATAGTGTTCTAGTTTCATTAACCTGTTTCAGGCAGTCGTCGTTAGTTACTCTGGCAGTCCAAAGAATTCGCAACATTCGCAGCAAAAACCACATCTCTGTTGCTTCTAAGTTGTTCCTTATTTGTTCATTTACATTCCAAGAATCGCTACCATACAACAAAACTGGTTCTATATATCATTTCAGCACCCTCTATCTTACATTCATTGATAGTGACTTATTGCATAAGATACTCTTCATTTTCTGACATGCGGATTTTGCCTGCCCTATTCTGCTCTTAATCTTTGTTGTACATCTTCCATCTGATGTTATAAGTACCCCAAGGTATTTAAAATTATCCACTTGGTTAAGAATGTCCCCTTTTATTTCTATGTCACATTTTGGTGTCACCATTTTCTTTGATTTCACCATTGTTACTGTTTTCTTGATATTCAAGGAGAGTCCTTTCTGTACACTCTCTGATACTACAATGTCCAACAATTGTTGTAGGTCTATTGCATTTTCCGCCGCCATTACTGTGCCATCTGCATACCGTATTTTGTTTATATTATAACCTCCTGTTAGTATTCCTGGCTTCTCTTTGATCTCTCTCATTATTACTTCACTATAGAGGGAGAAGAGATCGGTGACAAGACACACCCCTGTCGTACTCCTAGCTGTATCTGTTCGTAACTACCCTTTTTATTTATAATATAATACACTGACATATTTTGTCAGCCACAAGGTTGTATCCTTCTTGTTGTATCGTCACCTACGCCTGGCTCGCTAGCCCTCTCTGTGAACCTGTAGTAAAGTAAACCAGGCAACACACACACACGCACACACATAACACACACACACACACGCACGCACACAAACACACCCACTCACACAGGTTTATCTTTGCGACACACGGACCTCACAGCCACGTGACATGTAGATCACCTGAGATATACTGTTCAGCTTTCCGGGTAACTAGGCGTGTTCTCTAGTCGCTACAGCACATATTTAGTTCATTATTGCTACACAGACAGCAATAAAGTTAGTTGCATATCCTTTACAGGACGTAGCAGTCAATCTTAACATTTTTTGGTTGTTTCTTGATTTCTTGGCAAATGTACGTTCAGTAGTTTGTCATTGCTTTCTGAACGACTGACACTCATAACTTTGCATGAGAAACCAACGCAAGGCGGTCTGCTTCCAAATCGCCCGCAGCTGTGTTTCGAACGCGGTATGCGAGATGACGAATTGTGACCGTAACCACATCGACACTGAGCGAGCAATAGACACACATCGGAATGTAGAATCTGCTCTAGTGTGTGTCTTTTACTTCTGCTTCGTCTGCTTCATCTTCTTCTTCTTCATTCACTTCGTTCGTTTCATATTGCTTGTGGGTGTAACTGCGCTTTGCCTGTTTACAACAATGTTACATTAACTTTCGGCCGACACAATCCTCCTCTTCCGGCATTGTTTTGCCGGGTTATCCTTCCCGGCTAATTTCATATGACGTTCTGCAACTTCAAAGGGGTATGGTCATCTTGGCCCTTCTATTTACCTTTGCTGCTTCCCTAAAGACCATCCTCGCGTATGCATGTCGAAGCTCAAGCGAAGGCACAGACATAATATTGGCATGCCCCACCTTGTAAAGAGGCTTCCATAAATACAGAGCTGATGATACATGATGCTCTAGTACTGGGTTCACCCACGGAATCGTTACGTCCTGCAAGTAGCTGCTTAGCAGCATGTCCGGATATTGAGCTGTTCTGTTTAACACAGACTGCCCTTTTCACAGACCAGAAGGATGTGGTAGATTTGTGACTTTAATGACCTCCACACAGTGAGCGGTTCAATCCCTCGGCAGTGTCAGAAGCTCTCCTAATGTAGTTTGCTATTTGTTTACAGGATCGGGGTCTTTGGTTGGTAGTGACCTCTGAATTGGCTTAAATTAAGAGCACCGTATTCCATTCAGAGCATCAGCCCTGGAAAACCATGCAGCGCAATGTCTTGCTTTTTGTTTTATGGAACGTGCTCTTCTGAGCAGATTTACGTTGAGTACGTTGCTTTTTGAACGGGAAGTCAATCTCATCTCATCTTATCTTATACCTTGCGGTGTCGAAGTAAAGTATAAACAGCGGGAAAGTGTCCGTTTATGGGCTTCATATATCGAGATTCTCATGGACTCGGTTACTCCTTCTGTCCATAGTTTATATGGTCGGTTTCTTCTTCTGGCTCCCTGTGGTCTGTACATCATTGCTTATTGTGGCATACTGTTAGTTGGTAGCCTAGTTACATGGCCAAATCATTTAACAGGGGAGTCAATAAATAAGTTACTGAAACCCCGTCCCATTCCCACGCTTTGATGCGTGTTGGGTATATGCCGTTATCAGCATATTTGTATAAACCAATCGATACTCGATGTGGTCAATAGCACGCCGACGCCTTTACTTTCCATAACATTTTCTGGTACCATTTTAGACTGGATTGACCTGGACAATATCCCCGGCAATAAAGGGGCATCGAATATATGAACATCGAAACAGCAGGTAAGCTTATTAGCCTGCTGGGCTACCAGTCGCCGACTCAATAGAGCCACACCAAAACTATTAAAATATGTGACTAAGGGCAAAGGAAGTCTTTTTTTTGTTTTCAATTTTGTTATTGAACTCAAGCGTAGTACACACACGTGTTACTACTTCTGGTAGCACTGGACTGATTTTTGCTGGTGGATTATTTCCTTATTACCAGTGTCCCTCGCCATCAGGCGAACTTACTCCGTCTTCAAGGGTACTTGTGATTTACTTCCTCAAGTCAAGGACGAGAAGTCAACATGTTAGCTTAACTGACCGGTGTAGGGCAACCTCGGCATCAGCGCACCGGATGTTTAAGAACGAACGCTCTTATCCTGTCGGCCATGCTGACCTCTCAGCAACGTCTTTTATTCTTTACATGTGTGATGGAACCACTACGGAGCTGTCAAACACTCGAGTGGGTTAATTTAACAGATAAAGTGGGACAGAATGGGTTCAAGTAATAACCACGAAGACAACCAGAAGACATGACGGACTGGCACAATGTAATAATAACACTGGGTCGTGAGTGCAGGAAATGGGCTGCAGACCGCATTGAGTTTGAAGTGCATCAACTGATCCAGAGTAACACACATCAAGGTGATATAGTCATTCTACACCGATGGGTCAGTGGTGAGAAACATACTGTAGTGGTTGGGGCTTTATTGCAAAAGCTAATGGACGAATATTGAAAGGAGAGTCTGGCATATGAGACTACGACCTCCAGCATGAGAATGGAGGTGGAAGCAGTAACAGTGGCATTCCATTGGTTAGAGGAGACTACTGCAACACACGTTGTATTCATTACGGATTCAAAGAGTGAGTATGCTTAGCAAGGTGGAGAAAGGAATGTTTCGTGTGGAATAGCTATTGTCGCTTCAGAGGTCACAGATTGTGAGAATTGTATGGATATTTTGCCCTGGTCATGCGGGAATGCGGGGGAATGAACAGGATTATAGGCTAGCAGGGAATGCACCTCTTGGTGGTAGATTGCCTATGGACAAGGGGGTGGTGGTCGTCCGCTTGTGGGACCAGGTGGAGAAGGCGAAGGAACAGATTGGGAATCAATATGTGGAAAGAATGAGATTGCGGGGAATCAGCAGGGGTTCTGGAAGAATCTCAAAACTGAGAGGAAAGACCATGAGAACTTTTAATCAGATAGAGGTGGGAACGATTAGTAGCATTTCTCTTCGCTGGCTGTTGAACGAGGGGCGGAGCACATATAGGAATGCCCTGAGTGAAGTGATGTCGGTTTTTAACTCAACACTCAACTCATAACCATGAAGAATGAGTTAATTAACTGGGACAGAAAGAACACCGTTAAACAGCCAGACTATCACACACTGATCACCGTCACCCCGATTCATTGGGTAAACACGCAAGGGTAGCAAATACCGCACGGGGAACTGAGGCCATAAATGACCGTGTTAGGTTACGGTACGCCTTCACAGCGTGTCGTTTGAGTCGCCCTTTAAATGAAGTGTCAGTTCAGAAACGGTTTTGAACTTCGTGCCTGCTATTTGGCAACCGTAATGTAAATTACCCTGTGATTTCTAAGCGAGGAAACAAGGATATGACTTGAGGAGCTGTGAGTTCGGTTAAGTTTGGGATCTTCGACAGCTGGTTTTTAAAGTTTAATTCGGTAATTGTTGCGGCACGTTTTTGTGGATATGACCAAGTCAGTGAAATCATTCGAGCTTAGTAAGGTAAGTTTCTAACTGTTTCTTGCGGTGGACTCAGTTCGTGTGTTATGTGTCGTAGAGTGCTTGCTAATTTAGTGTGTGTATGAACAAGCGAGCAGGTGTGTAGGTATGTTTATGTGTATCAATGCTATTTTTGTATGTTATGCTTTTATGTGATGTATGTGGTATTTGTATAAAAGTACACACACACATATACACACACACACACACACACACACACACACAAGCACACATGCGGTGACTTCTCCTTCAGAACGCAATGGCACACAACAACTGAAAGTGAAGTTTCCTAAAATTATCTTGGAGTTGATCGGAACATCCTTCAAACGACATGCAATTTTATGGGATTCTGATTTTTGACAATTGACGTGGGACTGCCAGTTTCACCGAGCATACAATGGGTACAAGTAAATGTCCTGGGCAGTAGAGGCGGTCTCTGTGATGCTGACCACAAAACTCACCCAGTGTCGGGTGCTCTTTAATAATATAGGTCTAGCACCATATGCCACATTAGCCTTAGCAGATCCAGAGGCCAACAATAAGGTGAAGGTTTGGACCTAACAAACATGGACGGTGGAAAATGGTCAAATAGGGAGGTTTTGTCACAGTGATGACTTACATGTTGTTAATATTGTAGCAGACATGTTATATTATATATCGAATTAAAGGAGGTTTGCATAAGGAAAACTTACTATGTATAAGCCCTTGACAGAAAAGGGAAGTCGCTTAAGACGATTAATCATCTCTTGACACTCAATCAATTTAGACGTGTGAAAGGGACCTTTGCTGATTACAGTATCTGACCACAGAAGACAGCTCTGCTCATGAACAGAATCAAATCAACCGACAGTTTTCCGCCAGGCTATCCGCTCGTTTGTCGATATACCTACGTTGTTGACTGCCTACCTCCGGCTAATTCTAACTGGTCGTCAGTCTCTCCGTATTTCTGTTTCTTTCTATATCTCTATCGGCTCCGTGGTGAAGGTGGAAGGTTCTAAACACAGCTTTGTTGGTTTTTGATGAAATTATATCTGTGCCGGTCGTTCAGAAAACAATAGCAAACTACTGAACGTAAACTTGCCCAGGAATTACAAACAGCCAAAAAAAAGATGCTAGGTTTGACTGCTACGTCCTGTAAAGGACATGCAACTAATTTAACTCTATCTCTGTCTGTCATCTATCCCTGTTTGTGTGTCACTGTATTATGAGTCCGCACTTACGCACACTCTCTCTCTCTCTCGCTCTCTCGCTCTCTCTCTCTCTCTCTCTCTCTCTCTCTCTCTCTCTCTCTCTCTCTCTCTCTCTCTCTCTCTCTCTCTCTCTCTCTCTCTGATTAGGAAGCTCGACGGATGGAAAAACACACCCACAGACACCGACAAGCATTTCTACAGAAATTTTTATCAACCAGAAAAGAAAGTAGAATTACCTTAGGAAAAGTAGGGTTACGATTGGCTAGTCTCTCTCAGGAGGGGTGAAAAGAAAGTAAAAATTTGTAGCCTGCCGATGACAGGCAGACTACACAAGTCACCCTCACCTCTTCGTTGTGTAGACCGGGAAACCATGACAGCGAGGTCGTGGGTCAACGGGACTCTGGCTCCCCAGTGGGAACGGACTCCACTTTGTTAGATTTTCCTGTCCCAAACCTGCGACTGGCCTGACAAGCCGGCAGGGGACTTTTCTTGCTGCCCATAGGAAAAACGACGCCTAATCGGACTGACTTAAATGGAAACAGACGACCCGGCAAAGTTAAGGGACAACGAGACGGATCAGCGATTAAAACAATAAGCACACTGGAAATCTGCGGTTTTAAAAGTAAAGAAGATCACCTCATTGAAACAAATTGAAAAGAAAGCAAAAGAATATGACACATGAAACAAAAGAGTGCTTATCTGGACATTGGAGAATGAGTCCGATCGACGGAAAAATTAATAATGTCCGTCTGCCATCCTGTCTGCCTCTAGATGTTTGTTATTCAGATACAGCCCTCAAAGTGTAGATCATGGCAAGGTGTTCCTTGGCGAAAAGCTAAGACATTCGTATTGCTTCGAAGCACACTGGATTCTTGCACGAGAGCTTTCACCAACTGGGGTTGAATGTTCCCCATTCGGGTATGCCTTTACATTCAGGTTTTGTATTAAATGTTAGATCCCTGTGTAGTATTGGATATATGATTAAAGATCTAGCGTGTCTTTTTACATGACGTCGCAATCAGCCCTTGTATTTATTAGCTGTGTCATTTACTGGGCAAGTTTAAATTTAATAGACTACACAAGTCAACCTCACCTACCAGTGGTGTAGACCGGGAAACCATAACCGCGAGGTCATGGGCCAACGGGGATCTGGCTCTTCAGGGGGAACGGACTCTCCTTGGTCAGATTTTTCTGTCCTAAACCTGTGACCTGGCGAAAGAGCTCGTGGAAGATTCCAGTGTGCCTAGAAGCAATACGACTGTTTAAACGCCCACGTCTGCCTAGCCTTTACTGAGTACCATAAAATATCTTGGGAAGTAAAGACACCCGGCGTGATATTGATCACATCACTCATCGAGTGTCGATTGGACTATACAAATATAGCGTTCGAACCATACACCCATTATGTTGCAAGGCGGGTAAAAGGTTTCTTGTAACATTATGTTCGCTGCATTCATCAACTGTGACTTAGCACTGTTCGACTGTACCAAGTGTTGGCTGTAATAGTGAAAGACTTCTTCATTCCGCGTGGTATGAATGCGATCATTTTGTAAGATAACAGGGAAGGAGAGTAAGTTGAGAAAGCGGCGATAGATGATTATGTACTGTCTTTACTGTGGCATGGAAAGATGCCTACACACTAATATATACATTTTCATAATCGTGACATTGTGAAGAAGCATTGTAACCATCATCACTATCATGCGCCATGCCGATAAGCGTGGGCGGTCATGTTTCACCATCTCGCACGATCACCAGAGTCGTGGTCGTGGATCAGCTGTGTGTTCTTGTTTCAACCATGTCACGTGGCTAAGCCATACAGGTATTTACTTCTTTGCCTTCCCCTTGTTCTATCCCCCCCTCCCCCTTGGAAACCAAGTTCTCTATTTTATTTATTCTGATAACGTGTCTAAACAATTGTGACTGTCTAATTTCTCTAATCAGTTTACGGTTTTCATGTGCCTCTTGTAGGACTTAGTCATTGGTTTTTCTGTCTATCCATGGTATTCTTAGCATACTCCCCAGAAACCACACCTTCACTGTCATTAGGTGTTTTTCAGCTTGTCTGCTCATTGTCCACGCTTCACAGCCATAAAAATGTATAGGTTCTATGTAGCACTTCAACATCCTTTTTCTCGCTGCAGTCGACAGCAAACATGAAAACACAGTCGGTCGCGTCATTTGGCCAGGTACTTGAAGTCTATGATGATAATCGATGAGTCGCTGCAATCTTCTGTCAGGACAAGAGAATTATTTATGTATGATTTGGTACTTTTCACTGGCTTGATTAGACACTTCC
Organism: Cepaea nemoralis; assembly: GCA_014155875.1. Classification (NCBI taxonomy): domain Eukaryota; kingdom Metazoa; phylum Mollusca; class Gastropoda; order Stylommatophora; family Helicidae; genus Cepaea; species Cepaea nemoralis. The sequence continues at coordinate 93,752 of JACEFZ010019036.1, read as the reverse complement.
ATGCAACCCAGCGGTAAGGTTGTTTTTTTTTTTAACTAACGCAACTAACGGTTTTTACAACAGAATGGCATGGTTGACTGTCTTCTTTTTCATTATTCCCTCCTTCTTCTCTTTCTTCATATTCTTTATTATTCCCTCTTTCTCCTTTTTCATCCGCTTCTTCGTTATTTCTTTTCTCTCCCTTTTCTTCTTCGTCTCCTCCTCCCCCACCTCCTTTTCTTCCACCTCCTCCTCCTCCTCCTCCTTCTTCTTCTTCTTCCTTCTTCTCTTCTCTTTCTTCTTCTTCTTCTTCTTCTTCTTCTTCTTCTTCTTCTCTTCTTCTCCTCCTCCTCCTCCTCCTCCTCCTCCTCCTCCTTCTTCTTCTTCTTCTTCTTCTTCTTCTTCTTCTTCTTCTTCTTCTTCTTCTTCTTCTTCTTCTTCTTCTTCTTCTTCTTCTTCTTCTTCTTCTTCTTCTTCTTCTTCTTCGTTGTCGTCCTCGTCTTCGGCGTCGTCGTCGTCTCCTACTGTCTCCTCCTCCTCCTCCTTCCCCGCCTCCCCCTCATCCTCCTCCTTCTTCTTCGTTTTCTTATTATTGTTGTTATTATTATTATTATTATTATTTCTGTCTTTCTGTTTTTTTTTATTTCTTATTTTAAACAAATCAGTCAACACCTCGTTACAGATGACCATTACCGCAACACTGTGTTGCAGTTGACCATTACCCCCAACACAGTGTTACAGTTGACCATTTCCCCCAAAACTGTTACAGTTGACCATTACCCCCAACACTTTTACAGTTGACCATTACCCCCACCATTGTTACTGTTGACCATTAAACAGATACCGTGTTGCACTTGACCATTACCCCCAACACTGTGTTACAGTTGACCATTACCCCCAACACTGTGTTACAGTTGACCATTACCCCCAACACTGTGTTACAGTTGACCATAACCATCAACACTGTGTAACAGTTGACCATTACCCCCAACACTGTGTTACAGTTGACGATTACCCGCAACGTCTTGTTACAGTTGACCATTACCCCCAACACTGTTACAGTTGACCATTAAATATCACACCGTGTTGCACTTGACCATTACCCCCAACACCGTGTTACAGTGACCATTACCCCCAACACTGTGTTACAGTTGACCATTACCCCCAACACTGTGTTACAGTTGACCATTACCCCCAACACTGTGTTACAGTTGACCATAACCATCAACACTGTGTTACAGTTGACCATAACCATCAACATTGTGTTACAGTTGACCATTACCCCCAACACTGTGTTACAGTGTACGATTGTAGCTCGTAGTCCTTGGAGGAAGGTGGACACCACAAGCATACCCTATATATATATATATCCTTTCTACTTCTATTATATTGCCTGACATATGTCTACACTCCTCCGTTCTGTCTACTCTTCACAATATCTCACTCTCACTTATTCCCCCCCCCCCTCTCTCTCTCACATACACCGACAACATTACTTTCCACAATTAATAAAAGATTTATTAATTAAAGGTATGTATGGTGTAGGTATGGATAGTGTCTATGTAGTTGGTATGTTCTTCTAGTGTGGATGCCAGATAAGATGTTGATAGATAGTCTCCGTGTCTTCTCTCGTCTCTTCTCTCGGCTAAAGTACAGGACAGTACATAGATACAAAGGAACGGTCTCACCCTGAATGCTCCGTCTGCTTGAGTCTGTAGATATATCCGTTTTTTGTAAGGAAAATTGTTCACCACTGTATCACTGTACTTAAACCGATCACTATATATATATATATATATATATATATATATATATATATATATATATATATATATATATATATATATATATATATATATATATATATATATTGTCCGCTTAGACTGAATGTTCTTTGCTTTTTTTATAACGTTCCTAATTCCATCCTGGAAACAACATCGATTTTCTAGTATTTTCTATTTTGTCCTGTAAAAGTTCTACACTGGATAGTCCTTAATTTGTATAGACACTTGGTATGCGCCTTGCAACTCTTCGATACTGAGTCATTTGAGTCTTTCTATTATGTTACAGGGTCTTCTATTTTCCGTTCTCTGTCATCCTTACTTTTTTACGATGACACTTCTTTTCTCTCCTTTCTTATGCACAAGTGTCGTGCTTTATTATTTGAAAGTGCTTTCTTTGGGGTTATTAACACTGATTGATCTTTACCACAGCCATCTGTGTTATATCTTCGTTGATATGTCCCGCACTGGTATTGGAACCTGTGTAATAAAGATTTAATAATGAGAGCTGTGTCTGCTTAATATTCTTTCCTATGTGAGTGTCTTTTCCTCCAGCCGAAATGAAAAGGCTTCCGAAAAAACCCACTCTGACATAAGATAAAAGATTCACCTAACGTCTATACTATTCCTACTAGTATTTACTTGTACACGCTAAGCATCATCTATTCCCCTATGCTAGAAGATTACTTCACTGTGATTTACCTTATAATTATCCTTGTCTGAATTGGGAGTACTAATGCACAATAGATACACAAACGTTCCTCCGAACGCAGCACCACCCTTTTCATACTCCCTTGTCTCATGGAAATCCAGAATCACACTAAACTTCCACAAAGAAGTGGCCACTCTTTATAGGTCATTTTTGCCGCATAGTCCTTGACCTGGCTTGACACCTCAAGTCAATACCTCATTATCACCGTTAGTGGAAAATTACTGATCTGAAACTTTTCCGTTATTTATAAAACCCTCATTGTTTTGTTCCTTCACTCTGAGTCATCTAGACCGCAATATGCTGTGGAAATTTTCCTCAGTAACCAATCTCCACACCTCCTTATCAGCCCCAACTCTGGCGGCTCTTTTAACTCTTTCCCGGTAGTTCACCATCCGCGTAATCAGCGCTGACTCCCTCTCCACACACACCTGACACTATCTGGGTTTTTCAATCCTGTCTTTATCACCTGACCGCGATACTGTCCAATAGTGCTGTCTGCCTTTGTCGCAAACCTATTTGTCCACGCGACAGTTTACCTGTGCTGTCTGCGGGCACTTCCGTATCTTGACCTATAAACACATGCGCCTGGTCACTCAACCCGACATTTCGTTATGTTTGTGACCAGTGACTTAACCTCGTCATCCTACACTCTCGTCGACCTGTGCCGCTGTTATTTCTACGTTAACAGTTCAATCCGTTAACATTGGGGGTCATTGACTCCGTTCACACCGTGGTTGGTTATCCTTACTGTTTTGTTTGTTAACCCTTCTCCTACCTGGTTAGTCGGTTTATAAGGTCGTCTATCTGGGAATCATTAACTCTCAGTATTCCACGACAACGATTACCCGCAACGTCTTGTTACAGTTGACCATTACCCCCAACACTGTGTTACAGTTGACCATTACCCCCAACACTGTGTTACAGTTGACGATTACCCGCAACGTCTTGTTACAGTTGACCATTACCCCCAACACCGTGTTACAGTCACCATTACCCCCAAAACTGTTACATGTTGACCATTAAATATCACACCGTGTTGCACTTGACCATTACCCCCAACACCGTGTTACAGTGACCATTACCCCCAACACTGTTACAGTTGACCATTAAATATCACACCGTGTTGCATTTGACCATTACCCCCAACACCGTTTTACAGTGACCATTACCCCCAACACTGTGTTACAGTTTACCATTACCCCCAACACTGTGTTACAGTTGACCATAACCATCAACATTGTGTTACAGTTGACCATTACCCCCAACACTGTGTTACAGTTGACGATTACCCGCAACGTCTTGTTACAGTTGACCATTACCCCCAACACTGTGTTACAGTTGACCATAACCATCAACACTGTGTTACAGTTGACCATAACCATCAACATTGTGTTAAGTTGACCATTACCCCCAACACTGTGTTACAGTTGATATTACCCGCAACGCCTTGTTACAGTTGACCATTACCCCCAACACTGTGTTACAGTTCACCATTACCCCAACACTGTTACAGTTGACCATTACCCCCAACACCGTGTTACAGTGACAATTACCCCTAACACTGTGTTACAGTTCACCATTACCCCAACACTGTGTTACAGTGACCATTACCCCCAACACTGTGTTACAGTTCACCATTACCCCAACACTGTGTTACAGTGACCATTACCCCCAACACTGTGTTACAGTTCACCATTACCCCCAACACTGTGTTACAGTGACCATTACCCCCAACACTGTGTTACAGTTCACCATTACCCCCAACACTGTGTTACAGTGACCATTACCCCCAACACTGTGTTACAGTGACCATTACCCCAACACTGTGTTACAGTGACCATTACCCCCAACACTGTGTTACAGTTCACCATTACCCCAACACTGTGTTACAGTTCACCATTACCCCCAACACTGTGTTACAGTGACCATTACCCCCAACACTGTGTTACAGTTCACCATTACCCCCAACACTGTGTTACAGTTGACCATTACCCCCAACACTGTGTTACAGTTGACCATTACCCCCAACACCGTGTTACAGTGACCATTACCCCCAACACTGTGTTACAGTTCACCATTACCCCAACACTGTGTTACAGTTGACCATTACCCCAACACTGTGTTACAGTTGACCATTACCCCCAACACTGTGTTACAGTTGACCATTACCCCAACACTGTGTTACAGTTGACCATTACCCCAACACTGTGTTACAGTTCACCATTACCCCCAACACCGTGTTACAGTTGACCATTACCCCAACACTGTGTTACAGTTGACCATTACCCGCAACATCTTGTTACAGTTGACCATTACCCCAACACTGTGTTACAGTTCACCATTACCCCAACACTGTGTTACAGTTGACCATTACCCCAACACTGTGTTACAGTTCACCATTACCCCAACACTGTGTTACAGTTCACCATTACCCCAACACTGTGTTACAGTTGACCATTACCCCAACACTGTGTTACAGTTCACCATTACCCCAACACTGTGTTACAGTTGACCATTACCCCAACACTGTGTTACAGTTGACCATTACCCCAACACTGTGTTACAGTTGACCATTACCCCAACACTGTGTTACAGTTGACCATTACCCCAACACTGTGTTACAGTTCACCATTACCCCCAACACCGTGTTACAGTTGACCATTACCCCAACACTGTGTTACAGTTGACCATTACCCGCAACATCTTGTTACAGTTGACCATTACCCCAACACTGTGTTACAGTTCACCATTACCCCCAACACCGTGTTACAGTGGCCATTACCCCCAACACTGTGTTACAGTTCACCATTACCCCCAACATTGTGTTACAGTTCACCATTACCCCCAACACTGTGTTACAGTTCACCATTACCCGCAACGTCTTGTTACAGTTGACCATTAGCCCCAACACTGTGTTACAGTTGACCGGCGGAAAAAATCCCTGGAAGCCTTGGAGATGTGGTTTTATAGAAGAATGCTGACAATTAATTGGACAGCCAAAATGAGCAATCAAGGCGTTTTGGATGAAGTTAAGATGCAAAGACAACTTATCACAAACATCAGAAAGAGGCAGTCATCGTTTTATGGCCACATTATGAGAAGACAAAAACTGGAACGTGTTGTGACAACAGGAAAGCTTTGTGGAAAGAATGATAAACTAAGACAGCGTTAGAAATCTTGTGTCATGCCACGGAAGGGAGTTACACTAACTGATACATGCCGTCGGAGATTGCAGTTTGTGGAGGGACATGATCATCCACACCAGCAGGCAAGGCACATGATAATGATGATGATTCAATAACACATTGTATTATGCAGTCGTTATGTTTCCTATTGACATTGATTTGTTTTGCCAACTAGCCATTACATGCTTGAGTGTACCGCTATGTCAGATAAAGATTTAATTAAAATCAGAAACAGCAATATAAATGTCTTTGGTATCAGTCCGATCGCTTGAGTCGCACTTAATATGTCTAGGCCTTCATTTGATGGCCGCACACACCTGTACTTTATAAGAACCCGCACAACCATCCTCGGATAAATTAGCTTTTATTCACAGGCTATCACTGCCTGTTTTACAGCGATGAGGAAACAACACAACATCATATAAATAGGCCGAGTTCAACATGCAGCAGATAATATACGAATATAAATACATATAAATACAGCCAAAACTGAAATAATGTAAGTTAGCAGCTCTCCTGGTCCACTAAATATACTGATAAATAGTACAATCTGAAACAAGTTAAATGATTTAAATATCTATGATCACGGGCATAACACTCCTTTAAAAACCATACTGGAGGGCAAGGTTGAGAGCAAGCGAGCAAACGGCAGACAACGATACAAGGGAGAAGATATGATCGTAACATCAAGAGATGGACGAACATCAATCTGACAGAATGTACAATCAAGGCGACAGACAGTGTTAGAGATCCATTGCAGCCAACGTTCATTGTGGAGACGGCACCTGATTAATTGATGGATTGGTCACGGAAGATTGCAGGATAGACTGAAAAATCTAAATCAAATGTATGCTACCAATGTCAAACTTAGGCATTATGGAAATCCCATTTACGCAAAATCAACACCTGTGAGATGATGTGCTTGAAAAGGGCTGCCAACTTAACTATCTGAGACCGAAATAATGTTATCAGACTGCGGGAGTCAACACCTTGTGCATCATACTTATATATTGAAACGCACAAGGTCAAATGGTTCGGCCATCTCGTTAGAATGCAACATTGTCAATTGCCATCACTGTCTCTACATCAATGATCATCCTCGACGAGACCAAGAGGATCCCCGAGAAGAAAAGGTATTGATGACATCAAAGATAATGTACAATCACATGGAATAACACTATCCGGTGCCACATATTGGGCGCTGGAGCCTTATATATTCTTCCCCCTCCCCCTCCCCCACCCCCACAACGCATGATGGCAAAAGTGGAAGAACATGATGATGATGATGATACACCTGTACACGGAGTTTAAGGCTGTGTTATAAATGTATGGAATATCCCTTCCTCCGTACAGACACGTGTTGCTGTTGTTTCTTGCTTTACCCCTTTAGTTTAGTTTAGTTTAGTTTAGTTTAGTTTAGTTTAGTTTACTTTAGTCTAGTCGATGAATCAACATCACGCACACGGGTGTATCCCATAAGTGCTCTATTCTACTCCTAACTCAAACCTGAGTCCGGAAAATCTCAGCTCAGTGCACGAACTCCGTAGCAATGGCGAGGATCCTGAAATGCTTTGGGTAGATTTTTAGCTCGGAATTTTGCCCGGGCAGCGCCGTAAGGCTACTCTTTTTCGATTTCCAACTGCCAAGGGATTTTTTTACGTGCGCAACAATACATACGGGGCATCTGATCTCACTACCCAGAGACCAGGGGACATTTTTTTACAAGAAGTCCACTTGAAAATATCCCGGCCCTCGCCGGGGCTTGAACCCGGGACCTCTAGCACTCGAGGCGGAAACCATACCTCGAGACCACTCAGCCCCTTTTTCCATTACCCCGGTCAACCTCAGAAGAGAAGTTATAATTATGGTCCATCCCATCCTCAGATTAATAATCCCGTGACCAAATCAACCATTATTCGAATATTCATCTAAAAGGAATTATCGGTAATAGTTGATCGATCCATGTGTCTCATTTGTCTGTCTTCTTTATGTGTGTGACTCATTTTACTTTAAATCTATATTTCTTTCTGGTGGCCTTGTGTAAGTATTTGTTTATCTTTTTTCTTGTTTGCTATATTTCTGCCCTTGTGTTTGTTTGTTTGTTTGTTTGTTTGTTTTCTTTGTGTTAGCTCGCTTTTGAACTCAAGCATAGCCCACACACATTACTTCTTGTAGCACTGGAACGCAAGTGTAGTCCATACACACTACTTCTTGTAGCACTTGACTGAATTTTGCGTGTGGATTAGCTTTCCCTCTTAATGGTGTCCCTCGCCTTCAGGCGAACCCACTCCGATTTCAGAGGTACTTGTAATTTACGTCCCCAAGTCAAGGACGAGAAGTCAACATTTTAGTCAAACTATCCCGTGTAGGGGTTGAACCCCCTACCTCGGCATCAACAAACCGGATGTTTAAGTACGCGCGTTCTTATCCATTCGGTCAAGCTGACCCCCATCCTCGTATGTTATTTCTGTATGCATTTTTGTTACAATTCTTTTTTCGTCTTTTTTTTTTTTTTTTTGTTAACTGTCTTGCATCCGCTCTTTGTTTTCATTTGCATCTCTTATTTACATATATACCGTCTTTGAGGTGCCACATTCTTTTTCTTAATTGCTTTTAAACTTATTTCTTTGCCGCATGTTAAATTGCATGTTATCTTTCGTACATTGCATTCATGCATTCTTGATGTCTCCCTATATCTTTCAGTCTCTCAATTATCTCATGATCTTTGTGTCTGATATTTGATGTTTTCTGCTTATTTTATGTTGTATTACGTTACATCCTATTCTTTCATTCATTCTTTCATTCATTATGTCGTTCTTATTTCCTCTTAATCTCTTGTATACAATCCGTCTTGGTATCTGCCCATTTTGCTTATTTTTTTCCCCTTGCATATCCCTTACAGGACGTTGCAGTCAACATCAGCATGTTTCTGCTGCTTTTGATGTAATAGGCAAGATTACGCTCAGTAGTTGCATATGGCTAATCTCTTTTTACGCTGCCTCCCGTCTAGCTGTTTGTATGGCTGCCTGTGTGACTTTCATTGACTATTTATTTACCTTACTCTCCTACTGAATTTGTCATATTCACAGTCTACAGATCCTGAATCATTACTGCCATGTCACATTCCTGCATTTAGCTGCATATGTGATAGATCTGTTTTCAGGTGACTCAAACACATACCGGATGCCTACCATGTCAGCACGTCTTCTTGTGATTTTATTTATGAAACGCATATAATTAGATTTCGTATCTTTCTTCCGTGTTTTATATATAACTTTGTTTGTATTCTCTGTTTATTGTGTAATATATGTGTACCAAATCAACAGGTTATATTATGTTATTGTGCACGAAACACACATAATTAGTTTGCATATCTTTCTTCCGTGATTTGTAATATGTAACTTTGTTTATATTCGCTACTTATTGCCTAATTGTTGTGTCCCGCTATTACAAATCTTCTTTTTTATGGTGTTGTTTCATTGCTTCATTATGTTTCTGCGTATCTGTTATTTTCTAGTGTTTTCGTATTTGTCTTTCTTTCCCGCTTTTTTTTTTTTTAACCTACTTTGTATGACATCTGTGTGCGTCTGTTGCTTTGTTCATTTCTCTGTTCCTCTTTCTCTCTGCTCAATGGTTCGCCCGTCATATGTCTACACTTACATACGTACAGACAACACACACACACACACACACGCACGCACGCACGCACGCACGCACACACACACACACACACACACACACTTACGTACGCACACCTAACATTCTTTCTACTCGTCCAATCAATAACTGTGGATGTAATCACTGTATCACAGATTAACCCTGCACTGTTCTAATCACTGATTGCGCAGCATACGTCCAACCTGACAGCATTACCCGAAAAAAGTTCAGGATTCCCGTGAAACCGGTCTTTGTATTCCGTCAGTAAACAGGACGACTGCGCCCCTCTATGACTGTGGTAATGTAATGCATCGTAATAAGCTGCTCGTACTTCCCAAAGCGAATTGTGTATCTTGACACAGACGTGGCTGTCAGTGTACACGGGGTGAGCCCGGGCATGCTCGTGTATCTAAAACAATAGCCAGCTCTGGTATCATGCCGCTGCATTACATTCTCTTTGATTATAGAACGCATTGATTTGCAATATTGTGATTGTCATGTCATGTCAGGTTGTATTAGTTAGTCGACAGATTGTCCCCACTTTTCATCGGATCATTCAGTCCATAAGATGCTCATGTATCTAAAACAATGGTCAGCTTTGGTATCACGCCGCTACATTATCCTCTCCTTGATTATAGTTGCAATGAGTTGCAATATTGTGCTTGTCATGTCAAGTTGTATTAGTCAGTCGACAGATTGTCCCACTTTTCATCGAATCATTCAGTCCATCAGATGCTCTTGTATCTAAAACAATAGCCAATTCTGGTATCAAGCCGCTGCATTACATTCTCTTTGATTATAGAAATGCATTGAATTGCAATATTGTGGCTGTCTTGTGCTTGCTTGCTTGCTTGTGTTCGTTGGCTTGAGCTCCAACGCGAAGTCCTGTATGTCGGATGAGGGCATCCTGTTGTCCAACATCAGTGTGATGTCATACAGGACCTGAGGTTTGCGTGAGTATCCGTTGTCCCATGTCTGGCTTATTGGTGTGCAGACTGGTGGTTCCTCGCCGTACAGGCAGACACTCTCCGACTTCGGAGGATGGCTGTCTTGTCATATCAGGTTGTATTAGTTAGTCGACGTACCCTGATTATTCATTGAATCTTTCAGTCCATAAGTGGTAGGATTCTTCTGCGTTTAGCGGCTGGCGACACCTGTTATGTTTTGATTCGTTATTCTTGTTTATCCTTCTACACAGTGTTGTTGTGTCTGGCTTCCCCCCGTTTCATCTGATGTTCTTGCAGTGTTGACATTTTGGAGGAAATTAAAGAAACAATGTTAGTCACAGGCGCTGGAGCTCTAGTTAGTCCTTCCCACGACGCTTAACAACATAAGCTCAAGACGACAACAACTGCTGTCTGGTCGAGGTAGCAAATTCACAGGCAGTGCTTGATTCTTTTAAAAGCACATACACTCTCTCTCTTTCACACACACTCTCACTCTCTCTCTCTCTCTCTGCCTCTCTCTCAGCTCTCTCTCTCTCTCTCTTGCCCTCTCTCTCCAGCCTCTCTCTCTCTCTCTCTCTCTCTCTCGCTCTCTCTCTTTCTCTCTTTCTCTTTTGCCTGCTTGTGTTTGCTGGCTGTGAGCTCCAGAGTGAAGTCCTGTATGTCGGATGAAGACATCCTGTTGTCCAACATCGATGTGATGTTATACCGGACTGAGATTTGTGTGAGTATCCGTGTCCCATGTCTGGCTTATTGGTGTGCAGATTGGTGGTGCCTCGCCGTGCACTCTCCGACTTCGGAAGAATCAGCTCTTCTACTACGGTAACCAGGACCCCGAAGGGACCTGTTGCCCAGGACGCACGACTAGGACGTGTTAGTAGGTCTTGGCCAGTATAACACCTGGCCCTGGTGCCTTGGAAACACCTCTGCGTCCCTCTCACATTCTTTCTCTCTCTCACTCTCTCACACACACGCTCTCTCTCTCTCGCTCTCTCTCTCTCTCTCTCTCTCTCTCTCTCTCTCTCTCTCTCTCTCTCTCTCTCTCTCTCTGAGGGCATTCAGTATATCAGCCACGATCCAGTGCTCGTACAGCAGCCGGGATCAGATGGTGCTGTGATTCCCTGTGCTTATTATAGGTCTTTGGTTCCGTCGCCCAGCTACTGAGTTAAGTGTGTGGAGCGACACTGCGAGCTGTGGTTTTCATGTGGAATGATGTTTCATCTGTCCGCGGTGGTTTGTATTGTGAACTGCATGTTCAGAAAAATATCGGACGGTCGGTTGCTGAATTAGACGATATTACCTAATGCGTTTGGAACTGCTGGTTTTCTTGTGACTGCCGGCCGCTCTTATCAGTGATGAACTGTAATTTTACTGGTTGAGTGTTGCATTGGCATTCTGGAAGCGGCCTTACACGTGAACGCCTGTGCGTGCTCTTGGTTTATAGGAACTGCTGTCTGTTCCACTGTTCACATGGGACCGTGATGAGCATTTTGTGTGATATTCACTGGCACAGGAGTTAAGCATTGTGGGGTGACCCTTTGTCGTGAAGTTGGAACCGAGAGTAACGACTAACTAATTATGAATCTTGTTTCTGAAAGTATATATCCAGTGAGGAATATTCATATCCCTCTTCCACGTTGGTTTTGAAGAAGTCTTTGAGGCAGTGTTCTGGAGTAAATCGTCCTGGTCATCGTGTATCCCGTCAACTGCAGTAGGCGTCCATGTCTCTCCACAAAATGTTGACTTTCGTCCTTGACTTGGGGATGTAATTACAAGTACCTCTGAAGTCGGAGTGGGTTCGCCTGATGGTTAGGTACACCGGTGATAGGGAAAGCTAATCTACACGCAAAAAGCATTCCAGTGCACTAAAAATAGTAACACATGTATGAACTACGCTTGAGTTCAAACAATAGCCAAAAGGGTATTCTGAAGCAGAAAATACTAACATCAGAACGCATAAATATCGAATTAGGGTCAAGAATCCTTTGCGCATGAATGTAGCCAGTAGCGCTTTGTGGCTCTGAAAAATGGGCCATCAAGAAACGTGATGAGAAACAGCTAGAGGCATTCTAGATGTCGTGATAACACAGAATGAACAGAGTAAGATCGAACACATGACAAACGTTATTACTTGAAGAAAATATAACCAACACAATACAATAGCCTGGAGTAATACGAAAAATAAGGTTGTCGTGACTTGGCTATAGCTAGAGTCATTATGTTATTTTAAAAAAAGTCATCAGCTTCTTCATCACGTATTTCAGCACAGCAATGACAGTGATGGAGGAGCGGCTGGCCGAGAACTCTGAACGCCGAGTCTCTATTCAGGAGACCAGGTTTCAAATCCTCGGTAAGATGATCGGTATTTTTCTGTCGGGCGAAAAGAAAACTGCACAGTTATCAGTTATCAGTTGGGTTATCTTCATTGCACTCCGGACACGTCCATAGGTGCTCAGATCCTCCCCCCAGCATATGCATCAGCGTTCGGTGGCTAATAGTGCCAGTTCTGTGTTGGTTGACGAGGCACCTCGTTTTCCCGATGTACCTCTCGCGTCTGGCCGTGCCAATTCTTACTCCCAAGTCTTTCATCCTGGAGAGCGATGTGAATTCACTGACGTCAAAGTTCTCTTTTCTCGACATATCTTTAAGAACTGAACAGTTGGCGGCGACTGCACTAGCCAGGCTGCCTTAATTCCCCAAGCTAATGATTCCCTTCTTCCCTCGTCCTACACCGCAAGGTCTAAAAAGCAGTAATGACAGTTTTTTTTTTGTTTTTTTTTGACAGCTGATTGTGATGGTTCATATTTATTCCATCCTTCTCGTCTTCATTCCTCTTTCGGGAGTTTCATCACACCTTGCTCTGCACTTCGCGGACCCATTTGTTCAATTTGGGCATGAATTTGTTTCAGGTTTTCTTGTTGTATATAAATTCCATCCAAATTAACGGGATTTATCGACCCGTGAGTGGATTTTCTTTCATAAGTGTTTTGCCAGTGCTTTGACCTTAATGTCTGCCCTTTGCGATTTCCAGCTACCGCGGGAGTTTTGAAGTGCACATCCTGCACGCGGGGCCTAGTGTTTTTTCGCCTTTATCCGGGAAGGCTAAGGTCCCGATCTCACTACTCAAGACATAAAGAGAGGTTTGATATCATTAGATACCAATTATTCTTAATACAAAATTCCCAGCCCTACGCTGATCAATCCGATACCTCTGAGACTGGTGCGGACACAGTCACTTTTCACCGACGCCTCTCCCATTTATAAAAAAAATATCACCATCATCAAGAGCCCTCCCAGTTGACGTAGACGTTAATGTCTCTCCATGGATCTCGGTCTTTGGTGTTCTGGATCAACTCTGTTAATGATATTCCTCCAGCACCATTTCTTTGCCTCTCTTCCCCTCGATCTTTCCAGTCACCACATTGTTCTCCAATGCCTTTCTTCGTATCACATGACCAAAGAAAGCTGTTTGTCTCTTACTTATTGTTATATATAATGTTCTGGTTTCATTAGCCTCTTTCAGGTAGTCGTCGTTAGTTACTCTGGCAGTAAAAGAAATATGCAATATACGAAATACATAATATAAAATATAAAATAAAGAATATGAAATATGAAATCAAGAAGCAATATCATTGCACTCGGGACATTCCCACACATGCTCCATCCCCTTTTCCAATAGCCAACGAAGAGTACCCAAGCTGACGACACAAGTGACAATGATTCCATGTTTGTCTGCAGTGTTCACTCTCTTCAATGCTGTGTATGACCAGAGACATGGATCCTAGCATATTGTCTTCACTTCTTATTTCACTGGTACTTGTCTAGGGACATGAACGTATAAATCATGAATGTCTAGGGACATGAACGTATAAATCACGAATCTCTAAGTACATGAAGGTACAGATCATCAATATCTAGGGACATGGACGCATAGATCATCAATGTCTAAGGACACGAATGTATAAATCATTAACACTAAGGTATATGAGACAGTATGGAAAATGTTTTTCACATACCGCCTAGGTTGACTGGAATAATTTTGAAACAGAGAGTTCACAGACCAGTATAAGTTCAAAAATAATCAGTGACCGGGCACTGACTCTGCTGCAGCCCGCTAACCGCCGGTTTACCTTTCGTTGTTAGTAAAATAAGAAATTCAGGAAATATGAAGCCAAACTTAGCATAGGAACTGTCAAATTGGCAAGAAATACAACGGATGGGGCTAGATATATGGGGACGAACACGCCCCCATGACCCAAAAGAGGCAAAGACGGTAAAAATAGGTACCGTAGGCTGGCAGATTTACGGCTGTGGGAACATACATGCACTCACAGCGGACTATGAACTCGAAGACAGGGTGAAGATAGTTAGATTAATAATAAGATGCAAATTAAGCAGAGTACGCGAGGTACTGATTGGGTAGTCTTTCACAAGGAAGAGAAACGTCATGTGATTCAAGAAATGCGCCAACTCAAGAAGTTATATATACTTTGGGATCCAGTCAGTAGGAGAAGAGTCGAAACAGGAGAGAGGACAGTTGATAGTGGACTCCGGGAGTGGCGGGGGTCTGTGCCCTATTGGGGCAGCCCAAGGAACATAGTAACAGGACTTCAGAAATTGGGCTAGTCCGTGCCCAAGTCTGTATAGTATCTGTAGGAGGAGGAAGTGAAGGAAGACGGACAAGCGCCCATGCTAGAACTCGTCTGAATCACTAATAGGAGTGAGAACGACTAAGGATCTGTGAACGGAATCTACCCAAGGCAGATAAGCCAAAGAAGGGAAAGACACGCAGATTCCGAGGGTCGTTAAAGTGCAAGAAAGCCACTTGAGTTAAGAGGACCGCCAGCCAAGGAGACCGCTCGCGAGTGGCAGTAAATGGCTAAACGTCAAATAGGACGACAATAGCCAGAGACACTGCTATCGGAACCACACAGGAGACTAAGGTCAATCGGGATCACACAGGAGACTAATGTCAAATACAACTGGAAACCGTGTGATGGGATCCACGGCAAACGAGAGGTTGAAGAGAGCAATCGTATTTCAAATATGGGACCCAGATGGTCAACGGGACGGCAGAAGTTGAATGCATTGCCTGGGTAAAATGGAGTTGCCTAGACATACCGGGCATAGCGGAATAAACAGTTACCCGCTGAACAAGTTGGATGGGAGCGAATTAAATCCCTGGGTATATGGATTGGTGGATCAATCTATGGATCAATGGGTATTTTGGCTGAATATATGGACCACTAATAAGCCTACGGAAAGATAGTTACGAAACAAAGGCCGGTGTAATTCCTAGCTTTAGTCTTTTACTTCATGCGGTTAATAGGAAATAAATATATGATTGAGTTGTCTTTTATTTCGACTTGTCAGTCTGAAGTAATATAAGTAGAGTAGCTTAGAGACCTTGTGAGGCTGTACATCTCTTCTATAACCTGATAACATACACCACGAGACATTGATGGTGCAATAGTAATTAACTATTGTTCTCACGCGGAGACACGAACCTAAATCTTTCCTATCCCTTACTCTCATCCTTTTTCTCCTTCTCTCTTTCTCTCTTCATCTTTCCTTATTATCAAAGATAGTGCGTTGTAGGCAAAGTTCCCTCAATTCCCTCTTCTTTCTCTCCTCTCTCTCCTCCCTTCCTCTCTCCTTTACCCTCTTCTTTTCTCGCTGTCACATATAGATCATCAATGTCTATAGACACGAAGGTATAGATCATCAATGTCTATAGACACGAAGGTATAGATCATCAATGTCTATAGACATGAAGGTATAGATCATCAATGTCTATAGACATGAAGGTATAGATCATCAGTGTCTATAGACACGAAGGAATAGATCATCAATGTCTATAGACACGAAGGTATAGATCATCAATGTCTAGTGACACGAAGGTATAGATCATCAAAGTCTAGTGACATAAAGGTATAGATCATCAATATCTAGAGACATGAAGGTATAGATCATCAATGTCTATAGACACGAAGGTATAGATCATCAATGTCTATAGACACGAAGGTATAGATCATCAATGTCTAAGGACACGAATTTATAAATCATTATGTCCAGGGACATGAAGGTTTAGATCATCAATGTCCAGGGACATGAAGGTATAGATCATCAATGTCTAGGGACACAAAGGTTTAGATCATCGCTGTCGGCAGCCGTGGTTTACTCGTTAGTGAACGCAGTTTCACAATTCCGTTGACATTCCAATTGAGGATTCTAAATTCGCTGCAGAAGATTCGGAAGCAGATCGCTTTGCGTTAATTTCGGTAGTATGAGCGCCAGGTTTTCAAAAAGCAGTGGCATATTTTAAATAGTGCATGTCCTTTGCAGGACGCTGCTATCAATTCAAGGTTGATACTTTAGCCAGTATTACTTTCAGTGGCTTGCCATTGCTTTCTGAATAAGTCAGCGTGTAGTTAGTTAGTCCTGTTCCAACTTCGCGGCAAAGGGTGGTCCCAATAATGATTCGTTCCTGTGCTAGTGAATATCACACAGAATGCTCCTCACTGCCCCATGTGAAAAGTGGAACAACCAGGAGTCTCTACAAATCAACAACCCGCACAGGTATACTATGCATAAGGTCGCTGCCAGAATGCCAACACAAACATCCGTCACGAAAAATACCGTTCATCAACGATGGAAGCGGCAGTCACTAGAAGAGCAACAGCCACACATTACTGCATAATTCAAACCGAGTTTGTTCATCAACCGGCGGGCTGCCATTTTTCTGAACATGCAGTTCACGCTACAAACAACCGTGGACAGATGTAAGAGCACTGCACATGAAATCCACACCCCACAGTGTCGCTCCACGCACTTAACTCAGTAGCAGGGCGACGGAACCATCAAAGTGAGTGATGTGAAGTCAACGTTTATGTTCAACTAACCAGTATTTGGAATCAACCCACCACCCCGCCGTCAATACTCAAAGTAAATTTACCTAGTAAATCACAAATAGCTGGCTTTGATTGTGATGTTCTGTAAAAGGACAAACAATAACATTATTTAGACACTGTGATCATAACAAGGTGTGATGTCTGTAGAGGCAGGTTTCCACAACCATCTGTCACTTGTACTTACGGTAAGTTCGACAGTTAGCATCTTTAATACGTTTTGTGTGGCCCTGCCAGTATGGTCTCTCTCTTTCTCTTATACCTTTAATTTTCTCGGTTTTCACAACGTTCTGCTGACTTTCTAATCAATCAATCAATCAATCAATCAAGTGCCGTCTCTATAATGAAGGTTTTTATAAGAGTATTATGTCTTTTAACGTGGCCGAAATACTTCACTTGCCTCTTTTTTTTATTTCTTTCACCAACTCTCTTTTCATTCCCAGGTTTCCTAGAACCTATGTAATTGATTGTTTTTGTTTCCATGAATTACGACATATTAGTCTGTGGTATTGGTAATTAATTATATTTTTAAGCATAGAAGCCACAAACATTAGGTTGCTCGATTTATTGCCAGGCATATTTCTCGACATTTCGTCAGGTGCATACTGCAGAATTATATATCATATTAAACCAAAATTCCATTCATGTATTCATTTCACATGATATATAACTCTGCATGATGCACCTGACGAGATGCTTCGAAATATGCCAGGCAATAAATCGCACAACTTATCGTTTGCTGCTTCTGAGTTTAATTTCACTAAGGGAATTCATTGTTTTCAATTATCTATTTCTTTGAAATTACTTTCTGTGGTAATTGGATATTGAATTTCTTATCGCCCTAGGGGATTCTTAACATTCTGGGATGAAAATTAGTTTCCTCCCGTTTCTCTCTGACCTGGGTAGTTCAGGGTCAGGATCTGGGTAATTCAGGTTCTGGATAGTTCAGGTTCTGGTTTCACGGACATAAAGACGTAGTGTATTTGAAAAACGAAGACACAAACAATAGATTGCATGATTTATTGTCTGGCATATTTAGCTGCATTGCGTCGAGTACATACTAACCATTTTTTCACAACTAGAACCAGTCTGAAACAAGTCGGTGTCATTACTTATTGTGGGTGCTTTAATAATACGGGGGTGGGGGGGGGGTCAATAAGTAAGTCACAAATGTTGTAGAAATATAACTAAATATGATAACAACTTGAAACCAGTTTATTTGTATACATACATTGTCTCTTTATTTCTCAACATAATTTTCACCAACATTGATGCATTTATCCCATCGTTTCACCAGTCCTCCCAAACCATCTGCATAGAACTGCGTGCTCTGTTTTCTAAACCACATTTTCACTTCACATTCAACTTAGGCGTCATTCGCATCCTTGAGAAAGTTTTTCTACCCAGCTATGCAACTCTTTACGGGACAAACATTTGTCAGCATAAACAGGAAGCATTTTCTTATGAATGTCCTTTGCAGACAGTCTTTTTTGCCGCAAAAAAAAAAAAAAACGCACAACAGCACGTTGCTCTTTGGTTGTACACTCCATAAGCACAGTCACTAGTTTGTTTATGCGCTGCGCATGCGCATGAGACACTTAGCGCCACTTGAAGAACGGGAATATAAAGTTCGATATTGCTGTCACCTAATGACACCTGTAGAAAACTGGAACTACATTTGCCTGCCATCCCACAGAACTGTGTGACTTACTTATTGACTCGCCCTCGTATTAGATGAAAGGTTTAGTTAGGAAGTTAAAGGTAGAATAGTCCAAGAAAAGACAGCATTTTACAACCTGAAAGGGATGCAAAGGTGTTTCCAGGCACTAGGGCTGGGTTCTATACTGGCCAAGACCTATTGACGCGTCCTCGCCGAGCGTCCTTAACAACAGGTCCCTTCGGGGTCCTGGCTAAAGTCAGTAGGATCGTTGATTCCTCCGAAGTCGGAGAGTGTCTGCCTGTAAGGCGAGGAACCACCAGTCTGCACACCAATAAGCCAGACATGGGACAACGGATACTCACGCCAACATCCGGTCCTGTATGACATCACATTGACGTTGGACAATAGGATGTCTTCATCCTTCATACAGGACTTCGCGCTGGAGATCACAGCCAGCGAACACAAGCAAGCAAACAACCTGAAAAATATTCTCTGCAATGTATCTTTATGAATCCAGATGAGAAAAAGCTTTCTAAATAGCTATATTGAGCCAATTCTGGAGTACGGAAGCGAATCGTGGACAATTAGCAGATTAGTGAGTTATTATGTAAAAGCTGCGGAGTTGTAGTTTTATAGAAGAATGATGAAAACACCGTGGACAGATGAAACGTGCATTGAAGATATCTTGAGTAAGAGAACTCGTTACTTGCACCGGAAGAAGACAATACACATTCTTGTAGGTATATCATGAGACACGAGGAAAGCTGAAGTTTGTTGTCACAACTGGAAGGTTGGAAGGGGAGAGAGAGAAAAGATGCTGGGCAATTTGAAATGGTGGCAATGGGGTAACGTTGGTTTCAGTAATGATTGGAAGCACAGGTAATAGAAGGCTGTGAACAGACATGATCACCAGCGCCACACGGCATGGACTATAAGAAGAAGAAGACTCAAGTCGAAACACAGCTGCGGACGATTTATCATAATACGGCCTTGCGTTTGTTTTCATACAGTGGTATGCGTGCCGGTCATTCTTAAAGCAATGGAAAACTACTGAACGTAAACTTGCCAAGAAACAGCCACAAAATGATGGGGTTGACTGTCCTTTACGGGACGTCGAATTCAACACCATCATTTAAATGATGTTATGATTGATTAGGCGTTCAGTAGTTTGCCATTGCTTTCTGAACGGCTGACGCTCATAGCTTGTCAGGAGGACAGCATGGCTGAATGGATAAGAACGCGTGTTCTCAAATATCCGGTGGAAAGAACGCAGACAATGAATTACCTGGGGATACGGTTTGATCGAAGCCTTGCTTATAATGTGCACTTAGACCAGGTGATAACAAAGGCCAAGCGGGGTTTGGCTGCGATGCGGGTGATGGCGGCAGCAAATTGTGAGCAGCGCCATCTATGTCTTCTGTACGAGGGGCTGGTCATGTCTGTTTTGGAGTATGCAATGGCAATCCTGACTCTCAGCCATAAGCAGATAGAAAGGATGGAAAGGATACAGAATGAAGCTATGCGCATTATTCTTGGGTGTACAAGAGATACAGCATGCAGGGCGATGCGCTACCTTCTTGATTTTCCAACCATTGAAGAGAGAATACAAGTTTGCAGAGCACGCGCCTACCTCAGAATTAACGCAAACACACAACATCCACTGCATAGTGAAATTAGGAAGGTGAAGGGCAGCAGGTTAAAAAGAGGACGGTCGTGGATGGGTCAAGCCGAAGACATTATTCAACAGGTGTGTTCACTTGAGGACTTAGAACCTGGCGAGGAGTGGGTGCAAGTACCAACAGACTTCTGCACATCCTTTTCAGTTTGCATCCAACTAGATAGGAAATGCAGACAAGAAAATCCGGCTGCTGTGGAGGCTGAAGTACAAGCGTTGATTTTTGAGAATTCGCTAGACGGTGACGCGGTCATCTACACAGATGGGTCGGTCGTCCGACATGTGAGAAGCTCATGGGCCTTTACAGCTCGGGCCGGAGGGAGAATTGTGAAGGAGGACTCTGGTGCTTTCACTGAAACCACAAGTAGCCTGACCATGGAAGTCATGGCAGTAAGTAAAGCAATAACATGGCTCGAGAGACATTCACTAGGGCTTGTTTCCTTAGCGACTCAATGAACATGATCAAGAGGATAGAGTAGGGGTCGATCCGAAGAGAATGGTTGCTGCCTCTGGGGCGGTCTCGGCTGGCAAAGATTAGTTTCATCTTTGTGCCAGGGCATGCGGGAGTACAAGGAAATGAGCGGGCTGACAAGCTCGCAGGTGAGGCTACTGTGAAGGGCGGGCGCGCCATAGACCAGGCGGACATTCTGAATGCTCTACGAGAAGTAAGACTTTTGCGAGAACCAAGTGATGACTGTGAATCTACAACAATGGCCAGACTGCGAGAGCAGCAAATTAAAAGAGGGGTGGCCAGACAAATACACTACGCAGGAAGCCAAAGAAGATTGATAAACCAACACAGAACTGGCGTCGTTAGCCGCTACACGCTGCGGGATTTGCTGAGGAGGGGATCCGAGCACTTATGGACTGAATGGTTCGATGTGCAATGAGGATGATCTGTCGACTAACTAACTAACTAACGGTGTTCTGATGCCGACGTCAGGGTTTGACCCCTATACCGGACACTTGGAATAAAATGTTGACCTGTCATCCTTGACTTGGGGACGTAAATTACAAGTAGCCTCTGAAATCTTAGTGGGTTCGCCTGATGGCAAGGGAGACTGATACTATGGAAAGCTAATCCATACGCACAATTTAGTCCAGTGCTACTAGAAGTAGTGTGAATGGACTACACTTGAGTTCAACGCGAGCTAGCGCAAAAAAAAAACAACAAACAAACAAACAAACAAAAACTTGTCACATCAATGCAAACCGATCTGCTCGCAAATCGTCTGCGACTGACATCGAATCCAGCATGTCGAGATTGTCAAACTCCTTTCTCTATCCCTTAAACCATACACGCTGACATTCCCAATACACACTTTCCGACCAAGCGGAGCAGTTGGGCAAGCCTGGGTTTGCGTCCAAAGGTCACCTGTGATAACACGGTTACATCGTATCCACATGAACTTTGCCGACCCATAAATGATTACATGCCAAGGGATGATCAATCGTCTTAAGCAACTTACCGTATCTGCTATGGGATTATATACAGTAGTTTTCTCTAAGCAATCTCGTTTAATGTGATATATAATACAACATGTCTGCTACCATGTTAAAAACTTTTAAGTATTAACTGTGACATTTCTACTTCCAATTGTCCGCTATCCATTATTGTTTGGTCCATGTTTGTTTGGTCCATTTTTGTTTGGTCCAAACCTACTGTTTGTTTGGCACTGACTCTGTGAAGGCTGTCTCGCGACTTGGCGGAGTCTGTAGCATACTACACTGATGTCTACGAGTGCAGTCAGACGAGTGATTCGACCCTTCCGCTACCAGAAGGAAAGACCTACCACCTATTCCTTCATGAATTCAGACCTCCAAAACATCATGATCTTAACACTTCACGGACCGAACCAAGTTTCTGCTTAACGACTTGTTTGTTTGTGTATGTCTCCGTTTAAAGTTCTTCAGGTAAAGAATTGTTCATTTATTCACATCCTATGATATATAACTATGCAGTATACACTGACGAGACGCTGTGAGATATGCCAGGCAATAAATCCTGCAACGTATTGTTTGTGGCTACTGTGTGTAAAGTGTATTTTCTTTGTTTTTTTTTTTTACAGGTTGAATATGCATAGTTTTCTTGTTCTTCCTCTGACTCTTTATACGGATCGTTTTCAAGTGTTTGCCATTTTCGGTAATTGATCTAGTCTCATTCGCATACGATGTCACAACCATTGTATTTATTCCTCAATAAATCTGTTATCTCAGGCAACTGTTTGTAATTTCTCGCATTTCTCTCTCCCACACTACGTGTTTTCTCGCGTTTATCGCTCTAAGTTTATCTTTGTGCGTCTATATCTATCTATCTATCTATCTATCTATCTATCTATCTATCTATCTATCTATCTATCTATCTATCTATCTATCTATCTATCTATCTATCTGTCTGTCTGTCTGTCTGTCTATCTGTCTGTCTGTCTGTCTGTCTGCCTGCCTGCCTGCCTGCCTGCCTGCCTGCCTGCCTGCCTACCTGCCTGGCTATCTAGCTGTCTGCCTGCCTGCCTGGCTATCTAGCTGTCTGTCTGTCTGTCTGTCCGTCCGTCCGTTCGTCTGTCCTTTTGTCCGTGTCTATCTGCCTGCCTGCCTGCCTGTCTGCCTACCTGCCTGCCTGCTTACCCGCCTGCAGTGTTTTTACCAGTTTCGTTAGATGTTTAGATCTTGTAAAATACCCACACTTTTACTCATCTTGATCCATCATAATGTGATTATTTATTTGTAACTTTTTTTTCCGCGTGTCCACCCCTTTTCAGGATATTGCGGTCAACACCAGCATCTTTCAACTGTATGTTGATTCTTAGGCTAGATTACGCTCATCAGCACGCCACGACTTTCTGAGCGACCGGCTCCATACTCTCATAAGTCACTGGCGTGACTCGGGGGTGTAGATAATAGAAAAAGCATAATTGGCTGACATCAGAGATAACCAATTCGAACCTATTGTATATATAGCGTAACATTTCTCTGGTAATTAAATATAGTTTGTAATGTTGAGATTGATGACCCAGTAGATGGATTTACGCTTCGAACCCAAATATCAGAACTGAATTTACCGACTAGTAGGAGTTGCGGAAATATTCACACATCAGTGTGGAGCACGTCAAATTACCTCCGGCGTGAGAGTGGAGATAGAGGCTACCACTGTAGCACTGAAATGCCTCTCCATACTTCACTTGCAATGGCTCCCAGTTCGTGCTTCGAGAAGAATGGATGAATGTGGTTTGAGCGGCTGTCTCTTGTGGCGGCCTCAGACCTTCTAGGGCTCTTGTGGATTTCTTGCCCAGATCATGCTGCCCTTCCCGGAAGCTTGAGAATTGTAGTCATCATTATCATCACTATGATGGCCCGTGCCAATAAGCGTATGCGGTGATGTCTCACCATCTCATAAGATCACGTCTTGGATCAAGACTACTTTTTTTTTGGTTCCTATTATACCATGGGCCGGCTTCCTGGGCTAGAGGTTAGCGACTTTTCTCCGTAATTTCGTATACTCTCGTAAGTAACGTGACGACGGTGAGAATCAGCAGTGGTTCGAATCGGGTCGGTAACTTACGGGGTATGTGAGCCGGTCGCTCAGAAAGCAATGGCAAACTACTGAGCGTAATCTTGTCAAGAAATCAACAATCAGCTGAAAGATATTGATGTTGACAGCTATGTCCTGTAAAGGATATGCAAACATTCTTTTTATACCATGTGGTCAAGTCATCCAGGCATATATATCTCTGCTTTCCTGTTACTCTTGATCTCATCAGATTTGCCAGTTGTACTAAATGTCCTAGGGTTCTTCTCCACATAATGTTCTCAAAAATCTTGATTGCTACGTTTAATTCCAGTAAACAATTAAAGTAGATAAACACTCCGAAAGAGATACACTCATTATCTAACCTTCCAACTTCTGCGAGAGACTAAACCCTTATAGGCTTATCTCGAGGGCAATGACGTCCATTCTTCATCATAGACATAATCCGTTGTCTAGTCTCTTGTCTGTTATATATTATACCCCTCGCCCCTTTTCCTTCAGCAATGTCGTCTCTGCACTTAAGCAATTAAGCGGAGCTCAAACAGATTTACCCATTTACACGGATCGTTATGTACGTATCAAACATCGATTTCAGGTTGGCTGGGTGTTGGCGCTGTGACCTACTTACCTTGCGTGACTTATTTTTAACCAACAATTTACGCAAATCAGACGCCCGAGTAAGCCATGTAAATAGTTTTTATCTCTGAGCATTGACAAGGGCAATCCTGACTATTGCCGTGTGCAGCACTTATTCCAAGGTTATCGCACTCGTGCTGGGTAATTTCTTAGGAGATAGTTCTATAGGTACGTCAAGTGCTGTGACTTCAAATGTCTTCTAAGAGCCGTCTTTATGGGACAAGGCCACATGTTCATGTCATTTATCTCTCCATCTTTGCACCCACAACCCACCCACTATCCATCCGTCCATCAATCGATCGATCCACTCAACTATCGATCTGTCTCTCCACCCATTCATCCATATAATTCATCTATCTATCTATCTATCTATCTATCTATCTATCTATCTATCTATCTATCTATCTATCTGTCTGTCTGTCTGTCTGTCTGTCTGTCTGTCTGTCTGTCTGTCTGTCTGTCTGTCTGTCTGTCTGTCTGTCTGTCTGTCTGTCTGTCTGTCTGTCTGTCTGCCTGCCTGCCTGCCTGCCTGCCTGCCTGTCTCTGTCTGTCTTAGTAAGTTCCACGTGTTAGATAAGTTAATTTCACCTTGTTTGTTTAGATATAATTGTGTTAAAACCCCCCTTTTTTTTTTGGGGGGGGGGGTGGTTGCTGAAGGCTTTGTAATCGCGCCGTCAATTCTGTCGCTTGGTGTTGTATTCCTGAGAAGCTGCCGCATTTTCACTTTCCATTTTCTCACACGTATGCATTTGCTGCTTTTATCAAATGAATTGACGCATAATAGGAGTAAAGTAAAGTAAAGTAAAGTAGAGTAGAGTAAAGTAAAGTAAAGTAAAGTAAAGGGGGAACCTACGCCGTATGGGGTGTTGGGTATAATGTAAAGATTGTGAAAGCGAAGCCGCAATGACACAGTTGTTATTGTCTTGCACTGGTTCAGGTCTCAGCAGAGTCAGGATTATTTTTCTGGGGTCGACCCAGTCTCTGGGAATTGCTGGAGAAGGAAAGGCAACGAGGAAGGAATTGTCCCCTACCTCATATGTCGTGGCCGACGAACGCAGAAGAAGAAGAAACAGAAGAAGAATATATCGTGACCTCGAGTATATAAAGGCTCATCACTTCATGCAAGATAAAAAACATGCTGACCAATGAAAAGATGTCAATTGCAGCGAGAAATAGTGTTTAAGTGCTACATACAATCTTTACTTTTGTATGGATGTGAAGCGTTAACAATGAGCAGACAAGCTGAAACTCATCGGATGGCTGTGGAAATGTGGTTTCTGAGGAAAATGCAATGAATACCATGGACAGACATAAGGAAAAAGCTAATGGCTAAGTCCTACAAGAAACAAATGAAAATCGTACACTGATTAGAGAAATTAGGCGTAGACAGTCAACATTTATTGGTCACTTTATGAGAAGAAATAAATTGGAGTCTTTTGTGACAACTGGCAAGATCGAGCGGACGAGAACAAGGGGAGGGCAGAGAAGTAAATACCTGGATGGCTTGACCACGTGACATGGTCGAGACAAGAACACAGAGCTGATCCACGACTCCGGTGATCGAATGAGATGGCGAATTATTACCACCCACACTTATCGGCATGGCACAGGATAATGATGATGTTCGAGACAAGAACACAGAGCTGATGCACAACTTTGGTGATCGAGTGAGAATGCAAACCATGATCGCCCACGCTTATCGGCGTGTCACATGATGATGACTTCGCACCCCAGCGGCTGTACACTCTGTGGAACTATCTTTACCTCTAAATAAAGGGCTCTTCTTTACGCTGAAGCCTTGAGGCATATTTGAGCAGATGGTGCTAGCGCCATTTTTGTATAAACCATCGGGCACCCGAGGGGTCAGGTGGTCAAAAATCACACTGGTCATGTAGGTCAGGGTGGCCGAATGGATAAGAATGTGTGTTCTTAAACATCCGGTGTGTTGATGCCAAAGTAAGGGGTTCAACCCCTACACCGGACAGTTGGCCTAAAATGTTGACCTATCGTCTTTGACTTGGGGACGTAAATTACAAGTACCTCTGAAGTCGGAATGGGTTGGCCTGATGGCAAGGGACACTGTTAATAGGGAAAGCTAACCCACATGCAAAATTCAGTCCAGCACTACTAGAAGTGCAGGGTGTATTATTTTGAAGTTGCTAACTTACGGGGTATGTGAGCATGCCGCTCAGAAAGCAATGGCAAACTACTGGGCTTAATCTTGCCTAGAACATCACCAGCAGCTGAAAAATGCTGATGTTGACGGCAACGTCCTGTAAGAGGCAACAACAACCCAAAAAATGTGTTTGAAAATATTGCCGGTCCAAGTTTTGTATTTAGTTATGTTGCATGAACTTTATAGAGGGTGAATACAAAATTTGTAACTGCAATATTGTCAAACACTGCGCAGTCATTAAAAATACACTCTATAGTATGAATGGATTGCACTTGAGTTCAAAAAGCGAGCGAGCGCCCAAAAAAAAAAACCCCAAAAAAACTGGTTATATTTACTTCCCGTGACATTTCCTGGTAGCCATTTTATCCTAGCCCGACCTTGGACCCAGGTCATTATTTAAAGATCCCCGCCTGGATTGGGCTGGGAGCACATGATCACCGACCAGGTAGGCACAATATGCTAATCACTACGTTACCTAGGTACCTACACTACGAGGAACCTACCTTACCCAGAAACAATGCTTGAGTCACTACGACCTGTGTGTATACATGGACAAGACCATGTGACCTTTTCTTATCTCAGGGACTGAAACAAGTGTCAACACGTTGGACACTTTGATAAGAGAAACGCTTCTGGCTACTGTAAACTAGTGTTATCTACGTCTGAAGTGTGCCTGTATGTGTGTGTGTACCTAAACAGGCCGTACACAGAATCATAGGTGTATCCTGTAAGCTTTTATAGATTATAGGTGTGTGCAAACGTTTCCCCATAGCAGAACCCGTGTTATAGGTATGTATTAGGCATTCATATTTCCTAGGAGAAGGGGTGATATGATTTAGGTGTAAGAGCTTCGCCTTTAACTGGGGCAGACCTGGTGTTATTCATGATGTGGGTGGTATGGAGTTTTATAAGATAGGAAATACAAATAGAATAGTTAGGTATGTGAAGCTCCTGCGAAAAGATGAGACATGCTAAACCCGGACACAGTGTATACACCTTACAATAATTGTATTTGATATTTGCTACACACACACCTAACGTTTGTATTTCCTTTTGGAATATCGTGCTGCAGCCGTTGCTTCTCTTGTAGAATATGAGTTGAGATTAGTCACAAACCAAAATCACAGCTCTCGGGACCATCCCATACGCGCTCCGTTCTCATCTTCAACAACCAGAGAAGAGTCATATTACTAATGTTACCAATTGCAGTCTGATTGTGCGACCGTCTGGAGTTTTCTCGGAGAATTGAGCGTCGGCCTGATCATCTGGTCATCACTTCCGAACTATTTTTTTATATGCCACTAGCTGACCCGGCTCGGCTTCGCCCAGTCCTTGGTGGGGAGCATCTCATTTAATTCATATAAGTAGTCTATAAGTTCCCGTTCCCGTTACCGACTGTCTGTCTGTCTGTCTGTCTGTCTGTCTGTCTGTCTGTCTGTCTGTCTGTCTGTCTGTCTGACCCGGCCCGGCATCGCCCAGTCCTTGGTGGGGAGCATCTCATTTAATTCATATAAGTAGTCATATAAGTTCCCGTTCCCGTTACCGACTATCTGTCTGTCTGTCTGTCTGTCTGTCTGTCTGTCTCTGTCTGTCTCTGTCTGTCTGTCTGTCTGTCTGTCTGTCTGTCTGTCTGTCTGTCTGTCTGTCTGACCCGGCCCGGCTTCGCCCAGTCCTTGGTGGGGAGCATCTCATTTAATTCATATAAGTAGTCATGTAAGTTCCCGTTCCCGTTACCGACTATCTGTCTGTCTGTCTGTCTGTCTCTCTGTCTGTCTGTCTGTCTGTCTGTCTGACCCGGCCCGGCATCGCCCAGCTCCTGGTGTGGAGCATCTCATTTAATTCATATAAGTAGTCATATAAGCTCACGTTCCCGTTCCCGACTATCTATCTGTCTGTCTGTCTGTCTATCTGTCTGTCTATCTGTCTGATCCGGCCCGGCTTCGCCCAGCCCCTGATTGGGGAGCATCTCATTTAATTCATATGAGTAGTCATATAAGTTCCCGTTCCCGTTACCGACTATCTGTCTGTCTGTCTGTCTGTCTGTCTGTCTGTCTGTCTGTCTGTCTGTCTGTCTGTCTGTCTGACCCGGCCCGGCATCGCCCAGCTCCTGGTGTGGAGCATCTCATTTAATTCATATAAGTAGTCATATAAGCTCACGTTCCCGTTCCCGACTATCTATCTGTCTGTCTGTCTGTCTATCTGTCTGTCTATCTGTCTGATCGTGCCCGGCTTCGCCCAGCCCCTGATGGGGAGCATCTCATTTAATTCATATGAGTAGTCATATAAGTTCCCGTTCCCGACTGTCTGTCTGTCTGTCTGTCTGTCTGTCTGTCTGTCTGTCTGTCTGTCTGTCTGTCTGTCTGTCTGTCTGTCTGTCTGTCTGTCTGTCTGTCTGTCTGTCTGTCTGTCTGTCTGTCTGTCTGTCTGTCTGTCTGTCTGTCTGTCTGTCTGTCTGTCTGTCTGTCTGTCTGTCTGTCTGTCTGTCTGTCTGTCTGTCTGTCTGTCTGTCTGTCTGTCTGTCTGTCTGTCTGTCTGTCTGTCTGTCTGTCTGTCTGTCTGTCTGTCTGTCTGTCTGTCTGTCTGTCTGTCTGTCTGTCTGTCTGTCTGTCTGTCTGTCTGTCTGTCTGTCTGTCTGTCTGTCTGTCTGTCTGTCTGTCTGTCTGTCTGTCTGTCTGTCTGTCTGTCTGTCTGTCGTCTGTCTGTCTGTCTGTCTGTCTGTCTGTCTGTCTGTCTGTCTGTCTGTCTGTCTGTCTGTCTGTCTGTCTGTCTGTCTGTCTGTCTGTCTGTCTGTCTGTCTGTCTGTCTGTCTGTCTGTCTGTCTGTCTGTCTGTCTGTCTGTCTGTCTGTCTGTCTGTCTGTCTGTCTGTCTGTCTGTCTGTCTGTCTGTCTGTCTGTCTGTCTGTCTAATCATTTATTGATTGCAGTTAGAACAACCTTAGATAAACGAAGACCAACTTGGTAATATATTAACTTGGGTAAATGGAGCAGCGGCAGCAGCAGCAGAAGAAGAAAAAGGAGGAGTAGGAGCTGGGAGGAGGAAGAGGGAGGAGGAGGGAGGAGGAGGAGAAAGAGAGAAGAGGAGGATGGAGGAGGGAGAGGGAGGAGGGGGAGGAGAAGAGGAAGAGGGTAGGAGGTGGAGGAGGGGAGAGGAGGAGGAGGAATATAACGCATATGCCTGTAGATTTAATAATGGCTGAAGTTGTTCCATGTCTTCTTAGAGTTGGCGACAGTGTAAAGAAATATAAAATCTTCAAACTTGATAGAGATAAGGTAACTATTATTTATTCATTCTTTAAGCAAAAAAAGATGAGTTACAATGTTATGCATTATGCATTATTTTTATGAAAACTTTGAAAATGCCTTACAGATTGTATCATTATTTATTATTACTCATATGCCGGTACATAACTATGGACAAAGAGTTTATAAATCTTTGAAAACGATGCCACAATATGACTGTAAGTTATACAGAAAAGTTATGCTCCTTGAAATAACTTTTACAGAGTTAAGTCCCCTGAGATATATGAAATTATTATGAAAAATTGAAAATGAAATAATATTGGGTAAGCAGCCGATCTCACACTACAAAAATATGACAGTGAGCTGCGCTGGAAAGAAAGGAAGACGTGTAGAAAATTTCATCTCAATCGGATGGGCCGTTCGCGAGCGCATAAAGGACATAGGGACATACAGACAGACAGACAGACGGACGGAGATCGCCTTTTATATATAAGATGATCAGTTGTTGTTTTTTCCCCTCGCTTTTCCACCCTGTTTCAGGATGTGGCGGTCAACACCAGCATCTTTCAGCTGTATGTTGATTCCTAGGCTAGATTACACTCATCAGCACGCCACGACTTTCTGAGCGACCGGCTCCAGTACTCTCCTAAGTCACTGGCGCGACTCGAACCGCTTCCAATTCTCGTGCGCTCACGTCAACCACGAGAGTATTCGGGGTTACGGCGAAAGATGCTAACGCCTCGGCCAGGGAGACCGGCATTTTTGTTGTTTGCTGTTATGAAATAAGAAACGGTTAGTTTACATCCACCTTCCCTTATCCCATTGTTTTGTCAGAATCCTAAGATATGACAGTGCATCGAAGAGAGTAATAGAAAGCAAATTACTACAAGGAGGGGGGTGGGGGTGTGTGGTTTACTTGCGTATCCTTTACAGGATGTCGCAGTTAAATTCTGCATTTTTTTTTGTCTTTGTGATTTATCGACAAGTTTAGGTTCAGTAGTTTGCCAATGCTTTCTGAGCGCTCATACCATTGTATTAAACCAACGCAAGGCGGTCTGCCGCCAAATCACCCGCAGCGGTGTTTGGAAAGTGGTATGCAATATTACGAACAGCGTCCGTAACCCATTCGCCACAGAGCGGGTCGGTAAAGAAAACCGTGAAATAAAAACAACAAAACGCTTATAAACATTCATGCATGGATCTATCAGTTTTAAACAGTCATGCATAGATCTATCAATTATAAACATTCATGCATGGATCTATCAACTATAAACATTCATGCATGGATCTATCAACTATAAACATTCATGCATGGATCTATCAACTATAAACATTCATGCATGGATCTATCATCTATAAACATTCATGCATGGATCTATCAACTATAAACATTCATGCATGGATCTATCAATTATAAACATTCATGTATGGATCTATCAATTATAAACATTCATGTATGGATCTATCAATTATAAACATTCATGTATGGATCTATCAATTATAAACATTCATGTATGGATCTATCAACGCAGACATGCAGGATAATAAAGAGAGGTGCAAACGTCAAAGAAATTAGGAATGAAATGAGCTGAAATACCCACGTCCAGTCTAGAGGCTGAAATACCCACGTCCAGTCTAGAGGCTGAAATACCCACGTCCAGTCTAGAGGCTGAAATACCCACGTCCAGTCTAGAGGCTGAAATACCCACGTCCAGTCTAGAGGCTGAAATACCCACGTCCAGTCTAGAGGCTGAAATACCCACGTCCAGTCTAGAGGCTGAAATACCCACGTCCAGTCTAGAGGCTGAAATACCCACGTCCAGTCTAGAGGCTGAAATACCCACGTCCAGTCTAGAGGCTGAAATACCCACGTCCAGTCTAGAGGCTGAAATACCCACGTCCAGTCTAGAGGCTGAAATACCCACGTCCAGTCTAGAGGCTGAAATATTTGATGAGCGTGTACCTGGCAGTTGATGTTACAGGTGATCAATGAACACTCGTGTCTGGATGAGCACTCGTTGAAGTAGAAGAAAGAAGGAGGGATTAGAGGACACACTAGACAACATACAAATATAAAGCTATAGTTACAGAAATTGATTCGAACCTGTTACCGCTAAATGATGACGGCGCCTCGCTGCAGGAACAAGTGTCGTCGACGCATGACAAAGTAGACACCCCTAAAGGTGTCTTCCTTAGCCAGGTCTGTTATCCTCATGAACCCACAACTATGGAATATGGACAGAATCCGTATCTAAACATATACATTTGGTATTAAACCAGCATAGGTCAAATAACAAACACACAAACACATCGGGCCGTAATGCTATGTCCAGTAGTTGTTGGCACCTTGCAGTCTTGACAGACCATAGTATGTGAGTTGGAATGTGGCCAATATTCCATCACAATGCCTGGGCAGAGCTTCAGAGAAACATGTGGTGCCCAAACGACATGTCCTCTCTCTCGACCTGATCTCGTGTTGTCCAGAGGAATGGGTAACCAATACGTCTGGCACAAGGTAGGCTGCAGACGCTGGCGGCGCAGCGTCAATCCTCCGAGACCTCGCCACCACGAGCAGGTGGCGAGTTATGGCCAGACCCTGACACCCAAGGGGCCCGGCTTAGAGGCGTTCAGCCAAGTCCCACAGGTGAGGGCCTCGTACGAGCCCGGACAAATAAGGGCGCGCACATCTGTCAATCATAAGTGTCCGAACCTGTGTAAAGCGTGCACTATCGTCAAACTCTCCACCTGACTTTAAGCGGACCCCGCGACCAGCGGGAATAGGCCCGCCGGAGCTACCACAGGAGATATTGCCTGTCTATTGCAAGCAAATCCCCCATCCTTCCACTGTGCGGATCTCGCGACCGGCGAGAATAGGCCCGCCGGAGATTATGCTCGTCTGCTGCGAACAAATCTCTACCGAGAGACAGAATAAGTAAAGAAACGATAAAAGTAGTGGAATTTCAATTGCGCTTGCGCTCCCACCTATGCTACACACTTCATGTGTCTTCACAAAGTCGGACTAGAGTCAAGCTCAACAGGATCTTCTTTCCCCGCTGATTCTACCAAGCCCGTTCCCTTGGCTGTGGTTTCGCTAGATAGTAGATAGGAGGTAGTGTCCAGTAGTAACGAACATTTAAAGAAGAGAACTGATTGATCGGTGATCGGTTTCAATGTTATACACGTATTAAACAGAAATATCAATTGAGGAACCCTTTGAGGCCACTAAGACAGTTCATAAATAAACGCACTTGTATTGTTGGGGGATCATTGAAGAAATGACAGTGCATGAATAAACACACATGTATTGTTGGGGGATCATTGAAGAAATAGAATAACGAAGGGGGGGTTAGAGAACACAATAGATAACATAACAAGTTGAAAGCTATCGTTATCGACGGAGTTTGGGTTACAGACGCCATGCTTTCAAGCCCGTATATCCGTTAACCTAATTGCATCGTAAGGATCGAACGTACATTTGTCAAACACCTCTGTTCCCAGAAATAGTGCCCATTGTTAGGATTCTGTGTTTCGTTGTCAAACATCCCTGTCATTTATATTCATCATAAGAAATCTGTCTTTCTTTGTCAAACATCCCTACCCGTTTATATTCATCATAAGTATTATGTTTCTTTGTCAAACATCCCTATCCGTTTATATTCATCGTAAGTATTATGTTTCTTTGTCAAACATCCCTATCCGTTTATAATCATCGTAAGGATTCTATGTTTCTTTGACAAACATCTATGTTTGTTGATATTCATAGTGTGGATTATGTATGTTTCATCGTCAAACATGCTTGTCCGTTTATATTCGTCGTAAGGATTCTAAATTTTGTTGTGAAACATCCCTGTTCGTTTATATTCATCGTGAGGATTTTGTTTCTTTGTCAAACACGCCTGTCCATTTGCATTCATCGTAAGGATTCTAAATTTTGTTGTCAAACATCCCTGTTCGCTTATATTCATCGTAAGGATTCTTCAAACTTTTTTCTTTGGTCATGTGATGACAAGAGAGGCAGAAATTATACTGGATGGACTGAGACGGTGGCATGGAGAAATATCATCAGCAAGCAATTGTGATCCAAACACCAAGATCTGTGAGGATTGGCGGGGCACGAGACGATGAAGGAATCTACATACATATATCAAACATCTTACTCTTCTAACGTTCGTCGTAACTATTCTACGGTCATTTTTGGAAGAATATTTACATGTTTACATAGAGGGCAGTTGCGGTGTCAACGTGTTCCGCTTCTGCGCACGAACCGTGACCTCGGGCAACAAATAGCTATCTGTTTATTTATGTATATGTACTCTCCGGTCGGTTATCTGTTGTTGACTGGTTGAAGGCTAATATAATCTGCAGTGATATGTGAGAGAATTGGGAGGGGGCGGGAGGTGGCTGTTGGAATTACCAAGTGGTTGGAATTAGGTAAAAGGAAAATATACATTTAAAAAGAATGCGGGAGAGGGGAGATTGTGTGTGGGGGTGGAAGTGTATTTATTTAAAATGTATGCATTTATTTATGTCGGTGGGTTCGTCGGTATGTCGGTGTCTTGATGTTTGTCGTTCTGTAGATTTTCTCAGTATGAAGCAAGTCTTCGAAATTCCGCCCCTTACATGTTTTTTCTTTTAAAATGCGGCCCCTTATGAAGCAATCTTACGGTGCCGCCTGATGCGTCGGCCTCTCTGTATCATAGCACGGCACGGCCCTGGTTGTCAGACGGGTAGATGTGTGAGAGGGTACGTGCGTAAGTAAGTACATACGTACGCACGCAAGTGTATGTATCTGTATGTAATGTGTAAAGTTGGATGGCTGGATGTGTGTGTGTGTGTGTTTGCTTATTGTAATTATATATGCATATATGTAGATGTCTGATCCGTGGCGAAGTGTTTACGGACGCAGTTCGTAATCCTGCATACCGCGTTCGAAACATAGCTGTGGGCGATTTGGCAGAATACCGCCTTACGTTGGGTTTTTTTTATGAAATGGTATGGGAGCCGGTCGTTCAGAAAGCAATGGCAAACTACTGAACGTAAACTTGCCTAGGAATCCCAAACAGAAAAAAAAATGCTGGGGTTAACTGCTTACGTCCTGTAAACGATATGCAACTAACTTTTAATATGTAGATATTCAACTGTATATTTGCTTATTTTATGGACACTCGGGCGTGTAATTTATGCCATGTCTTTGCTGGGTATTTATGGTAATTTTTTAAAGCGTAAATTCATTCAGCAGACATAATTGTAAAGTCATATCTTCATCTTCTTCTTACGTTCGCCTAAAATATGCTTATAACTGCAATGTTGTCTCTTGTATGAATCCAACAGTCTTTTTTAGTTCATTCAGCGGTCCATAGAGTTTATCTTCCACTGTTGTCTCTCTAGGCCAGAAGGTTCGCCTGGATATGTTGTAGTTTGGACAATCTTGGAGTATGTGCTCTGCTGTCTGCGACGCCAAACCACATGTACACATGGCTGAGTCACCAATCTTGAATTGTGTATACATGTGGTTGCGTAATCTATTGTGTCCTGTTCTGAGGCGCAGAAGAATGACCTGTTCTGGTCTGTCCATAACGTGGTAGTCGTCTTGAGTAAGGTTTGGTGGCCTTCTGACTGAATTGATCATTCTTTTCTTTTGGTGTCATATCAGTTGTGTTTAGTTTAGTTTAGTCGACGGATCAACATCACGGCACACGGTTGTAACCCGTAAGAGCTCCGTCACGAACTTCGTGGCACCGGAGAGGAACCTAAAATACTTTAAGTAGATTTTTAACTCGAAATTTTGCCCGGGCAGCACCGTTATACTACTCTTTTTCGATTTCCAACTGCATGGGAGTTTTTACGTGCGCAACAAAACACACAGGTGTCCGATCTCACCACCCAGAGACCATGGTAAATTTTGTTACTAGAAGTCCACGTGAAAAAATCCCGGTCCTTACCGGGGCTTGAACCCGGAACTTCCAGCACTAGAGGCGGACACCATACCTCGAGACCACTCAGCGCCCCCCCCCCCCCACCCCATATCAGTATATATCTATACCCCATATCAGTTGTGTGTGACAGGTAAATGGTAGGTGGCTAGTAAAGGATGCCTGACTATTCCTAACTCGTTGAAAATACAGTTCATTCATTTGAATAATGAAAACGTCAATAATAGATTAGAATATGTATTGCCTGGTGTATTTCACTGTATCTCGTCAAGTACATACTGTAGAATTAGATCAACGCAGAATATAGCAACAGGATGAGTCCATATAGCTGAAGTACACAGTTCATTGTCCTTTCGGACACCTGACTGACAAAGACAATGCCTTCTGGGTGCTGTAATTCATACATAACAGGCGAATGTATTAATTTGCAGAGGCGGTCGCAATACACACCTGTAACTCCCAGCTGTGTAAGCACTCAAAATAAAACATGATAGTGTAACGCTACCGTGATAACATTTGCATTGCGTTGTGTAATTCATCATGTCGTTGTATTCTTTTGTATTCCTGACATGCAATTGGCGAAATACGACGAAATATGCAAGGTAATAAAGCCTGCAACAAAGCCTGCAACCTTTTGTTTGTGAGTGAAGTATTCAAAGATACAGCGATAAAACATTGCTTGGAAAATTCCTTCCGTCGTTCGTTCGCTCGTCCTTCAGGGCCGTCCTCAATATACATTAACAAGGTCAATGGATAGGCAAATAACTAGACAACACAGAAACAAAAGAATAACAACGCATGAACACGAGAAGACGACAATAATAACTTACTTTTGTTTGTGTCTCTAATCAGCCTTTCATCTCACTTCCCGATAATTTATAAATTAAGGCGTGCATATTACATTGTGGGCAACAAATTGGAAGCTGATGAATCAACGGCTACACGCTTCTAACGATATCTGCATCTTAACGAATCTGCTCCTTGGTTATATTGTCTGTGTATTGAGGCTTACAAAACGGGACAGCGAACAAAAGAGGGATGGATAAATGACAGTGTGCGCAGCTCAGAAGCAATTATCGAAGAGACAAGGTTTTATCATTAATAATCTCGTCTATTCTTTTCCTGTCTCATCATTAATTGTGTCTGTAGAATGAGAATGTTCGGGTCTTTTCTTCTTCCGGATCGAGAAAGTCAAATGCGTCCATAATTGATTGATTGATTGATTGATTTAGGAACCGACATCACAGCATTCGGGGCATTCCCATAAGCGCTCCGTCCCCATCCTCAGCAGCCAGCGAAGAGTTCCAACACTAATAGTACCAGTAGCAATCTGATTATATGTCCGTCTCGCCTTTCCTCTGAGCGTTGAGCGTAGGCCAGATCCCCTCGTCACTCCTCGCTGTCGCATTCTTGCCAGACCATGTTGAGTCATTTGCTCCTCTGAGGTGAACACATGCTCCCACAAGGCCGCAACCACATCTGCCTTGTCATGCATCAATACTCCACCAAGTTTTGCCGAGCCAGCCAATCTGTCCGCCTGTTCATTCCCCAGCACACCGGCATGCCCAGGAGAAAAGATCCAGGTGATGCTTGCCACCTGTGACCTCCGAAGCGAAGCAAGCCACTCTGCACGAAGCTTGCCTGTCTTCACCCTACTCAGCATGCTTTCTGAGTCAGTTACAATCACGATGTGTGTGTGTATGTGTGTCTGCGTCCATGCTTCCATGCTTCAGTAGTGTCACAGAAGTGGAGGTGGAATCAAGATAGCAGCTGAAGAAGTGGCAGTCTGCTTCTTCTTCTTCTTCTTCCTCTTGCTCCTCATCCTCTTGTTCTTCCTCCTCTTCTGCTGCCGCTGCTGCAGAAGAAGCAGCAACAACAGCAGCAGCAGTGTGTGCTTCATATACCGCTTTGGTCATCATTACTCCGTCATCCTACTTCTCATGAGAATCTGTTTCGTTTCCTGGAGTTCCTCTTTAGATCCACGCCGCTGGGAGTTTACTGCCCATTCAGTGGCTCACTATACCTGTCTGATCTTGCTGTGTATTGAACATGTTCTGCTGTGTGTTTACCTAGCCCACATCTCCGCAATGTTGGTGAACATTGCAGCAACCCGTGCAGCTGTTTGCTCAGTCCCGCGTGCCCGTCTTAAGGCGAAGACTTATTATACCACGGATGTGATTATACCACGATGTGATTATATCACGATGTGATTACACTCGGTGACTATACCACGATGTGATTATACCCATTGCCCAATAGCGCAAGAGACACACAAGGAGAGAAAGGCGAAACTACAGGAGAGGGGTAATAACGAATTTAAAGTACAAACTAACATTATCTTGAATGGTAGATGTGATATACGTAACGTCACTGTATGATGGAAATCACTGGCAAGCTACACAACAGTGTCGCGCCACGCACTCACTCAGTAGCAGGGCGACGGAACCATCAAGCCTCCTTAGTCGCCTCTTACGACATGCATGGTAGGCTACAGTGTTGCTATTATTTGCTTCCCTTATGGGCCCCGGCAACACACGTCAGGCGTTCTGCTGCCAAATGGCCCACAGCTGTGTTTCGAACTCGGGTATGCCGAATTACGAAATTAGTCCGGAACCCCATCGCCACGGAGTGACTCCATGGACTACAATAAGAAGACGTAATTACCCAAACAAACAAACAGACAAGTCCGGTAACGGGAACTTGAGGTGGTTTAATGTACTATTAGAACCATCATATTTTTATAGACCTAAGTGCTCGATGGTATAGGTAGCCAGTCTTTCCCTCCATTAGCGAACGACGAGACCAAGCATTGAGCCCTTGTCCGACGGTGCTCATGCCTTTAACAGCGTGACGTCCCGACCCACTAAACTACCCCTCCCGTTTCATGACGTAATGCCAGACATCATTTGTATTTTGTTACATTCCTCTCATTATCGGTTAATTGGTTTCGATTTTGTTCAGATAATTAGCAACGATGTATGCTGTTTGTGTAGCTAGCCATTCGTTTAATCGATAACAGGCGGTGCAACTAGCGACTGGAAGAGCCGACATCAGCTGACAGCTTCACAACTGTTAATGTGTTTACTTTTATATTGGAAAGGGGGGGGGGAGGGGTGGACAGCGGTGATACGGTAGTTAATGTACGTGGCATTCGTCTTCGTTGGCCCTGTATATACCATTAGGCCATAGGCCAGCAACCAAATTATTCCCAGCTCTCCTATTCTTGGCTTTCCCATGCAGCTCGTCCCTCATCATCATCATCATCGTCGTTGTCATCATCATCATCATCATCATCATCATCATCATCATCATCTTCCATTTTTGCCATCAAGCTTCGTGGGGAGGAATAATTGGCGCTCTAGCGCCCGATGGGTGGCATTGCATAGTGTCACTGAAAGAAAAGCGCGACTCTATAAGCTCGTCCATACCTTCCACATATTACTGATTTCCGTGTCTACTTTTCTTCTTCATACCATCTACACCTATTTTTGTTGCCCCGTGAATTCCTGACACGGTCCTTTCTATGTGATGGGATAGCCTGCCCTGAGCACAATCCTTCCTTCGTAATCATGATCAAGTGTCATGCCAGCTGGCGTAGGCTTTCATGACTCTCAGCAGATCTCGGTCCTTATTTTTCTGGATCAACTCTGCTGATGATATTCCTCAAGCCACCGTCTCAATTCATCCAGTATCATTTCTCTTGGTCTACCACTGGTTCTGTCTCTCTGCCTCTCTTCCCCTTCCTTGGTCGCTTTAAATGTCATACCTGATATGGTACAGTGATGCCATTCTTTGCTTCCCTTGCGGACCCTGGTTACACACAGGCGGGCGTCTCTTACGAGCTTCAAGTACTTCATTCATTCGTTCAGTATCATGTCCCTTGCAGAACCTCGCTCCCATAACAACCTTCCGGATAACCTCTCGGTGATAAGCAAGATGTCCCGCGTCCGATACACCCATATGGAGGTGATCTGCCACATCCTGCACCCATCTTCTCTTTGGCCTTCCTCTTCCTCTCTTCCCGGGCATATACCCCTCCAATATTGTTCTCTCCAAACTTCCATGATGTGTCAAGTGACCAAACTATTTCAATTTTCTTTATTTAATCATCTTTAGTAGCCAGCCGTCTTCAGTATTCAGATCGTGTCGTGTGTATGCATTTGTTATTTTCTCTATCCAAGATATTCTTAGAACTCGTCTATAACATTTGTATTCAAAAATATTTATATGTTTTTTTTAGTATGTGTCCAAGTCTCACATGCGTATATCGCAGTGGGAAAGATGCATGCTCTTAAAACTCTAATTGTTGTAGGTTTATCAGTCCCACGCCACAATTTATTCAATTGTTTTAATTTTTCAAGAAGTATTTAGGAAGTATAATATCATCAGTTGGCACATCCCGAAAACTGTGTGAAAAACAAATGTGTGGATGTCATCTGTAGACTATGTATCCTTCCGATTTCCGGACTGGCAGCACTCTGGTGAATGGAAGGCCTAATATACGGAAGTGAGGCTAAGCAGCCATTTGCAGGATGTGACGATTCCTTGGGTGAGCGCTGTACCAGATCGCTGTGTGTCGGCTCTGCAATTATGGAAATCTCCTTGGATAGCGGGGAATGCCCATGGTCTGCCCTTGCCTTCCCTTCATGGCCAACCGGGATGTGTTTAGCTGTTGTAAATGGGCCAGCTGGGATGGAGAGATGAAGATAACACCACAACAGTGAGAGTCGAAAATCCTACGAAACACCCAGGCAGGTTAACCAGATCAACACATGCCTGAAGAAGTCGGATGTGTTGGTCAAAAGGCACACATACGCGCTTACGTCCAAAACAAACATTTCAGACATATCCATCCATCTATCATGTGCCATGCCGGTAAGTGTGGGCGGTCATGTTCTGCCATCTCACTCGATCACCAGAGTCGTGGATCAGCTCCGTGTTTCTGTCTCGACCATGCCACAAGGCTAAGCCATCCAGGTACTTTCTTCTAGGTCTTCCCTTGGTCTGTTCCACTCGATCTTGCCAGTTGTCATAAAGTTCTTCAAATCATTTCTTCTCATAACATATCCAAAAAATTGTGACTGTCTAGTCTAATGTCTCTAATCAGTTTACGATCTTCGCTTGTTTCTTGAAGGACTTGTTCATTGGTCTTTCTGGCTGTCCATGGTATTCTTTGCATTTTCCTCAGAAACCACATTTCTACAGCCATCAGATGGTTTTCAGCCTCTCTGCTCATTGTCCAAGCTTCACATCCATATAAAAGTACAGGCTCTATGTAGCATCTCAACACTCTTTTTCTCGTTTCAACTGACATCTTTTTATTGGTCAGTATGTTTTTCATATTGCTAAAGGGTACTTTTGCCATGGCGATTCATGTTATAATCTCTTCAAGGCATCTCCCATCAGATGTTATGACTGTTCCGAGATAATTGTACCTCTTCACATGTTGAAGAATATTCCCATTTACTTGTATATTACATTGTGGTATTTTGTTCTTCCTAGTGACGACCGTAATCTGTGTCTTTTTACAATTTAATTCTAACCCTAGTTGTTCACTGTGTGTAACAACCGCATCTACTAAATTGTGCAGATCCTGTTCATTGTCTACAATCAAGACTGTATCATCTGCATATCTAATGTTATTGATGCGTCGTCCCCCAATGTTCAGAAATAAAATATGAAGAAATGGCAAACCAGAAGACGAGATCGAAAATATATGCAATAAAGCAAAGCAACTCATCGTACAAATGTCACAAATAATATAAAGCAAACAGGTATCAGTAGATACTTAAATAAAATTCAACAACACAGTCTTCCTAACAACTCTATACTATCAGTGTCAAACCTAGACAATGACAGGAAAACAAAGAACATAAACATTGCAACGGAAATGAGATTCCTGAGAAGAATACTCGATGTATCAAGAAGAGAGAAATGAAGAAATCAGGACTAAAATGGAGGTAATAGCTGCGCTAGATCTAATAAGAAAATAGCAAGTTACATGGTTCAATAATATAACTAGGCTACCAGCTAACAGTATACCACAACAAGCAATGATGTACAGACCAAATGGAAGCAGAAGAAGAGGCCGACTACGAAAACGATAAACAGAGGGAATAGCATAGTCCATGGGAATCTCGATACACGAAGTCCATAAACGGGCACTTTCACACTGTTTATGCTTCACCTCGACACCGCAAGGTAAAAGAGGAACAAGATGAGATAGGTTGCAGTGTTAATGTTTTTCGCTTCACCTTGTAGTCCAGTTAATACACAGTCGGAGCATCCTTTGTCACCATGTACAGCATGTATGAGGTTACAACGCTACCATGCCTTAAGTTGCTTTTCCTTAGGTTCCCTGCACCACACATCTATCCACATTTAGTCACCATTAACTTTCTCTTACAACTGATTCGATGCAAATTTAGTCGCTATTAGCTGTCTCTTCCCACTGATTGTATCCACATTTAGTCGCCACTAACTATCTCTTCCATCAGATTGTGTATACTCATTGATGAAGTGGTTCAAACTTCTGCCTCGCGCCCCGAATTTTGTTCATTTGATTTGGGGTGCAGTTATTGGTTTCCCGAGTGTAATTTTCTCGGTGACTTTTAGCCGCCCTATGGAAAGATACCGAGCCATATGGAATAAACCCGGTGCGATTAAGTGGAATGCCTCACCTTTAACCCCTAGTTTATTTTGTACCTGATCTATGCGCTTCACAGAACTATAATGTCGTCAGCGAAGTTAAGATCATCGAATTGCTTTGTCGAAGTCAATTCGAATTCTACTTCCTTCGATAGTTATTTATCTCTTTATAATTCAATCAGTAAAAACAATTATGGTGACAAATGACTAAATGACACTGCTGTCTCACGCCTGTTTATATTTTAAAAGTATCTGTTAGTTCTCTCTCCCCCCCCCCCCCCCCCCAATTGAAGAATTCTACATTCCATATCTTGGAGGTCAGCGTGATGGTACGGATAAGAACTCCGGCTCTTAAACTTCCGTTGTGGTGATGTCGGGGTAGCGGGTTCAATCCCACACCGGGAAGGTGGAATAAAATGTTGACTTCTATTCCGTGACTTGGGGACATAAATTACAAGTATCTCAAAAGTCAGAGTGGGTTCGCCTGAAGGCGAAGGATACTGGTAATATGGTAAAAACGATAACTAACCCACAATCAAAAATTTGTCA
This sequence comes from Cepaea nemoralis, assembly GCA_014155875.1. NCBI lineage: Eukaryota > Metazoa > Mollusca > Gastropoda > Stylommatophora > Helicidae > Cepaea > Cepaea nemoralis. The sequence continues at coordinate 50,543 of JACEFZ010019036.1, read as the reverse complement.
AGTGTATTGGACGTAGTATCACGTGTATGAACTACGCATGAGTTCACAGCGAGCAAATGTGTATAAATCTTCGTATTTCGCCCTTATTAAATTAACGATTTTCTGCGGGATCCCATAGCGCCGCATTCATCTCCACAGGCATTACATATCAATGCCTGTCAAAGTCTTTTCACAGTCCACAAAACGAATATAAAGTGGCGAATTCAGTTCAATACTTTATTATTATGTGTAATGTGACTATCTGGTCAGGGCAAGAGTTGTTTAACACTCTTTGGGAAGTAAAGTAAAGTATATGTTGAGTTTACAGTTTTTTTTTTTTTTTTAATGTATTCAATATGTTTCATTTAGCGCTGGGGGTGCCGCGATAGCTTAGTTGCTATACGCTTGTCTGTTGACCAGGTGGTTATGGGGTCGGAGAGGGATTTGTACCGGAGGAGAGGAATTTGTAACAGAGGAGACGAATTTGTAACAGGGAGAGGAATTTGTAACAGAGGAGAAGAATTTGTAACAGGGAGAGGAATTTGTAACAGAGGAGAAGAATTTGTAACAGGGAGAGGAATTTGTAACAGAGGAGAAGAATTTGTAACAGGGAGAGAAATTTGTAACAGAGGAGAAGAATTTGTAACAAAGGAGGGAATTTGTAACAGAGGAGAGGAATTTGTAACATTGACTTGGGCTCCCACGGTGACCCAACCTAAAATAGATAAAAGAATTATCCCTAAGCAGTCTCCTGCTGCCGGTCTCCCTGGCGAAGGTGTTAAGGACACTGTTCGTAATCCCGTATACCCACGTTCGAAACAAGCTGCGCGAGATTCGGCAGCGGATCGCGTCGCGCTGTTTCCTTACGAAAAGGTATGTGAACCGGTAGTTCAGAAAACAATTGCAAACTACTGAACGTAAAACTTGCCATGATATCAACAGCAGCTGAAAAATGCTGGCTTTGCCTGCAATTTCCTGTTAAAAGGATATGCAAAAATAAAAAAAAATAAGTCTTATACTTTGGGAGTACTACTATTGCTACTGCTACTGCTGCTGTTCTTTCTACTACTACTATTACTGTTACTACTACTGATACTACTGTTACTACTACTGCTGCTACTGTTACTGTAGCTGTTACTACTACTGCTGCTGCTGCGACTACTACTACTACTACTACTACTACTACTACTACTACGACTACTACTACTACTACTACTGCTACTACTACAACTACTACTGCTACTACTACTACTACTACTACTACTACTGCTACTACTACTACTACTACTACTACTACTACTACTACTACTACCACTACTACTGCTACTACTACAACTACTACTGCTACTACTACTACTACTACTACTACTACTACTACTACTACTGCTGCTACTACTACAACTACTACTACTACTACTACTACTACTACTACTACTACTACTACTACTACTGGTATACTAATACTACTACTGCTGTTACTATTAATACGCTTACTGTTGCTACTACTACTACTACTGCTACTACTACTACTACTACTACTACTACTACTACTACTACTACTACTACTACTACTACTACTACTGCTACGACTACCATTACCCTTATTCTATAACGCTTGTACAAATAGCAATGTGGAAACCTGGCAGTCAGCATACTGTGGTTATACAACACCCCCCTCCCCCCCCCCCCCCCAAACATCGTGTTGCTCAGATATAGATTGTCAACGGAAATTGCTGCCATGTCAATAGTCTTGCTGTCGCCCATGAAGCGTTTCCTCGAAGCGATCAATACGCATCTGCACGCAGCAATTACTTCATTGAGGTGTTCCGGACCACTGGCAAAATGACACGTTCGGTTAACGGTCGTGCCAGGAAGTCAAGTCTAGCAGAAGAGGCGCCATAAGCACAACGTACCCATCTCGTAGCCATCTCAGTTACCACATCCAGAATTATATCGGCGGCAATCCTCTTTTAAAACCCCTACTTGTAACAGTGTCATTTATTTCTACTTAGATTGTGATTTATTTTTACTTAGAAGTTTCGTTTATTCAACATGTTCTTTCTCTGGGTGTTGGGTAGAGTCTGTTGTCCTTTTTCTGGGCGTTGGGTGGAGTCTGTTGTCTTTTTATGGGCCTTGGGTGGAATCTGTTCTCATTTTCTGACCATTGGGTGGGGTATGTTTCTTTCCTCTGTGCGTTGTGTGGAGTCTGTTGTCTTCCTCCGGGCGTTGTGTGGAGTCTGGTGTCTTCCTCTGGGCATTGTGAGGAGTCTGCTGTCTTCCTCTGGGCGTTGGGTGGAGTCTGGTGTCTTTTTCTGGGCGTTGGGTGGAGCCTGGTCTTTCAGTCTTTTTCGTGGAGTCTGTTGTCTTCCTCTGAGTGTTGGGTGGTTTGTGTTGACTGTTTCTGGGTGTTGTGTGGAGTCTGGTGTCTTCCTCTGGGCATTGTGTGAAGTCTTTTGTCTTCCTCTGGGCGTTGGGTGAAGTCTGTTGAAATGAGAACACCTTAACAGCGTTAGCTAAAATCAGTTGCGTGTCCCTCACAGGACGTCACAATCAACCCCAACATTTCTTTGGCCGTTTGTGATTTACTAGGCACGTTTACTTTCAGTAGCTTGCCATTGCTTTCTGAACGGCCGACGTCACGCAGTAGTTAAACGCCAACTTAAGGAGGCCTGCTTCCAAATCTCTTATGTGTGATTCGAACGCGGTAAGCGGGATTACGAATCGCATTCGCTACCCTTTTTCCACAGGTGCCATCTTAGCAACCCAACCTTAGCTGTCTTTGCGGCGAAAGGGTTTAGGACGCAGTTCTTAATCTCGCATACCCGCGTTCGAAACACATCTGTGAGCAATTTGGCAGCAGACTGCCTTGTGTTGGTTTTTTTCACGAAATGGTATGGGTTCCGGTCGTTCAGAATTTGCTAAGAAATCACGACAGAAAATAATGCTGATGTAGACTGCAATGTCCTGTAAAGGATATGCAACTAGCTAGCCAATCCAACCTAACCTTCGGTTTGTCTGGGATAGTTGAGTAGACAGGTGAAAACAAGGGGAGGGAGAATAGTCAGAAGAAGGGTTGAAAACAGAGATGAACTGAGTGTAATTAGAAGAATGACGAGTCGATAGAAGAAGGGTTGGTAGATAGAAGATGGGCGGATATGTACAAGGGTGGATAGATAGAAGGGCGGGTAGGTAGAAGAAGGGATGACTCTGCAGAAGCAGAGTGGACGAGGCCGGATGTCTTTTTTTTTTTTCATTATTACTGAACTGAAGAAGGATCAGTAGACAGTAAAATGGGTGAGGGTAGAAATAAAGAAGGGGAAAATAGACAGTAAAAAGCGACGTTAGATTGTAAAGTAGGGATAGTAATCAGTAAAGAAGAGAACTTAGGCAGTAAAAAGCCGGTAGGTAGTAAAGTAGAGACAGTAGCCAGTAAAGAACGGATTGTAGACAGTAAACATAGTGAGAGTAAATAGTAAAGTAGGGACAGTAGTCAGTAAAGAAAGGATTGTAGACAGTAAACATAGTGAGGGTAGATTGTAAAGTAGGGACAGTAGCCAGTAAAGAAAGGATTGTAGACAGTAAAAATAGTGAGGGTGGATAGTAAAGTGGGGACAGTAGCCAGTAAAGAGAGGACTGTAGGCAGTAAAAATAGTGAGGGTACATAGTAAAGTGGGGACAGTAGCCAGTAAAGAAAGGACTGTAGACAGTAAAAATAGTGAGGGTAGATAGTAAAGTGGGGACAGTAGCCAGTAAAGAAAGGACTGTAGACAGTAAAAATAGTGAGGGTAGATAGTAAAGTGGGGACAGTAGCCAGGAAAGAGAGGACTGTAGACAGTAAAAATAGTGAGGGTAGATAGTAAAGTGGGGACAGTAGCCAGGAAAGAGAGGACTGTAGACAGTAAAAATAGTGAGGGTAGATAGTAAAGTGGGGACAGTAGCCAGTAAAGAAAGGACTGTAGACAGTAAAAATAGTGAGGGTAGATAGTAAAGTGGGGACAGTAGCCAGTAAAGAGAGGACTGTAGACAGTAAAAATAGTGAGGGTAGATAGTAAAGTGGGAACAGTAGCCAGTAAAGAGAGGACTGTAGACAGTAAAAATAGTGAGGGTAGATAGTAAAGTGGGGACAGTAGCCAGTAAAGAAAGGACTGTAGACAGTAAAAATAGTGAGGGTAGATAGTAAAGTGGGGACAGTAGCCAGTAAAGAAAGGACTGTAGACAGTAAAAATAGTGAGGGTAGATAGTAAAGTGGGGACAGTAGCCAATAAAGAAAGGACTGTAGACAGTAAAAATAGTGAGGGTAGATAGTAAAGTGGGGACAGTAGCCAGTAAAGAAAGGACTGTAGACAGTAAAAATAGTGAGGGTAGATAGTAAAGTGGGGACAGTAGCCAGTAAAGAAAGGACTGTAGACAGTAAAAATAGTGAGGGTAGATAGTAAAGTGGGGACAGTAGTCAGTAAAGAAAGGACTGTAGACAGTAAAAATAGTGAGGGTAGATAGTAAAGTGGGGACAGTAGCCAAGAAAGAGAGGACTGTAGACAGTAAAAATAGTGAGGGTAGATAGTAAAGTGGGGACAGTAGCCAGTAAAGTGAGGACTGTAGACAGTAAAAAATAGTGAGGGTAGATTGTAAAGTGGGGACAGTAGTCAATAGAGAAGGGATTGTAGACAGTAAACATAGTGATGATAGACAGTAAAGGCGAGACAGTAGTCAATAGAGAAGGGATTGTAGACAGTAAACATAGTGAGGGTAGATAGTAAAGGCGAGACAGTAGTCAATAGAGAAGGGATTGTAGACAGTAAACATAGTGAGGGTAGACAGTAAAGGCGAGACAGTAGTCAATAGAGAAGGGATTGTAGACAGTAAACATAGTGAGGGTTGACAGTAAAGGCGAAATAGTAGTAAATAGAGAAGGGATTGTAGACAGTAAACATAGTGAGGGTAGATAGTAAAGGCGAGACAGTAGTCAATAGAGAAGGGATTGTAGACAGTAAACATAGTGATGGTAGACAGTAAAGGCGAGACAGTAGTCAATAGAGAACGGATTGTAGACAGTAAAACTAGTGATGGTAGACAGTAAAGGCGAGACAGTAGTCAATAGAGAAGGGATTGTAGACAGTAAAAATAGTGAGGGTAGATAGTAAAGTGGGGACAGTAGTCAGTAAAGAAAGGACTGTAGACAGTAAAAATTGTGAGGGTAGTTAGTAAAGTGGGGACAGTAGTCAGCAAAGAAGAGAGGGTAGACAGTAAAGAACGAACGAACGAACGTTATTTTCAAGAAGGGGGGGGGGGGGGGGGTGTTCACGCAGGCCCGTCTGACATACTGCCCTTCTTATTTATCTGATCTCATACATTATTTCAGTCTAAATCGCTTATGAAGCTAATCTTAGACAAAAAACGAAAACCACGGAGACATACATTATAAACGCATGGCAACTTTGCAATAATCAGTAGTTCATGACTCATTAAAACTAATTGTTGATATGGCAATTATAATTAGCTATGGTTGATGTCACTTACCACTGTTAGAAGAATGTTTATTAAACTCGTTATCCTTTGAGATTCTTGCTGTATCAAGAAGAGAGAAAATCAGAAATGAAGAAATCAGGACAAAAGTTGGGGTTATAGCAGCGTTAGATTTTATTACAGGCAGGGGACGCAGAGGTGTTTCCAAGGCACCAGGGCTGGGTTCTACATTGGCCAAGACCTATTGACGCGTCCTCGCCTAGCGTCCTGGGCAACAGGTCCCTTCAGGGTCCTGGCTAACGTCAGTAGGATCTCCGATTCCTCCAAAGTCGGAGAGTGTCTGCCTGCACGGCGAGGAACCACCAGTCTGCGCACCAATAAGCCAGACATGGGACAACGGATACTCACGCAAACATCAGGTCCTGTGTGACATCACATTGATGTTGGACAACAGGATGTCTTCATCCAACATACAGGACTTCGCGCTGGAGATCACAGCCAGCGAACACGAGCAAGCAAGCAAGCATTACAGGCAGCATGTCAAACGGTTTAGCCATGTAACTAGGTTACCAACTAACAGACTGTATACCACAACAAGCAATGATGTACTGCCAAATGGAAGCAGAAGAATAGGCCGGCCACGTAAACGATGGACCGAGGGAATAACAGAGAGTCCTTGGGAATCTCAATATATGAAGCCCATAAACGGACACTCTCCTGTTGTTTATGCTTCACCTAGACACTGCAAGGTACACGAGTAACCTGGTGAGATGAGATGATTATTATTATTATTGTCTTTTTAAGGGGGCATATAGTGTGTACTGATATAGTGTTTCAACAGGTTGCAATTGTATATGAAAAGATTTGTGGTGTCTTTGATTTGTTGTGGAAGATATTTCTACTGCTGAGCTGCAGAGTACCCACTGTTTTGTATTTCTATCCAAGGGCCCTGTCTCATCGAATTAGTTTACAACTTCACTGAGTCAACAGTCGGATGACATTAGATAGTAAAGACGAGAGGATAGGAAGGAAGAGTAGACGGGAATGTTTGGAAAGTAGACAGATTAGATAAATGGGTGGGCAGAATAGATAGGGCGTAGACACACACACACATATACATATGTATGAATATATATTGAATGTAAGAAGGAGAGGGCTGACATGCAATATTGAACTTGTTTTGATGTATAGCATTGATTCTGGAAATGTAAATGAACACAGTAGAAAGACTTAAGAAGCAACGGAGATGCTGTTCCCGAGACGAATTTTGCGAATTCGTTGGACTGCCAGAGTAACTAACAACGGTTGCCTGATAGATGCTAATCAAACTAGAAAATAATATACAGCAATAAGAAAGAGACAAGCCGCTTTCTTTGGTCATGAGACTAGAACAGAGGCACTGGAGAAGATCGTGACAGTTAGAAAGAGCAAGAGGAAGAAAGGCAGAGGCAGACCAAGAGAACTGAAGCTGGATGGACTGAGACAGTGTCATCAAGGAATATCATCAACAGAGTTGACCCAGAACACCAAAGATCGCGATATGAGAACTGAAGCTGGATGGACTGAGACAGTGTCATCAAGGAATATCATCAACAGAGTTGACCCAGAACACCAAAGATCGCGATATGAAGAGAGACATAAACGCAACGCCAGCTGGCAAGGCACTTGATAATGATTGTATAAATATATTGTATGTAAAGACCCTCTTACGAGACTTGAAGCGCGTTAGACAAATGGTGCTATCTCCATATTGCTATAGACCAATCGGCGCTCTCAGTATCACGCTGGTCGTCTTCACTTTTCCTAGACAATTCCTGGTACCCATTTGTCAGCTGGGAGACCAGGTCAGTGTTTGAACTCCGGGTTTCAACCCATGACCCAGGGAGGGCAAACAAGCATCTAGTAACTACGCCACACCTGCAATTGTGTATACATTTGTTTGCTTGCACCAACAAACCCACCCTGCCTTCTAATTACCCCCGTTTTATTACATATATTAATTACCTCCCACCTCGCAGGCTCCACTTCTACTTATGCAAATGTAATTTACATTCTTGCTCTATCTTACTACTTGTTTTTATCCTAAATTACATTTCCCTCTTGCCTGCCCCATAGCGTGCTCAATTAGTTCCCGCCGTTTCTTTTCCTGTGGGTAACGAAGTTTCTTTCAGAAACACCATTCTGACCCAGATGTACCTTACATCGTTTCTGCTTTATCAATAACCCCAGCATCTTATCACCACCCCCCCCCCCTTTTTTTTTTTAGTTTACGGGTAAAGAAAAAACAAAAAGCAAAGAAGACCTCATGTCGATAGAGAAAATCACATGCATGCTCGTTCGAAGAATCCGTACAGTTGAAGTACAATTTTTGCTAAAAGATGTATTCAGATGCTACATCTTTGACGTCAGGACGATTATCCAATGATATTAGCAGCGCGTGCTATTGTGAAATGACGAAATTATATTTGTTTCCTCCCTAGCTTTCCTTCCTTTTGTCAACATTAAACTCCCCTCCAATTACATCTCCTGTTATAGCACTGATGTAGAATGGCGTAGATCTTTGCTGCTTAGGTCGATAAACTAGCTTGTCTATTTTGCTTTCAAATCGCCCGCTGGAAGTGCTGCGTTGTGCATGATGGCGAAACGTTATCCACCGTCAGAAGAACTAGTCCAGTAGATGCCGAGGCAAACCTTCATAGTTGGTGGTATCAAGAAAAGTGGCGTTTCGTGAAATTTTCCGACTGGCGTTTTAATGTGCCGTGTTGTTGTAGCGCAAGTATATGTTAAGAGAGTTAGTGCAAATAAGAGAATATTTTCTGGTAAATTGACGATTGTTTATTTAAAATATAACGATGTTTGCACGGCAAATGTGTAAAGTAACGAGTTTTGTGGCGTGTTACGGTCTGGTGCAACACGCGTTAGTTGTTCTAATGTGATTATTTTTGCTTTAGATCAGGTTGTGATAGTGCCTAGATAAACACTTACTTTGTGAGTTTGTTCCAGTTTTAGTGATAGTTGCTTCTTTAGTGCTAGTGCACTTTATCGACAGTTCCCACTTTAAGTGCTAGTTCCCACTTTAGTGCTAGTTCCCACTTTAAGTGTTAGTTCCCACTTTAAGTGCTATTTCCCATTTTAGTGCTAGTTCTCACTTTAAGTGCTAGTTCCCACTTTAGTGATAGTTCCCACTGTAAGTGCTAGTTGCCACTTTAGTGATAGTTCCCACTTTAGCGACAGCTCCCACTTTAAGTGTTAATTCCCACTTTAAATGTTAGTTCCCACTTTAGTGCTAGTTACTAATTTAGTGTTAGTTCCAACTTTAGTGACAGTTCCCACTGTAAGTGTTAGTTCCCACTTTAGTGCTAGTTTGCACTTTAGCGATAGTTTCCACTTTAAGTGCTAGTTCCCGCTTTAATGCTAGTTCTCAATTTAGTTCTAGTCCCCACTCTAAGTGCTTTTCCCGCGCTAACTGTTGGATCCTTCTTCAGTGCTATTTCCTTCATTGGTGCAAATTATCACTTTAGTGCTAATTCCCATATTAGTGCAAGTCCTATTTTTTTTTTTTTTTACTAATTCTTACTTTAGTGCTAGTTCATATTTTTGTGCCAATTCCAATTTCAGTGAAGTTCTTAGTGTAATGCCAGCTCCCACTATAGAGTCAGTTCTTACTTTAGTGCTGTCTTACTCTAATGCTAGTTCTTCCTTTATTGCTAGTTCCTACATTAGTTTTAATTCCTACATTACTGGTTTTTCCTACTGTAGCCCGTTATATTTGGCAGTTGCTACTTGATGGCTCCGCGTTAGCCTAGTGGCTAGCGCGAATGCCTGCCAGCCTGATACTCCCGTGTTCGAATCCTCATCAAGACAGGGATTATTTTTTTATTGACCTGAGCCCTCTGTACGACCCACTCTAAAATGGGCACACTGCATGTTAGGAGAAGTAAAGGTAATGATGTTACTCACATCATCCACGGAGTGTTGATGAGTCTGTAAAATATGCGGTTAGCACCATATACTCAATACGGGTCTTGGCGTGTAAGCAGTTCCTTTTATTGGATGCTTTCTGCGATAGGTTTCACCGTGTGACCGTTCTGATTGTCGTCTCTTTACTTTATCAGGGTCCCGATGGTAGTCTCTTTACTATATCAGGGTTCCTATTGTAGCCTTTTTACTATATCAGGGTTCCGATTGTAGTCTCTTTACTATATCAGGGTTCCGTTTGTAGTCTCTTTACTATGTGAGGGTTCTGATTGTCGTGTCTTTACTTTGTGAGGGAACTATTAGTGTTGGAACTCTTCGCTGGTTGCTGAGGATGGGGGACGGAGCGCTTATGGGAATGTCCCGAATGCTGTGATGTCGGTTCCTAGATCAATCAATCAATCAATCAATCTATATCAGGGTTCCTATTGTAGTCTCTTTACTATATCAGGGTTCCGATTGTAGTCTCTTTACTATATCAGGGTTCCGATTGTAGTCTCTTCTATATCAGGGTTCCGTTTGTAGTCTCTTTACTATGTGAGGGTTCTGATTGTCGTGTCTTTACTATGTGAGGGCTCCGATTGTAAAACAGTTCTTATCTTATCTCTTCCTATGTCATAGTGCCCGTCGTATCTCTCATTATGTAGTTCTATCATCTTATTTCCCACAATGTGGCTGTTTCTTATCCATTACTATGTTATAGCTGCTACCTAAGCTCTTACATTGTGATTGCTCCTGTCTTATCTCTACAATATTACATGTCCATCTTATCCATACTGTGTGACAGTTCCATCTTATCTCCCACAATGTGAGTCTCTTATCTATTACTATGTGACAGATACTAACTTATTTCGTTCTATGTTATAACTACTACAATATCTCTTACATTATGATAATTCCTATTTTGTATCTACTATCTGACAGTTCCTTCTTATCTCCCATTATGTGACAATTCCGTCTTATCTCCCATTATGTGACTGTTATCTATTACTACGTGATAGCTGCTACCTGTGCTCTTACATTGTGATAGTTCATGTCTTATCTCTTACTATGTGACAGTTTCATCTTATCCCCCACTATGTGAGGGTTATCTTATCTATTACTATATGATAGTTGCTACCGTTGTTCTTTCTATGTGATAGTTGCTACCTTAGCTCGCACATTGTGATAGTTTATATCTTATCAGCTACTATGTAGCAGTTGCTGCTATAGCTCTTACATTGTGATAGTTCAAAGCGTACCTATTACTATGTGAATGTTATTACCTTATCTCTTACTATGTTGTAATTCCTATGTTTTATTTTTTGTTCTTAAAATATGACATTTACTACCTTAAGTCGTGCATTGTGATAGTTTCAATCTTATCTCGCTACATGTGATATTTGCTAGCTTATCCCTTACTCTGTGATAGTTGAGTCGTACCACTTACTCTGTGATTGTTCAATCGTACCAATCACTCTGTAATTGTTCAGTCGCATCACTGACTATGTTATAGCTCCAATCGCACCACTTACTATGTGATAATGCTTATCTTATTTTTTACAATGTGAATCTTCATACAGTATGTTCTACCTTGTGATAGATCCTACTTGGTCTAGTAATATGTGATCGTTCTTATATTATTTTGGGTCATTAATCTCGGTTCACTGTTGATCACTTTACATGGCGAAAACATGGACCAGATTTACCACACTTTATTTAGATTGTCGCCAGCAGCTGATAATCTTTATGTGCAGGCTCTTCTTATCCTTTCTCATTCTCTTCTTCGCCTTCTCACCCTCCCACTCCTCCTCCTCTTCGTCCTCCCATTCCTCCTCAACCTTCTTATTCTTTTTTTCGTCTTTTCCTTCTTCTCCTCCTTCTCCTCTTCCTCCTTCTCCTCTTATGCCTGCTCCTTCTTCAATTTGTACTTTTTTATTACTGAAAATATTATGGTACTGCCTTGTAGACTCCAGGGACATATTGGTCGGAAAAATTCACCCTGCCTCTCAGAGGATTGAACCCAAGTCTCTGTTTTCGGCAGAAAAGTTCGCTGTGGCAGTATCATTTTATTTGTGTTGAAAATACTATAAACGGATGAATGCTATCTTTTTATTGATTCCTTTGTTTCTTTCTTTTGACAAAGTCCCCATCGGCTTTGGGATGTGCAATTGTGTAGTGTTCTCGTGTTTAAACCGACTGTGTGTTTGGCACTGAAACTGTTAAGGCCGATGCGTTTGAGTTCAGATCTTGTGACTCCTGGAATTGGCGTGTGTTTGTTGGAGTGAGCTTGGCCCAGAGACTTTCCTTCCAACTAGGTCATATAGTCCTGACACTTTACAGACTAATAGCAGGTTCTTGGGTCGGGGCTCTGCTATTTTACATGAGCTAATCAAGAGGTTTGTATTAACCATGATTGTGACCTCTCTCCCAGGATCTACTGTCAGTCATTGGTAGATACTGTCTCTCAGACTTTTCCATAAACTAAAAATAGTTAGTCGCATATCCTTTACAGGACGGAGTAGTGAACTCCAGCATGTTTAAGCTGTTTTTGATTTCCGGACAAGTTTACTTTCGGTAGTTTGCCACTGCTGTCTGAACGACCGGCACCCATACCATTTTATAAATAACCCAACACAGGGCGGTCTTCGTACACTAGCTGCGCTGATAATGCCTTGAGTCTTTGTCAGGTCTTAGTCAGATATGACTAAGCTACCGTATGACAGTAGACGGTACTACCTGCTTTCTGTTAGCGCCGAATGTTGGGAGGCGCTTACCAAACCCGATTGGTCAACGGCTTCGGGCGGAAGAGCGCAATTGGGAGGGCACAAGCCTTATCTTGGTGCGAGGAAATGCAGCCTAAAGACAAAATGTCATGGCAGGGCAGACCAGGCCCTAAGCCTTGGTTGGTAACTGGTCTAGGATCGCAGCTCCGACAGGCGGACAGTTAGAGCATTGCTTTGCTGATCCGGCAGCTTCTGCATCTTGTCTTGTTCCAGACGTATTGGTGTGACCTTTCCTCTGGAGTAAACTAGACAGGCCGAGAGAGAGATCATGCTGCATGGGCAACACATAGTCTCTAACTTCAGCCCAGGCTTTGTGTTATGGAGAGATAACCCCATTTTACAAACTATCGTCTGTCAAGACGGCAAGATTCCTTCTTTGGGAGCTGTTGGGGTTGATATCAACAATATGGTGACCTATCTCCGAGGATATAGCCACCAATAGTCATTAACTACTACCCCTTAGCCGGCTCTGTATCGAAGGTTTTACGGACGCAATTCGATATCCCGCATACCGCGTTTGAACACAGCTGCGGGCGATTTGGCAGCAGACCGCCTTACTTTGGTTTTTCATACACTGATTTGGTCTGCGTGGCCGGTGGTCATCTGGCTAGGGATTTATATAGGGTGTATTTTTAATGACTGTGATGTATTTGAAAATATTGCCGTTCCAAGGTTTTGTACTTACCTATTATGTTGCATGAACTCCACAGAGGGTGAATGCAAAACTTAGAACGGCAATATTTTCAACAACAACAAAATAAACCCCACATTCATTAAAAATACACCCTATATTTCATTGACCTATTCTCCCAAGTCGCCCCAGCTTATAAATAGAAACCAGGAGATGTCCTAGGCAGAGCAGATATAGGCTGCCCACTCAATGCCGATTAGTCTAACAAATATAGATCTGTTCAGGATCAATTTTAGGCTGAGTGTAGAGATAAATTTTACAAATCCGCCTTGATTTGAATTGGAACTCAAGACCACATCGCTGGCAAGCAAACGTCATAGCCACTGCGCCACCATGTAGTGAAGCTTTCATATATTTATCAGCTGTTGTTTTATTCCAGATACTGTCTTCTTTTTAACTGACCCATATGTACGTAAACATTTTTGTAACATTACCTAGATTGTAATCAAGGAACGCCGTTTGAACCCTTCCGACACGGCTGTGCATTAATTAATTCAAGCGCTATAGCCCTTTAACACCTGTGAAAGAAACTTACCAAAGCTCAGTAGCCCACGGCTGGACCAGTAACGTCGGGGCTATTCTAATCGTTTAGCGTGACCCTTTGCCGGACTCATTGCTAGAGTACATCTTATGTGTGGTTAGTGTCACTGACCAACGTTTCCGATGACCACCCAAGAGAAGCCCCTCTCCGGAATATTCTGCCAGACGAGGTCAGCGCGGTTTGTTTGGCCATCGCCTTGCAATTCTGAGAAAATGGACCGGGTCACTCTCATTAGGCACGGACACCCGGTAAGTTGCTGTCATTGTGTTCCTTTTGGTAGATTTTCTTTAGCGGTTGATTTCATGGTGGTGTAGTGGTTTGAGAGCTTGCATACCAGCTGAATGGTCGGGGGTCTTTTCTCAGTTGTGGCAGAAGTTTATCTTACCCCTCTCTCTCCCATTTAATAAGGCACGGCTCTGAAGTCATTTCAACATCGTGAAAATGGACACAAGATGTCTTTGTGATTTCTGTGTCAAAGAGATGTAGTAATCGGGGAAAGACACTGGTCATCTTACATCATGACACCGTGACCTAATATATGTGAAGACTGAATACGTCACGTTTCTAAAGCACTATCTGCCCTGGAATTATCATCCTGTGTATTAGACTATGACCCTGGTCCCGTGTTAAGATCATACAATAGATCTCCAATGGTATCAATTCTCGTAAATTAGTGTCCTCTTCTTCCTCCTCTTCTTCTTCCTCCTCCTCCTCTGTCGTATTGAGAGGAACGTTGGTTGTCTTGTGTCTGTTTACGGACAAGCTGCGATATTTATGCCCTTCGCTAGTAGATCCAACTTTCGTTTATTTTTATTGGGTTTTTTTTTTTTACCGTAGTTAAGACAACTTCACGCGTATTATAAATTGCCTGGGGACCTAATATAAATTGCCTGGAATCTACATCAACCAGTATAAATTGCCTGGGGACCAACTATAAATTGCCTGGGGACCAAGTGGACAACACTGCAGCTGGGCAGCTCAGAACACTCACTTATCCTAACAGTAGAACTGGCTGTCAAAGGCAGAGGTAAAACACCAACGTATGGAAGGGAAGCCAAGGTGAAACCACCATATTACGATCCCAAAAAACTCCTCCTGGAGACACACTTTGAAGTCACTATAATGGGGAGACGGCGTTATTTAGTCATTTAATGGGAAGATGGAGAAGGCGTGCCCGAGATCTTTGTTTAATGCGCTGGCTCTTAAACTGTCTCTGTTAACGGAGGCATGGTTGGATTTCAGTGTTGACGTCTCGTTCAGAAAGCAATGGCAAATTGCTGACCGTTACATTTCCTAGCAAGGCACGAATATCCAGTAACGGCTGGGGTAGATTGCAATGCCAGTAAAAGGAAATGGAATATAGTTCTTTAATGGGAAGTTTCATTCATTAATTCATTCAGTCAGTCAGTCGCATGTCCTTTGCAGAACCTCGCTCCCATAATAACTTTCTGAATAATTTCTCGATCATTAGCAAGATGGTCCGCGTCCGATACACCCATCTCGAGATCATCTGCCACATCTTGGTGGTGAGAACCCCCGGCCAGGCAGATCAATTAATACTGGGAAAGAGTGTGACGCAGGAGCCAGTACTAATAATGGGGAGACAGGTATTGAAAAACTTCTTGACCACTGGGAAGATCCGCGATAGAAGCAACAGAGGCACACTGAGAATATGAAACTGGGTGAACGGTGACGGCGGCGTGTAGGCATAAACAGAATTGGGCAAGAACATCATAAGCTGAGATCTAAGGAGATATATTGTTGCCTTACGCCTTGGCAAGGAACACGATGATGACGTTGTCTGCAATTGCCTTCTTTCAGCTAAACGCATGATGCAATGCAATTGCCTTTTGTTGTTCTTCATATCAGTACATGCTATAAACTGCCTGATGTAGATCTTCAACTTCAAACATGCTATAAATTTACTGTTGTGGGTCTTGAACTTAATATATGTTATAAATTGTCCGTTATAGATCTTCAACTTCAAACAAGCTGTAAATGTATTCTTGTGGGACTTGAACTTCATGCATGTGATAAATTGTCTGTTTACAAAGGTGAGGAAGACTCGTATGCTTCGTACAGAATGGCATGCGTCGATTCAGAGGTCGCGTGTTGTGAGCATTCGTTGGATTTTTTCTCCAGGACACGCTGGTGTGGTTGGTAATGAACAGTCAGATAGATTGGCTGGTGTCGCATCATTAAAGGGCGATGTGATGCATGATACAGCAGATGTGGTGAAGGCCCTCTGGGAGCGCATGAATAATGCAGAAGAACAGATAGACTGTCATGGTCTAGAGAGAATGCAGCCGCAAAGTGTGGTCAGAGGATACGGTCGACAGTCGTCACTTAGAGCTAAAGCGTGGACATATAATCAGAATGAAAAGGGCACCATTAGTATTGGAACTCTTCGCTGGCTGTTGAATATGAGGACTGAGCACTTATAGGAATGCCCGGAGTACAATGATGTCGGTTTTTTGGCTCAACTCATGAATTGTCTGTTATAGGTCTTCATAATCAATCAGTCAATCATGTGCCATGCCGGTAAGCGTGGGCAGTCATGACTCGCCATTTCACTCGATCACCAGTGTCGTGGATCAGCTCAGTGTTCCTGTCTCGTCCATGCCATGTGGCCAAACCATCCAGGTATTTTCCTCTCGGTCTTCCTCTTGGTCTGTTCCCTTCGATCTTGCCAGTGGTCACTAAGTTCTCCAATTCAATTCTTCTCATAACATGTCCAAAAACTTTTGACTGTCTACGTCTAATTTCTCTAATCAATTTACGATTTTCATTTGTCTCCTGTAGTACTTGGTCATTGGTTTTTCTATCTGTCCATGGTATTCTTTGCATTTTCCTCAGAAACCACATTTCTGCAGCCATCAGATGTTTTTCAGCTTGACTGCTCATTGTCCAAGTTTCACATCCATACAAAAGAACAGGCTCTAAGTATCCCCTCAACACTCTTTTTCTCGTTTCAATTGACATCTTTTTTATTGGTCATAATGTTTTTCATCTTGCTAAAGGCTACTTTCGCCATGGCGATTCTTGTTCTAATCTCTCCAAGGCGTCTCCCATCAGATGTTATGACTGTTCCGATATAATTGTACCGATTCACTTGTTGAAGAATAATTCCATTTACTTGTATATTACATTGTTGTATTTCGTTCTTCCTAGTGACTACCATAACCTGTCTTTTTACAATTTAATTCTAACCCCAGTTGCTCACTGTGTACAACAACCGCATCTACTAATTGTTGCAGATCCTGCACAGTGTCTGCAATCAATACTGTATCATCTGCATATCTAATGTTATTGATGTTTCGTCCTCCAATGCTGATTCCATTTATATCTTCTACATTTCTGAAAATATGTTCACTGTATAGGGAAAAAGATCTGGAGACATTACACATCCCTGCCTAACACCTCTCTTAATAAGCTGATACTGTCCCAGTTCATTATCAATCCTTATGGCAGTTTGTTGTTTCCAATATATGTTATTTTTAAGTCTAATGCCTTTCCCATCAATTTGTAGATCTGCAAGCATATCCACCATGTTGACATGTCTAACTCTATCAAAACATTCTGCGTAATCAATAAAGCAAAGATGAATATCCTTGTTTACTTCTATAGCACTTTCAATAACTGTTCGCAGCATATACACAGCATTTACTGTACCCTTTCCTTTATATTCACACAAGCTATACATTTCTGGCTATGTGTCTTGAACTTCATACATGCCATAAACTGTCTTTTATAGGGTCTTCACATTGACGCATGCTATAAATTGCCGGTTGTTGGTCTTGAACTTCAAACGTGCTATAAATTATATGTTGTGAATCCTCAACTTCATTATCATCATCAAGTGCCATGCCGATGAGTCATGTCTCACATGATCACCTGAGTCATGGATCAGCTCTGTGTTTTTGTCAAATTCACACACGCTATAAACTGTCAATTGTGGATTTGTCGTCCCATTGCGACATTGATGCAGGGCTAGGTGGTAGTGTGGACCTAAACTTTACCACGTCCAAGCAGTTGGGTTTCTTTCCTGCTTGCAAGACACAGTCGGCACCCTCCTAATATTAGCCCTTATCCGAGATTCTAGGCAATACGATTCACTACCCAGGGATCATGGGCACATGTGACATCGTTAAATGTTATTTATTTGTGAAGATGTGAACTTAAATGGGGTGTGAACCTGCTACTTCTCGAACCAGACGTGGACGCAGTTGACTTAAGTCGACGTAGCCTTTACTGTACTAGTGTGAAACATGTGTGCGTGTGTGCGTGTTTATGTATACTGTACATGTGTGTGTGTGTGTGTGTGTGTGTATGTGTATGTGTCTCTCTCTCTGTCTCTCCGTCTACCAATCTCTCCATATCTCCCTCACCATCTTTCTCGTTTTTGTTTTCTCTCTCTCTCTCTCTCTCTCTCTCTCTCTCTCTTTCTCTCTCTCTATTTATCTATCTATCTATCTATCTATCTATATCTATCTATATCTATATCTATCTATCTATCTATCTATCTATCTATCTATCTATCTATCTATCTCTATCTATCTATCTATCTATCTATCTATCTATCTATCTACCTTTTCTTTCTCTCTCTCTCTTTCTCTCTCTCTCTCTGTCTCTCTGTCTCTCTCTCTCTCTCTCACACACACACTCTCTCTCTCGCTGGATTCCCGTCCGCCTTATTCCACTTTTCCTAATACCTTTCTACCTGACTGCCTATCCACTTAACTACATAATTACCTGCCTACCTACTTAATTACTTTATTACCCACTTATCTACACACCTACCTACCTACATACATATCCTATATCCACGAGGCTGTCTACCTACATACATACCAACCTGTCTGTCTAGCTTACTGCCTGTTAATCTACAATGTGTCTCAGCTTCTTACCTACCTACCTACTTACCCACCGTAATGCCAACTTACACGTTCGTCCCCCGTCCATCCCTCTGTCTTGTTATCTATCGAAATGTGTCTGCGTTTGTCCACCTCTGCCCATCTGTCCTTCCCTTTATCTGTCAACAAAGTGCCTCCACTTCAGAAATACAGACAAAAGAATCCTTGCTATCGATCGATGCATCAAATCCTCTGCGGAATTTGCTAACAAGCCGCCCAGCCAAACATCTCCAGTGTTTATTTCTCCCACCAAAGCTCGAACCTGCCCCAACAGTATTAGGCATCAGCTGGCTAACGAGCAATCTTTGTTGCTGAAATTAACCGCAGTCTGGCCATCAAAAGTAGGTCAAGACAACTATAGATTTATCAAGACAAAAGAAGATAGAACTTTAACAACAAATACCTTAAGACAAAGAAACGGTCCGCGTGCGAATAACCCCGAACTGAAAAACAAAAAGTTATTTGAATGAAGTTTATTAACCCAATACGCATTTCTTTGTTTGTTTTGAATCATTCTTTGTTTGTCGCTTTGTTTGGTTTCCTACTTAAGATGTAAAAGAAATGATAATAACAGTGGGAGTTATACTTATAGTCCTTTAGTGGCAATTGACACATCCCGAGAGGTGGAATAGTAATAGGGGAGGGGTTAAAAGCTGCCATGTTGTTTTGAATGTTCATTATAATAAACAGTAAGAAAGTCAGACGTGCTTATTTATAGAAGCGTCAACAAATGTTGTTTTTTTTTTTTAAAGATACCGAAGTCTATGTTTCTGTGTCTTTGTTTACAGCATGCAGACTGAATACCAATTTATAAAATTGCATGAGTATGTCTAGACTGAATCATGACATAGATTAGTGATTTCTATGTGTCTATTTATAGTGACATTACATTGAATACAAAGAAAGGCGCGCGCGTGTGTGTATATAGGCTATGTCATTATATATTAGAAGTAGACTATGCAGCGAAACATAGATTTGAGTTTGAATGTGTCTGAGTATACAGAGGCTTGACTGGAATTCACAGAAAAGCGCGTTTTCAAGTGTCTGTGTATAGTTGTAGTCGTCTCAGTAGAAAGATAGAGGCGTGTGTGTGTTATTGTGTGTGTGTGTGTGTGTGTGTGTGTGTGTGTGTGTGTGTGTTATTGTGTGTATGTGTGTGTGTGTGCACATGCTGTAGATTAAAATCTAAGGTACCAGCACAGGTGTGTGCAATAGTACTATTGATAGTGGTGGTGGTTGTGGTGGTATTAGCAGTGGCAGTGATTGTGGTAGTGGTAGTAGTATTGGTGGTAGTCGTGGAGGTGGTTGTGGTAGTTATAGTAGTGGTTGTGGTAGTGGTAGTAGTGTTGGTGGTTGTGGCGGTAGTGGAAGTAGTGGTGGTGATGGTAGTTGAAGGAGTAGTATTGGTAGTGGTGGTAGCGGTGGTGGTAGTGTTAGTAGTAATAGTAGTAGTGGTAGCGGTAATGTCAGTAATACTTGTGGTAGTGGTAGTAGTGGTAACTTTAGTGGCAGTAGTAGTGGTAGTGGCATCATTAGAACTTGTAGTGGTAGTGGCAGTAGTGGCGGTATTACTTATAATAGCGTTAGCAATAGTGGCGATGGTGGTTGCCGTCGTAGAGTTACTGGTAGCAGCAGCAGCAGTAGTAGTAGTAGTAGTAGTAGTAGTAGTAGTAGTAGTAGTAGTAGTAGTAGTAGTAGTAGTAGTAGAAGAAGTAGTAGTAGTAGTAGTAGTAGTAGTAGTAGTAGTAGTAGCAGTAGTAGTAGTAGTAGTAGTAGTAGTAGTAGTAGTAGTAGTAGTGGTGGTGGTGGTGGAAGTAGTAGCAACAGCAGTAGTAGTGGTAGCAACAGATAACTTATAATAGCGTTAGCAATAGTGGCGATGGTGGTTGCCGTCGTAGAGTTACTGGTAGCAGCAGCAGCAGCAGTAGTAGTAGTAGTAGTAGTAGTAGTAGTAGTAGTAGTAGTAGTAGTAGTAGTAGTAGTAGTAGTAGTAGTAGTAGTAGAGTAGTAGTAGTAGTAGTAGTAGTAGTAGTAGTAGTAGTAGTAGTAGTAGTAGTAGTAGTAGTAGTAGTAGTAGTGGTGGAAGTAGTAGCAACAGCAGTAGTAGTGGTAGCAACAGATGTGGTAGCAGTAGCAATATTTGAGTTATTATTATTGATGTTATATGTCTATATTACCTTGCAGGAAGTTCCAAGTTACCCCATGAAGGTATTGTTATATTCTTTCCCAAAGCTCTATGGCTCTTCAATTTCGTATGAAAAGATACATTGTGCTAAACTTAGCTATATTTTATTATATACCATACTATATGTACATATATTTAGTCTACAGTGTAATTTGTTAAAACATCTAACTCTATTCAACTCGCCCCAGACATACTTCCCAGTCCATATACTAATTTGTCGTTTTAAATAGCCATTAGTAATCCACATCCTTCAGCCCTACCCAGCTTTAGTGTCGACAGACCAATGACGCAAGTTGCTTTAACGGTCTTATAGCTGTTTTTAACTCTAATTATTATAATCTTGTATTCTTTATACGCGCAAAAGTAGTTTTATTCCCCTTCAAGAACACGAAGTTGCGTAGCTACAAAAAATGAATACTCTTATAGCAACCCGAGTGAAGCAGAAATGCAAAATAACTACTATGAATGGCGTAAAGAAACTTGTAATTTCGATTGATAACTATACTTTACAGCAGTGTTTCCCAACCTTTTTTGTACCATGCCCCACTTAAGCCTTTCTAAAATTCATATTGCCCCCCTCCCCAGCCCCATGACCCCCCCCCCCCCCCCCCCCCTCAAGAAATACATTATTTTTAATATTCAAAAATTGAAATGTTCACTAAAGAAACTTGAATGATAGGTTTTAGGAAGAAATCACTAGGTAATTATTGAGCAAACACAGTAAGTAAATTTTCAAAACATATAATGGAGAACTGAAATTCAAGTACAAAATAATTTTTATGAAAGATTTTTCTATATTATTTTAATTATTAGTAATTATTTATTATTTAAATTTAGTGAGATCCTTGCGCTTGATGCTTGCTGCAAAGAGATCTTATGTCAGGTTCCAATTTAGTTAACTTCAGTCTCAAGTCTCCCCGTTTTGTTATATTCAGCCGATTTCTTCCATTTTCGAATTGCCCCCCTTAACAGTCGAATTGCCCCCCTGTGGGGCGTGGGCCCCGCGTTGGGAAACACTGCTTTACAGACTTCTCAAACGCTCACAGCTGAACTGTGCGGGAAAGATTGTTCTGTTAAAATGCTTCACATGTGTATAGATAGAAGGGCAGACAGTAATCCTTACTACAGTTGCACGAAACGATGAGCGCTTTGGTTATACCTGGTGTTGGGAGATCAGCATAGCCGAATGAATAAGACCTCTTGTTCTTAAACATCCGCTGTGCTGAAGCCGAGTTAGCGGGTTCAACCCCTACACCTGTCAGTTGGACTAAAGTGGTGACGTCTCGTTAATCTTGGGAAATTTAAAGTATAGGGCCAATTTATATATCATATGTAGTGAATACATTAATATTTAAAACATATAGTCACGGGTATTATTCGGATGTGAAGCATCTGTTATCCCCACGGTAATTTCAAATTTACAATTAACACTTTCTGTTTGCACAAAGTGGGATGTAACCGCGTAATTGCTAACGCCTCGCGATATTTTAGCAATCGTTTATTGTTCATCGAATACATGTTTACGACGTGCTTTTTCTTTGTTTGCGGTATGATCGTATTTTATTAGTTGTTGAGAAATCGATGAGGACGACGTTTTATAGCCTTTCCACTGCACAGGGATTCCTGAAGACAGATTAACTCTCTTTTCCACCCACACTGGTATATATTCGGCTACTGGATTTGCTAATTATCTTTCCGTTCTACCTAAGCAAGATGCTTGACACTCACACTGTAATTGTAACATTTAAGTTCAAAAGTGACTATTTTTTCCCCTTTAGTTATTGCAAAATGGTCAGTGACTCACGTTCAGATTAACTCATGAAATAATGTTTATTCTGAAGAACAATTTAATGTTAATGTCTTTACTGATGTTATGCTGTAGGTTCGTAAAACTGCATTGCTGTGGTCACTCTTTGTCTGACTTGTTTTCTCGAACATCCCCAATGTTGTTCACCAAATAGCACGGTAATAAATGCATATAAAATCTGCTAATTGTATAACTAAAGAAGAGTCAATCATACTTCAGGAATCCATGTGCAATCGACAGATCATAAAACGTCGAGGTCAGCCATCACTGAACATTGCTTATTAACAATCATATTCTGTATTCGACGAACAAATGTATCGAAACATTATCGATAATGCGATTCCAGCCGTTGCTGTGCAAACAGACGGACTTACTGTTAAATCTAAGACATCGGTGGGGATAACATACTCCACATTCCAACAATATCAGTGACTATGCACTAAGTATTTCGGCCAAAGAAGTATTCGTTTATTCACTGAACATGCTATATAGCTCTGCAGTAAGCACCTGACGAGAGGCAGTAAAATATGCCAGGCAGGAAATCGTGCAATATTTTGTTTGTGGTGTCTTTGTTTAAATTCACTAAGGAAATTCTCGTATATTGTTTTAAACAGGAACTTAGTTAAAATCTAAGATGACTACTGATCGAAGAATCGTGATCGCCACTGCCTGTTCCAGACCAGGCATCAAATTAAGGATTAAATATGACAATGAATCACGTAAGAATATTATATTCCAAGCAATATAAATGACTGAGCTGATTGTGACAACAATAACACATGTATAGAGGGGAACAGTGGAAAGTGAACCAACAGACAAGGAAGAGATGGAAGCAAAGGAGATATCGTTTCTGAGAATCTATTGCGAATACTTTGCGAGGCGAGAGTAACTAGCTGGCAACGATTGCCTGGAGGAGACAAATGAAGACAGAATATGATACACAGCTGTAAGACAGTGTTCTTGCATCTTACATTTAACCAGTTTTAACATAAGGTTGTGAATCCCGGACAACTAGTAAAAAGTTAGCTAATTGTATATCCTTTACAGGACGTTTGACTTCAACACCTGCATTTTTGCTGTTGTTATCTTGGCAAGTTTACGTTCCGTAATTACGTTCCGTACGGGATCACGAACCACATCCGTAACGCCTTCGCCACGGTGTGGACAATTAGTAAACAGGCGAAAAACATCCATGGAAACCTTGGAGGTATGGTTTTATGGAAGAATGCTGAACATTAATTAGACAGACAAAGTGAGCAGTCAGGACGTTTTAAGGGAAGCTGAGTCGCAAAGACAACTTATTACAAACATTACAAAGAGGCAGTCATCATGTTTTGACAAAGTTATGAGAAGACAAACACTGGAACATGTTGTGAGAACCGGAAAGATTTGAGGATAGAGGAAGACAGCGTGAGAAGATTCATAACAGGCATGTGTCAGCATGGAAAGGAGTCAACACACGAATTGATCCATGCCGTCGGAGATCGTAATTTGTGGAGAGGCATGATCGACCACGCCAGCGGGCAAGGCATTGTATGATGATAAGGCAGAGGCAGTTGTATTCTGTCATATAATGAGAGAAGAGGCATGGCAGACCTGTGTGACGACTGGAAAGACAAAATGCAGAATAGCGAGAAGCTGGCGGAGAAAGACGAAGGTCAAAGAAAGTGGCATGCTGGAATGTCAGCTGTTTAGTTGGTCCAGAACACGAAGAGTTGAGATCTGCTGAGAGACCTTATCGCCTACGCCATTTGGCAGAACACATGAAGATAAACAATAGTATTAATAATAAATGATACTCCACTGATCATTTATTTCGTTTCATTTGAGATCCAGAACTGCACAGCAGAGCATGTACAACCACAACCATTTCTCCCCATGTCGAGATCAGTTCCACAGCTGACCGTCGTCTCCGTGGACAAGCGGTTCTGGATTTTTTGTTCGGACCTATCTTTCGATTCTCGAGTGTTTTTTTTAGAGACACCTAGGGTCGTCGCTGGAGCTAAGAAGTTTATTCTCTGTGCGACTCTTTCTGCACGCAGTTTGAAGCAACTTCAGAGAAAGAGCAAGCTAAATAGGATAACATCAAATGCTATGAAATTACTTCTCTTGTGTTTTACCTCTTTTTGACCACCGCCTATTGTGTTGTGCCAATTTCTGAAGCATTCTCAAATTCTTACGCCTTCTTTTTCTAAACTTTCACGTACTTTCAGTTATCACGATTCTCCATCCTTAACGTCCATAACCATATTTATCCCCGATCTGTCGTTCACATCCCATTCTAGAAGAGAATTATAGCTGTATTTTCCTTGTTTGTTTACCTCTCTGTGAGAAAATAGTCAACGATTTTTCATTTTGGCTGATCGATGGATGGATTTTTGTGTGGCCAGGAATGGAAGCAGACGTTTCATTATGTCAATATTGGGTCGTATTTGCACCGGGCACTGTGCATGCTTTCTGAATCCGTAGCCGGGACAATTTCCCTAATAATGGATACCAAAATGGTTCTTGTAATTACGAGGAATCGAAATCGCCCGCATGCAGGAAATGTTAGTTGAAAAACCTGCTCCAAGTTGAGCCTAACTATGTGTGTTTAGTTATTATGTAAGTGTTTTGTTTCTACCATTGTGTGATTTATGTCACACGGGTGATCTTTATGTCTCACCCAGGCCAGGCATCTGGTTAATTCAACTCATGAATGTAATAATCACAATAATACGTATAGAGCAAGTAACGATACTTGGAACTTCATGGCCATTGCCATCATGGGAGCTTCTTTCTATTGTTGTTGTTGTTGTTGTTGTTGTTGTTGTTGTTGTTCTTCTTCTTCTCTTCTTCTTCTTCTTCTTCTTCTTCTTCTTCTTCTTCTTCTTCTTCTTCTTCTTCTTCTTCTTCTTCTCATAGTCCGCCTCTTCCTCCTCTTCTTTCATTGTTTCTCATGATTACAATGCTGGTTCTAATGTGCCTGTATACTGCACAGCTACAATGTGTTCAGTTCTACCAACACATCCGGCTTCACTGGGATATTTCTTTAGCCAGGCTTACCTCTCCTCCGCGATGACCATTACTATTTCGGCATGATTGCCCAAGACATTTCCTTGTACCCATGTTTGCTTAGATCGACCAGGTCATTTTTAAAAATCCACCCCGATACAGATTCGAACCCAGGATCACCGGGCAGGCAGACTTAACCACTACACCACGGCGGCTTCCTGTTCGATTAAATATATAGATAGATTGACAACGTAAATTGAATCAAGAATATACAAGACACGCAGCGATTAAATGGGAAACATGGCAGGTTGTAAACAACATCAATTATTGTAATAAAGTGTAAAGCATGGCAACTCAGAAACGCCTCGAACAGTTTATCTCAAGTGATGACGATATATCTGACGCTAATTATAATTGAGATAGTGCCAACGGGTAATTGTTTTCATAATAATAATCGTAATGGGTGTCATATGAAGGTGTGTACCAGTGTCACAAAACGAACCGGTGTCACGGGAAGGTGGGAAGCAGCGGCACGTTCATTTACCGGTGTCAAATGAAGGTGTAACAGTGCCACGCGCATTAACAAAACAACCGATGTCATATGAAAGTCTAGCAGCGCTGCGTTCATTAACAAAACAACTGGTGACGTATGAAAGTGTGTAACAGCGTCTCGTGCATTAACAAAACAACCGGTGTCATATGAAAGTGTGTGACATCGCCTCGTGCATTAACAAAACAACCGGTGTCATTTTCAAGTGTAACAGCGATTCTTCATTAACAAAACAAACCGGTGTCAAACGAAGCGTCTAGCAGTGTCACGTTCAATAACAAAACGAATCGGTGTCACATGAAAGTGTGTAGCTGAGCTACGTTTGTTAATAAAACGAACTGGTAATATAAATGCAGGTGGTTAGTGGTACGATGTTAATTAACAACTTTTTAAAAAAAACGATGTTATTTGAAGGTGCGTAGCAGCGTAACTTTCATACCGTGCCGTATGGATACGTGTAGTAGCTTGAAGTTCGTTAACAAAGTTAACCAGTGTCAAATGAATATGTGTAACAGAGTCACGTTCATTAACAAAACCAACCGGTGTCACATGAACGTGTGTAGCGATGTCACTTTCATTAACAAAGTTAACCGGTGTCATATGAAGATGTATAGCAGCGTCACTTTCATTAACAAACCCACTCGGTGTCATATGAAAATGTGTAGCAGCGTCACGTCCATTAACAAAACCAACTAGCGTCATATGAAAATGTTTAGCAACGTCACGTCCATTAACAAAACCAACTAGCGTCATATGAATAAGTATAGCAGCGAATATGTGTAGGTGCGTTAATTAACAGAATCCATCAGAGTCATACGTGGGTGCGTTACAGCTTTTATTAGCAAAACAAAACAAGCGTATATTATCTTGAAACAAGCAACAAACAAATAGAGAAATGTGTGTGTGTGTGTATATATATATATATATATATATATATATATATATATATATATATATATATATATATATATATATATATATAGTGTATGTGTGTGTGTGTGTGTGTGTGTGTGTGTGCAGCAAAACTAATATTTTGACATTTTAGGGTTTGTCAGACAAATCCCTTTTCCTTAGTTGGTTTCAAGAAAACAGCCGTTCATAAACTGGAAATCCTTATAGAAAGTGGATGTTGAAAATCCTTGCTAATGATGGCATTTCATATTATGAAAAGGACGCGTGACGTACTTACGACAGGGAGACAGGAAACTATATTACACTATCTTATCACACAAACATTCGCTTATGACGTGCACAGTGGAATTGTTTGTCACGAACTGTTTGTCTGTAACAATTTTGTGTTGAAGTAAAGTATTCACGAATTCTATAGCTCGGCAAACTATACATTCTGGGCACATTGAAGAGGACATAAGGCGTTGATGAAACCTTTCCTTGATGAAATGGTACTAGGTCTGCATTAAAGGGATCGTCCGCTGATTGATTTCTCAGGGGAATCTTTGGTGTTCACGTTAATGACAGGGTCACGTCGTGTGTCTGGTTCACGTTATGTGTCTGCGTCTGGTTCACGTTATGTGTCTGCGTCACTTTATGTGTCTGGATCGCTTGTGTATCTGGTCACGTTATGTGTGTGGGTCACGTTATGTGCTTCGATCACGTTATGTGTCAGGATAACTTGTCTGCTTGGGTCAGTCTATGCGTTTGTGTCACGTTATGTGTCTGGTTCACGTTGTGTCTGGGTCACGTTATGTGTCTCGGTCACGTTATGTGTCTCGGTCACGTTATGTGTCTGGGTCACTTGTGTACCTAGGTCACGCTATGTGTCTGGGGCACGTGATGCGACTAGACCACTTTGTCTGTCTGGGTCGTGATGTATGCCTGGGTAGCATTGGATATAGGTTTGTCACGTCTGTCTGGGTCACGTTGGGTGGGTGGATGGGCGGTGAGTAAGGAGGGATGGAAAGATGCCAAACACACACACACACATACACACACATACACACACACACACACACACATATATATATATATATATATATATATATATATATATATATATATATATATATATATATATATATATATATATATAAATGTTTTGTATATCCTTTACAGGACATCGCTGTCATCTTTCAGCTGTATGTTGATTTCTTGGCAAGATTACGCTCAGTAGTTTGCCATTGCTTTCTGAGCGGCCGGCTCAGGGCTCAGTTATCCCGCAAGTC
>JACEFZ010019036.1:2500-17500 GCA_014155875.1 Cepaea nemoralis | reverse complement strand
GCTTCGGAGGTCACGGATGACAAGCATCGCCTGGATCTTTTCTCCGGGGCATGCCGGTGTGCTGGGAAATGAACCGACGGACAGATTGGCTGGCTCTGCAGAACTTGGTGGAGTATTGATACATGACAAGGCAGACGTGGTTGCGGCCTTGTGGGAGCACGTGTACACCTCGGAAGAGCAAATGGATTACCATGGTCTGGCAAGAATGAGACAGCGAGGAGTGACGAGGGGATCTGGCCGAGGATCGACGCTCAGAGGAAAGACGAGACGGACATATAATCAGATTGCTACTGGTACTATTGGTGTTGGAACTCTTCGCTGGCTGCTGACGATGGGGACGGAGCGCTTATGGGAATGCCCCGAATGCTGTGATGTCGATCCCTAAATCAATCAATCAATCAATCAATCTTGGGGAATGCTAGTATTATCAATCAGGTGCTGTCTCCGCAATGAAGGTTGGCTGCAATGGATCTCCAACACTGTCTGTCTTTAACCTGACTTTACATTCTGTCAGGCTGATGTTCGTCCATCTCTTGATGTTATCTTCCCACTTGTATCGTTCGTCTACCTCTTGCTCGCTTGCCCTCAACCTTTCCCTCCAGTATGTTTTTTTTTTATAAGAGTGTTATGTCTTTTAACGTGACCGTACTATACTACTTCTTTGTCCGTGGTATTCCAAGAATATGTACGCAACATTTAAGTTGAAATCCCCCAGTTTCATTCTTTAGTAATGACGAAATTATCCATAACTCTCATAAGTAATTTTGTCACAGCGAAGATTATGATCTTAGAAACGTTATTTAAATTTGTTTAATGGTTTTTTGTCTTAGGCTCTTAACACAATTTAATATTTTCGTTGCTGTGACTTCTATGCTTTATGTCTGACCTTTTTTAATCGTCCCCATCGTTGTTGATTACGCAGCCAAGATGTTCATTTATTATTTTCTTTTTATTATAAATAAATGACGCCTTTCCTAAACCGTGAATTAGTTTGTTTGCCTTGCGGTAAACTGACCTTGCTGTAGTCGCCCAAGCAGGCAATGTCGCGAGGCGAATGAGATAAATGAATGTATAGAATGTTGAACGTAAGTAGCTGCAGACTTGGCTCTGGATACTAATAAGAAACATCCATGCTTTCAGTGTCAAACATCTTGCACGACCTAAATAGGTCACCTAAATTCGAACTTGAGCTAATATTCTGTTAAAGAATATTTGCCACAAAAGGCTTGTAAATTTCCAAGGCAATCTGCTAAACCACAGAAGGAAGATAATAAATTGCGAAGCGCCCATCCATTTGTATTGTCATTTTGATGTTCTCACGATTTCCCTAAAGTTCTCCATTTTCTTGCGCAGTACGTCACAGCTGACAAACGCCAGCATGTATAATTACGTGACTTTACAGCCAAATACCGAAGAAGAAACGTCATCGAAGGAAAAACGTCGCTGAATAAATAGCAACGTTAACAACACAATATTTGTCATACATCAGAGCAGAAGACAGCTCAAACGCCATTGGATCAATAACCGCAGCAATAACACAACATCTTTCAAACATTTTAGCAACAACAAAAATCAAGTCTAATCTAATTGTTTTTCTCGGCATTTTATATATGGGATATTTTTAACATTCTTCAGAGCCCGTCTTACAACTTCTTTCAGCCTACGCTTTCTCATCACGAAATCTCTTCTCTTACCGTAATCTGGCTCTTCGCGTTTCTAAATAGGACGCTTTCGCCGCAGCCTTATGTATTTCTGAGCTCATCTTTTCATCTCCCCGTCTGCTTGCTCTAGCTGTCTAAAATTATGTCTTTGTCATTTTCCCCCCTCTAGAAAGATGTTTATTTTCCGTCAATCAATCGTACTTTCACAATCCATTCATTAATTACAGAAGATTTCAGATAACGGAAAATGCGGCCATCTTTGAAAAAATACAGTTGACCGAGCGTCGCAAAAACAAACAGTGGAGGGAGAACTAGTTGGTCATTGAAAAGAAAAATATGAAAGTCCTTACATATAAGACGGAACATTATCGAAGGCTGTTACGTATTGTCGGAATGCTTCCAGAACTAAGCGAGTTCCGTTTGTTTAATCCGGACTATTTTCGCAGAAATAGGAATACGGCTGCTGTACGCCCTGAGCTTCGTGAAGTGCCCATGTGTTTCTATTCAAAAATCCTACCCGTTGTCGTCAGAGCGGGCGGAGCTCAGCAGGTTGGTAAAGCTGTTTTGCATGTGTGTGCGTATGTGTTCGTTGATGTAGTCACCTGCTTTGTATACCTGCGGGTACGTATCTGCATCGTCCTAACGCACTTTCTGTATTTGACCTTGTTAGCCAAGAATACCTCTTGAACGTAACATTGCCAAGAATATCAACCTGGGGTTGATGGCAACGTTCTGTAAAAAAAAGGCATGTAAAATTTGTCTGCGTATGTGGTTTAGGGGATAGTGAAACGCGCAGTTTTATAATTTCCCAGACATACCAGGTTGAGGGTTCGTATTAGGAGCGGAAAATTTGGATGCAGACCACTTTGCGTTGATTTCGCTTGCATGATACGTCACTTTTTGGGAAAACAATGGGAAACTACTGAACTAAATTAATATAGGAAAGCCCAAACAGCCAAAAACTGATGAAGTTGACTGCAACGTCCTGTAAGAACATGTAACTAGATTTTTGTAAACCTCCTCTGCACATGAATTATATGTAAAGTGTACAGCTCTTTTACCGTTTGATCACATATAATAATACCCGCACAGTGCACTAAAATTCTAGTAGCAGCAGGGATTAAAATGTGCATGGATAGTTGTCACTCATTGTTTTCACATTTGTATTTGGAGGGGGGTGTGGTGTTGATCTTGACACATGGTCACACCCTTAGAGATAGCATATTTATACAATTGTTAACTGATTCAGTGCCAAAGAAGGAATAGGTTTCAACCCAGCATGATACACAATCGAATGAACATATATTATAATGTAAATGTCCGTTCAATAAGCATTGAAATTGCAGAAGATACAATGAAACAAAGCAAATAACACGATGACCATTGTATGGAGGAATATCGTCCTTCCATCCAAATGGGAGGTGACATTTCTCGACATATAATCCTTCTGCACTGAATCAGTTAAGCAGTCCTTCTAAATCCCTGCATATCATCATGATATAGGGTGTATATTTAATGACTGTGCAGTGTTTGAAAATATTATCAGCCCAAGTTTTGTATTCACCCTCTGTAAAGTTAATGCAACATAATAGGTAAATACAAATCTTGGACCGGCAATATTTTCAAACACTGAACATTTATTTAAAATACACTCTGTGTTACCTGTTGATGTACGATGTTATTTTACCCCGCGGATGTGTCCCAAACATACCACCTGATTTGCTTGAATTATTTTATTACTTAGAGGACTGTTTGCTTTGTGATCATGAGTTCGACCTTCCTATGCGAGGGATGTTTCAATAGGGCTCTCAGATGGACCGATTCTAAATTCGGTATTAGAAAATTTCCTTGGGAGTTAAGGCGTTCAACGTGTTACTGACAATGAATTAATCACCAAAAAACGAGAAGTAGATTGTGAGCTTTACTAAAACATGATTACAATAAACAAATTGGACGTTGCGGTCTAAGCCTTCGTCAGCACAGAACAAACAAACACAAACCGACACAAAACTACATGAAACACATTACATGACAATATTAAGGGTACTTATCTGAATCTGTATCCTAGCTTGCATAAACTGACGACTGACACGCGTTCGACGGCTATCGGTGGATTGTGGATTGACGGCTATCGGTGGATTACTGACCCCATCACTCATCGAATACCAATCGATCTAAATTTATGGGACCAGTACCACATACCCAATATGTTTCATGGTGGGAAAATTGAACTTCTGCTTTGTTTTACTTTATTAGTTGAGGATTTTATGTCTGTCATGTGTGCATAAGTATACGGGGAAAAGTCACTCCTTGCAGTGATGTGATCCTGATTATCTCGGTTTCCATTCAACAATCAAATATAGGGAGCATCTGTTGATTTGTTTCCCCAGGACATGCTGGTGTGGTGGGGAAACCAGCAGGCGGACAGACTGGCTGTGTCTGCATCCCTTGGTGGGATATTGGTGCATGATAAGGCAGATGTGGTCGGGGGTCTATGGAATCGTGTATATAGTGCAGAAGATCAGGTAGATCATCACTGCTTGGAGATAATGATGCTGTAGGGTGTGACCAGACGTTCTGACCGACATCGAAACCGAGGAAAGGCCAGACGGACACATTACCAGACTGCTACCGGTACCGCTAGTATTGGGACTCTTCGCA
Source organism: Cepaea nemoralis (assembly GCA_014155875.1). Classification (NCBI taxonomy): domain Eukaryota; kingdom Metazoa; phylum Mollusca; class Gastropoda; order Stylommatophora; family Helicidae; genus Cepaea; species Cepaea nemoralis. The sequence goes on along the minus strand of JACEFZ010019036.1, from coordinate 13,178 downwards.
TGCTGTTGCAGATGAGAGCGGAGCAAGTATGGGAATGTCCCGAGTACTCTGATGTCGGTTCTTGACTCAACTCAACTCAGTGTATCAACTGTTTACCTTTATCGTACCTACGGAATTCAGAAGACCAACCTGGCGTGTATTCGCATCAATATAATGACATATCAGAGATATCTGGGACAAAGTCCTGACATTCTCATGTAACTCACGGATCATCTAACCAGTATTTTAGCGTCTGGGCGAAAATCTTCTTTGTCTTTGTGAAATGTGCTCCAACAAAGAAGGGTATTTCACAATAAAATGTGTATTTTCGGTTAATATAACTTGGGCTAGTGGAGTCAGTCTGGTCGTGGGGCGCAGTGCGCTTGAGATTAAACTTCAAGTGCGCTGATGGCTGGGTAGTGTCATCACTACCTGTTCAGTTCGGACTTCAACGGTGACTTCAGATTCTGAAAGCAATGGCAAGCTACTAAGTGTAAAACTGTAACATACAATTAAAAATAATCTAGGTTATTGAACACTTTAAAATAATCTGGGCTATTGAACACTTTAAAATATTCTGGGCTATTGAACACTTTAAAATAATCTGAGTTACAGAACAATTTGCAATAATCTGGGTTATTGAACAATTTAAAATAAGACATTTGCACCTTGAGGAAAGCAATTCACGTGAAGTTTTGTTACCACTTTGTTAATTATGGAACTATATGTGTTACAGAAGGAGATTGTTTATTAGAGATGGAGATTGTATATTACAGATGGAGATTGCATATTAGAGATGGAGATTGTATATTAGAGATGGAGATTGTATATTAGAGAGGGAGATTGTATATTAGAGATGGAGATTGTATAGAGATGGAGATTGTAATATTAGAGATGGAGATTGTATTTTAGATATGGAGATTGTATATTAGAGAGGGAGATTGTGTGGTAGAGATGGAGATTGTATATTAGAGATGGAGATTGTATATTAGAGATGGAGACTATTTGTTAGAGATCGAGTTTGTATATTAGAAATAGAGATTGTGTATTAGAGATAGAGATTGTATTTTAGTGATGGAAATTGTATATTAGAGATGGAGATTGTGTATTAGAGATTGAGGCTGTATATTAGAGATAGAGTGTATATTAGTGATGGAAATTGTATATTAGAGATGGAGATTGTGCGTTAGAGATGGAGACTGTGTATTAGATATGGAAACTGTATATTAGAGATGGAAACTGTATATTAGAGATGGAAACTGTATATTAGAGATTAAGACTGTGCTTTCTTTGCCTATCCACGCAGTACACATGCCTTAACCCCATCTGTGGGAATGCTCTTTTTTTTAAATCCTTCACTTTAATGAACTTCTCAGTTAGGCAAACAGTGCATTAAAAATGACGGTGAAATGATCAAGGCACACAAAGTGTTGTTTGATTTGAAGTTAAAACGTCATAATTAAACCCATCATCATCATGTTTAAATCCGTGCGGCGTAGAGGATGGCTTAGAGGATGGCGTAGAGAAACATGTTCCTTGAAAACCACTTGTCTTATGTGTGTTTGGTCCCTTTTATCGCTGCTAACCTTCCCTTGCCACTTTACTAACCCTTCCAGCATATTTATTTCTCTGTCCATCTCTGCCTCTAATACCATAGATATTCCTGGCTGTCACAACTTCCCCCAGAACCTCTAATTTATTTACGTGGAGGAAAAGCTTATGATCGTCTTGTCCTGGTTAGCTAATCATTTTTCTTGTTTAATTTGCCTTTAGTAATTCAAAACACACAAGTTGAATCTGCCTTCAGCATGTCAATAGTGACCACTTTAACGATTTTGTCATCGCTAAAAATAATGTTGGTTCTGAAGATTGAGTTTTATTATTAACGTTAGTTTTCTTTCTCCCAGCCAATGGAATGAAATAATGACGTGAACATTTCAAAGATGACACACTTGTAACAAAGTAAACGTTTATGACGTACTTGAATTCCCCAGAACGTTGTATTGTCTCTCGCCGGATCCTTCTTCTTCTCTTCATTGTTCTCTCCAATCCTTTATTTCCATCTTCTCTCTCTCTCTCTCTCTCTCTATCTCTCTCTCTCTCTCTCTCTCTCTCTCTCTGTATGTCTTTCTCTCTCCTTTTGACTCTCTCTCTTTGTCTCTCTCTCTCTTTGTCTCTCTCTTTTTGTCTCTCTCTTTTTGTCTCTCTCTCTTCGTCTCTCTCTCTCTCTTCGTCTCTCTCTCTCTCTTTGTCTATCTCTCTTTGTTTCTCTGTTCGTCTCTCTCTTTGCCTCCTTCTGTCTCTCTCTCTCTCTCTCTCTCTCTCTCTCTTTATCTCTCTCTTTCTCTCTCTCTTTCTTTATTTTTCTCTCTTTGGCTCTCTCTTTGTCTCTCTCTCTCTTTGTCTGTCTTTATATCTCTCTCTTTCTCTTTCTCTTTCTCTCTCTGTCTCTATCTTTCTCTCTCTATCTTTATCTCTTTCTCTCTCTCTTTGTCTCTCTCTCGTTGGCTCTCTCTCTCTCTCTCTCTCTCTCTCTCTCTTTGTCTCACAATCAATCAATCATGTGCCTTGCCGGAAAGCGTGGGCGGTCATGACTCTCCATTTCACTCGATCACCAGAGTCGTGGATCAGCTTAGTGTTCCTGTCTCGTCCATGCCATGTGGCCAAGCCATCCAGGTATTTTCCTCTCGGTCTTCCTCTTGATCTGTTCCCCACGATCTTGCCAGTTGTCACTAAGTTCTCCAATCCATTTCTTCTCATAACATGTCAAAAAAATTTTGACTGTCTTCGTCTAATTTCTCTAATCAGTCTACGATTTTCATTTGTCTCCTGTAGTACTTGGTCATTGGTTTTTCTATCTGTCCATGGAACTCTTTGCATTTTCATCAGAAACCACATTTCTGTAGCCATCAAATGTTTTTCAACTTGACTGCACATTGTCCAAGTTTCACATCCATTCAAAAGAACAGGCTCTATGTATCCCCTCAACACTCTTTTTCTCGTTTCAATTGACATCTTTTTATTGATCAGAATGTTTTTCATCTTGCTAAAGGCTACTTTCGCCATGGCGATTCTTGTTCTAATCTCTTCAAGGCATCTCCCATCAGATTTATGACTATTCCGAGATAATTGTACCGATTGTTGAAGAATATTTCCATTTACTTGTATATTGCATTGTGGTACTTCGTTCTTCCTAGTGACGACCATAACCTGTGTCTTCTTACAATTTAATTCCAACTCCAGCTGCACACTGTGTACAACAACCGCGTCTACTAATTGTTGCAGATCCTGTATGCCTTTCTCTCTCCTTTTGACTCTCTCTCTTTCTGTGTCTCTCTCTCTCTTTGTCTCTCTCTCTCTCTTTCTTTGTCTCTCTCTCTTCGTCTCTCTCTCTCTCTTCGTTTCTCTCTCTCTTTTTGTCTCTCTCTTTGTCTCTCTCTTCGTCTCTCTCTTTGCCTCCTTCTATTTCTCTCTCTCTCTTTATCTCTCTCTCTTTATCTCTCTCTTTCTCTCTCTCTTTCTTTGTTTTTCTCTCTTTGGCTCTCTCTTTGTCTCTCTCTCTTTCTCTCTCTCTTTGTCTCTCTTTGTCTCTCTCTCTTTCTCTTTCTCTCACTCTCTCTCTGTCTCTATCTTTCTCTCTCTTTCTTTGTTTTTCTCTCTTTGGCTCTCTCTTTGTCTCTCTCTTTCTCTCTCTCTTTGTCTCTCTTTGTCTCTCTCTCTTTCTCTCTGTCTCTCTTTCTCTTTCTCTCACTCTCTCTCTCTGTCTCTATCTTTCTCTCTCTTTCTTTATCTCTTTCTCTCTCTCTTTGTCTCTCTCTCGTTGGCTCTCTCTCTCTCTCTCTCTTTTTGTTTCTATCTCACTCTCTCTTTCTCTAGCTCTTTGTCTCTACATCTCCATCTCTCTCTCTCTTTGTTTCTCTCTCTCTCTCTCTCTTCCTCTTTATCTCTCTCTCTCTCTCTCTCTCTCTCTCTCTCTCTCTTTGTCCCTCTCTTTCTCTCTCACATCTACCCCCTAATACCCAATTTTGAGTAGCTGATGGTCAACCTTCCGTGACTGCACGGGGATAAAGATGCTGCAGATATCTCACTGGCTTATCGGTCTCCGTTACGGGACGTGATTTAAATTCAGGAGTAGAAGATAACAGATTACCTCATTTCATATCATCCCAACACAAGAAGATTCCGTGTAACACCAGTTACTCGTTACCTTACATCCAGTGATTAGGGGGGGGGGGGGTGTGCCGGGTCACGTGATCAGGCACGTGGATTCTGATGCAAGATGGCACCTGTCCACATAGCTTCACGTAGACATGTTTGTGCAAGTCCTTGTGTCACGTTCTTGCCCTAGTTATTTACACACGTTTACACGCAAAAAACACACGTCCTTTTGGTAGCTTTGTCTCCTGACAACCAATCTGTACAGGTGCTGTCCACCACTGAATGTCTGTCTGTGTGTCTGTGTATGTATATGTCGTAATCTTCCAGGTCAAAAGTCCGCACTTTTTAAACAGATGGCTTATGCTCGCAAGACCCGTTGGTTTCGAATACATGGTAGCTATATGTGTTCATTCTAGTATATGAAGAACTACTACGGAAAATTTAGCGTAGATCCTGAGTATCTGAGTGAGCGACTTATGACAATGAACACAAAGTATTGTTTGGCGCTCACAGAAGGAGAAGAAGGAAGTAGAGATTAGAGAACGCATTAGACAACATAAAATTTGAAAGCTATAGTTACTTACCGGGATTCGAACCTGACGCCTCCAAATGACAATGGCGCCTCGCTGCAGGAACAAGTGTACTTCGACGCATAATCAACTAGACACTCCAAAAAAAAGTGTCTTCATTAGCCAGGTCTATCATACAGATGAACCTACAACTATGGAATATGGACAGAATTCGTATCACGCCATTGAGATAGCGCCATAGTCTCATAATTGTATATTAAACCATTAGGTCAAATAACAAACACACAAACACATCGGACCGTAACGCTGGACTATTTGTGAACTGTCTTAGTGGACTCAAGGGGTTCCCCAATTGACCAAAGTGTGTGACACATTTAAGCACGGTGTGCGGCACACTTAAGGTGTTACCAGAAACAATGAATAAACGCTTGGCCAGCATGGAAAACATTTATACCCCACCATGTTATTTTACCGAAGAACGTTCGATCTTCTTTCTTTACTTATTCGTTCCTCTATCGGAGCGAGTGCATCACGCCTAGTTGCTCACCTCATAGGTCAGTGAGCTAAATTCGGCATGTATGTGTGCAAGGCTTGCTTCCTTTAGACAGACTGCATCCATTACTCTATCTACATTTTGGTATTTTTTGATTTTTTTTTTTTCCAGATGGATTTTTGACTGTCATAACTTGTACATAGGAGTTAGTGTTTTTCGCTCTGATCCAAAGAGACTAGCTATCCGACTTAACTACCCGTGGGATCAGGCGGAGATATGATATGATTATATGCCATTGGTTCTCGGGAATTGTCCAGCGCTGTGCTGATATCCAACACAGTACTTTTTGAGCCAGAATCGGAAATCGTAACCTCCCAGCCGACTATTTCAGAATGCAATGGTTCATATAAAAAATAAGTGTTTCCAATTCTGTCTCTGCCGGCTGCCTGGCCGAGGGGTTAACAGCTTTCTCCGTTAACCCCGAATACTCTCGTGGTCGACGTGAGCGCACGAGAATTAGAAGTGGTTCGAGTCGCGCCAGTGACTTATGAGAGTATGGAGCCGGTCGTTCAGAAAGTCGTGGCGTGCTGATGAGCGTAGCCTAGCCTAGGAATCAACATACAGCTGAAAGATGCTGGTGTTGACCGCAATATCCTGAAACAGGATGGAAACTGCGAAAAACAAAAAATTATGTCTCTGCTACTAAAGCAGCCAACATCTTTCAAGCAATTTACCTTAAACGTGATGAATGCCTTGCTCTTGGATAGACAGCGTCCATGTTGGGAACCGCTCTTTATTTAGGTTAACAGAAGTCGGCAAATTGTTCCAAATTGCCGTGTAGCAAAACCAGATAAGAAAATCAAAACGAACCGTCTCGGCTACACAGACAAAGAACAGCATCGTCGTCATTGGCAGTGTTAATCGTCAGTAACCCATTTTCTGTATCGACATCTGCAGCTGTTATTCAACCTTGCCGCTATAATTACAGCATTTATGAGAAATTTTAAACGGTTTAGAATATACCACCCCCACCGTCACTGTAACAATTTGGCACTAGATATTGCATAATCTAACTGCAGTCGGAAATACGTTGTCATGACGTAAGCAATTCATAGATTTCTTGGCGTTTCCAGACAGTCATCCTCGTGACATTTCCATCTGGCACAAGGTAATTTTAGGCTCAGGTTTTCGTTTGTTAGAAGGGTATCCGAGAGTTTGCAGTGTTGTGTGTAAGTATGTATTGGTAGCTTCGGAGAGTCAATAATGTTTGTATGATGTTATCAGTAGTACGTAGACAGCGATTTTTAAAACAGGATGTCTGTAATTTGAATGTGTATAATTTTGGTGGTAGAAGGATTCTTCTTCTTCTTCTTCTTCTTCTTCTTCTTCTTCTTCTTCTTCTTCTTCTTCTTCTTCTTCTTATTATTATTATTATTATTATTATTATTATTATTATTATTATTATTATCACTATTATTATTATTATTATTATTATTATTATTATTATTATTATCAATCTTTATTGATTACGCCGAACTAGAGATAGTAGACCATTTTACATATCTAGGATCAGTGGTAAATAGCAAATTATCCCTAGATCAGGAAATCAACATCCGGATTGGTAAGGCAGCAACAACAATGAACAGGTTAAGAAAAAGAGTCTGGGAGAACAGGAAGCTTACTGCCAAAACAAAAGTCCTTGTCTATCAAGCCTGTGTCCTTAGTACTCTTCTCTATGGCAGTGAAACCTGGACAACTTACTCACACCAAGAGAACAACTTAAACAGCTTTCATATGCGGTGTCTGCGAAGAATTCTTGGTATTAAGTGGCAAGACAAAATCACAAATACTGAAGTATTGGAAAGATCAGGTTGTGTGACAGTTTATTCCATGCTCAGTCTTCGTAGACTTAGATGGATAGGACATCTTAGGAGGATGGATGATGGTAGAATACCAAAGGATATCTTTTTTGGTGAATTACAGATGGGTAAGAGATCTCAGGGTCGGCCTCTACTACGATACAAAGATGTGTGTAAGCGGGACATGATTGATACAGGCATTGATAATGCACATTGGGAGCAAGTCGCCGCTGAACGTGTTGCATGGAGGGCAAATATCAGAAATGGAATAAAGTCAAAGGAGAAAATTATTGCAGAAAAGTCACACACCAAGCGTTTGAGACGTAAGATGGTGCATGATGGTGGAAATGACCACGTGTTCACATGCACCCACTGTGAACGGACATTTACAGCGCAAATTGGCCTTATCAGTCACACTCGCTACCGCCATAGTTAAAAGTTATTATGCCTTTTTAAAGCACAAACTATCGTCTGTCAAGACGGCAAAGTGCTAATGATATTATTATTATTATTTCCCTCCTCTTTCTGCTCCAGCTTGTCGTTGTCTTCGTCTCTCTCTTTTACTGTTTCTACTCCTCCTCATCCACCAAGTCCTCCTCCTTTTGATTTTCGTTCTCCTCGACCTCTTCCTCTTTCAAGTCATCCTCCTCCTCCTTCTTTAACTATTTTCCTTCTTCTTTTTCTTCTTCTTCTTCTTCTTATTCTTCTTCTTCTTCTTCTTCTTCTTCTTCTTCTTCTTCTACTACTTCTTTCTTCTTCTTCTTCTTCTTCTTCTTCTTCTTCTTCTTCTTCTTCTTCTTCTTCTTCTTCTTCTTCTTCTTCTTCTTCTTCTCCGCCTCCTTGTTTTTCTTCTTCTTCGTCTTCTTCTTTTCATCTGCCTCGCTCGTTCCATCACAGCAAATTTTGAGAGGATTGTAAAAGTCGCCCAGCACCAAATCAGATTGAATTTATTATTTTGACCAGCAATGTCCTTAGGTCACCCGGAGCTCGTAAAATATGATCGCCAGGAAATTGTCCGAATTCTTCGATCACACACAGGGAAAGGCAGATATTGAGGAAATGTGATGCATATCTTGCCTCATTATTCCATGTCTGTAGTATATATGAAAACGTCGTATACCAACAGTACGCAAGTATAGATCACACACGGGCAATCTCCTCACGTCTGTTTGAATGCACTAAGGACATATATTGTTTTGAATCTCTACACAGCCCAAGAAGTATGGATCACGCAAGGAAAATCTATAAACACTAAAAGTAGTATAGATTACACAACTACAGTCTTTACACACGCCAAGAAGTATAGATTACATAACTACAAACTTTAAACACGCCAAGAAGTATAGATTACATAACTACAATCTGTACATACGCCAGGAATTTAGATTACACCAGGATAATTTCAACATACTACAATAAGTATAAATCTCAAGAATTATTTATGCACACTCCAAAAAATATAGATCATATAAGAATAATCTCCACATATTCCATAAAATGTAAATTACTCGAGAATCATCTCTAGAGACTCAAGAAGTATAGATCACACCAGATGAATGTTTACATACTGAGATCAGAACGAATATCTCTGTATCCAACATTGAAGTAACAGAGTGCACAAAAATTATCCATTAATATCAAGCAAACAAAAACAATGGTTATATCATAGAAAAAGATGACACTAATCTGTGAGATAACAGTAGAAGGGAGCATCCTTAACTGCGTTGATAAATTTAAATACCTAATGGTAGCTATAACATCAGATGTAAGACGCATGCCAGAGACTAGAAGTTGAGCTGAGACATTAAGCGACATCACAGCAATCGGGATATTCCCATGCGTGTCCCATTCTCATCTTCAACAGCCAGCACAGAGTCCCAAAACTAATGGTACCAGGTTCAGTCTCTTTATTTGTCCGTCTAGCCTTTCCTTGCCGGTCTCCCTGGCCTAGAAGTTAACGTCTTTCTCCGTAATCCCGTATATCCACGTGAGGAATGTAACCTGCGCGAGAATCGGTAGCGGTTCTCGCCGCGTTGGTAACTTCGGGGTATGGTCGCTCAGAAAGCAATGACAAATTACTGAGCGTAATCTTGCCAAGAAATCAACAATCAGCTGAAAGATACCGATGTTGACAGCGATGTTCTGTAAATGATATGCGAACACACACAAAAAGCCTTTCCTCGGTGTACTGAGTGTCGGCCAGATCATCTGGTCATTTGCCGAACCATTCTCTTGAGGTCACTCTGATTTATCTGTTCCTACCCGCTGTACACTAGCGCTCGAAGAACCCTAACTACGCCCGCCTTATCATGCACCAAAAGCAGATTAAGACCAGAATAGGACAAGCAGAATCTGCACTTCAGGGGGACGCAGAGGTGTTTCCAAGGCACCAGGGCCGGGTTATATACTGGCCAAGACCTATTGACGCGTCCTCGTCGAGCGTCCTGGGCAACAGGTCCCTTCGGGGTCCTGGCTAAAGTCAGTAGGATCGCCGATTCCTCCGAAGTCGGAGAGTGTCTGCCTGTACAGCGAGGAACCAACAGTCTGCACACCAATAAGCCAGACATGGGACAACGGATACTCACGCAAACCTCGGGTCCTGTATGACATCACACTGATGTTGGACAATCAGGATGCCTTCATCCGACATACAGGACTTCGCGTTGGAGCTCGAGCCAACGAACACAAGCAAGTAAGCAAACATGCGCTTCAGGGACTCTGAAGTCACTTTTGCAGTAGGTCACTGTTATTGCAACTGTTTCAGAGTTTGAATTGCAGAAGGATGTGTTTAACTTGCCCAATGATACTCAAGGAGTCCTATTTTCTCGCGCTTATCTGAAGACGCGAGGCGTTTTGATCTTTTTTTTTTTTTTTTTTTTGCATATCCTTTACAAGGCATCGCTGTCAACACCGGCATTTTACTACTGTTGTGATCTCTTGGCAAGTTCACATTCAGTAGTTTTCCACTGCTTTCTGAACGACCGGCTCCCATACCAATTCGTTAAAACCCAGCACAAAGCGGTCTGCTGCCAAATCGCGCGTAGATGTGTTTAGAACGCGGGTAAGCGGGATTACGAACCGCGTCTTAACTCCTTTGCCGTGGAGACCGGCGTTTGATCTGATATCCGTTGATTAATTGTTTCAGTGATTTAATAATTGAATGATTCATTGATTTAATGAATTGTTGATTGTTTGAATTTGGGTTGATTTGATTGATTGATTCGTTTATGGGTCTATTAATTGATTGATTGGTTGGTTGATTGATTGATTGCATGATTGATTATTTGATTGATTATTCAATTGGTTGAATGACTGATTCGGCAGAATCGCCGCTCTTACACTCAGGGCACATCCACAGATGGTCTGGATCTCTCAGCAGAACTTCAATCTGTGAGAAAGCTGCTTGCTCCCTAGCCACAGCCTACGCATCATCCCTGAATCCCCAACACCTGACATCACAAAAAATTCTATTTTGTTGAGCAGAAGGTCACACAACAGCCTGGTGGATTTGTCTTCAGACACAAGTCGATAACACTCTTTAAAATGTCAACATTAAGGCAAATAGCTGCAAACACGCAAGTATGAGAGAAGATTAACCCGTTAAAGGCAGCGTGTGTGTTCTGTCTTTCAGCTGAAGTACAGTGGACTGTTAATGATAG
>JACEFZ010019035.1:0-53980 GCA_014155875.1 Cepaea nemoralis | reverse complement strand
GGGGCCCGCCTTTTTTTTTGGGGGGCGTTTACCACAACACAGTCACCGTAAAAATTCGCTTGAGGCCTGTGATCTGGCTGCGAGTCAGTGACCAGCCAGTGAACTGATTCTACATTGTAGATGTGGATAAGGGGTATAGACGCTCTTTCCAAGACGTCAGTGTCTGGGATATTTGGACTAGAGCAAGTCACTAGACTGCTGAACACATTATATGATACTGGAGATATACTTTCTGAATTATGTAACTCTGTATGTATTGCAATCCCAAAGAAATCAGGAGCCTTGGAATGTGATCAACATAGAACAATTAGTATAATGAGCCACATCACAAAGATTTTGCTACGAATTATCATACAAAGAGTGAGGAAGAAAATACAACCTGAAATAGGGGAAGAACAATGTGGATTTGTAGAAGGAAAGGGTACAGTAAATGCTGTGTATATGCTGCGAACAATTATTGAACGTGCTATAGAAGTAAACAAGGATATACATCTTTGCTTTATTGACTACACAAAGGCTTTTGATAAAGTTAGACATGTCAACATGTGATATTGCTTGCAGATCGACAAATTGATGGGAAAGACATTAGACTTATAAAAGAACATATATTGGGAACAACAAGCTGCCATAAGGACTGATAATGAAGTGGGACAATATCAACCTATTAGAGAGGTGTTAGGCAGGGATGTGTAATGTCTCCAGATCTTTTTTCCCTATACCGTGAAAAATATTTTCAGGAAATGTAGAAGAAAAATGGAATCAGCATTGAGGACGAAACATCAAAACATTAGATATGCGATATTGATTATACAGTATTGATTGCAGACAATGCACAAGATCTACAACAATTAGTAGACGCAGTTGTGGTACACAGTGAGCAGCTGGGGTTGGAATTAAATTGTATGAGACTCTTGTCAGGGCAAAAACACCAGAATCTTCCTTCACAATTCTCCCCCCCCCCCCCCCCCCCCCCCAGCCCTCAGCCCACGACTTCTCACGCGTCGAACGACCGACCATTCTGTATAAATGACAGCATCACCCTCTAAAGCAGTGGTTCTCAACCTTTTTTGGCCCGTGCCCCCCTTCACCATATTTTCAGAACGTCATTCTTCCCCTTTCGTATTTCCACCCCTCCCTTTTACACAGTATACGTAATAATGGAAGCTAAATTTAATAACACATACTAGAATAAGTCCTATACGTCTTTGCTGGTCTACTTACGTTATAAAATGAATTTCAGAAGGGTGAGACGTACAGAAACTTAAAGCATGAAGGGAAAAAACAATATCAAGTAATCGGTTCTTGTATTAACGCGATCTTGAAATAATCTTAAACCCCCCCCCCCCCCCCCCACGGAAACCCTAAAATTCCCCCCTAGGGGGTGGGGGAAGTCCCCCACCTGTTGAGAACCACTAAAGAATTCTCGATGATCAAAGCTTGAACTTCCGCCTCCACAGCAGCCGGATTTTCTTGTCTGCATTTTCTGTCTAGTTGGATGTAAACTGAAAAGGATGTGCAGAAATCTGTTGGCACTTGTACCCACTCCTCGCCAGGTTCTAAGTACTCAAGTGAACACACCTTTTGAAGAATGTCTTCGCCTTGACCCATTAACGACTTCCCTCTTTTTAACCTGCTGCCCTTTATCTACTTAATTTCACCTTGCAGTGGATGTTGTTTGTAGATATATAGACAGGCAGACTGTTAGACAGACAGACTGTTAGACAGACAGACAGACAGACATACAGACAGACAGACAGACAGACAGACAGACAGACAGACAGACAGGCAGGCAGGCAGACGGACGGACGGATGGATGGATAGACAGACAGACAGACAGACAGACGGACGGACGGATAGATAGATAGACAGATAGACAGAGAGACAGAGAGACAGACAGACAGACAGGCAGACAGACAGACAGGCAGACAGACAGACAGACAGATAGATAGATAGATAGATAGATAGATAGATAGATAGATAGATAGATAGATAGATAGATAGATAGATAGATAGATAGATAAATAGATAGATAGATACACGTTTCTACAGTTATCAACACAACATTAAGAAATACATATCCGCGAAGTAAATTTGTTTTAACTGAACAATTTTGTAGTTAGCAGCTTCGCGGATTTTTGTTTAGCGAAATAGTAAACTTTCGTCATCAGCTTCGCGGAGTGATTCGCCCAATTGAAGGTAACTTCGCGGATTATTTGGGCGAATAAATAGCTAGCTCAACACAAGCCCCAGATATCCCGTTGAGCTGTTAAAGTAGTTAAAGCTGTTTCTGAAAGTTTTTGAAATATATTTATTGAATTCATATATACAGTTAAAACGTAGAAAATAAGATAGTACTAGCAAAGAAATGGATTCAGTTTCATTACCACATGGTGGTTTTCTTGAAGTGGTCTTATCCTTTGACACAAGTTCCTTGGCCAGCTGTTTAGGCAAAATGAGGACTAGCGTTCAAGATATGATTCAGCGCCTACAGATGGATATTCCAGGTATTAAAGTGACTTTCTTTGTTCATGGTGATTTTTGCGACGCCTATAATAAACATACAGCTGAATGGATTGATTTTACTTGCGAAGTTGCCCACCTGTGTAATTTTATTCATAATGTAAAACCAACAAGTGGGGAGAACCTGCCTAAGTACTACGAGTTAGCTCTGAAAAAAGTATGCGACAATCTCCCTTGGACTGCCGGCTCTCGTCGTGTCCTCGTCATGATCGGGGACAGCTATCCCCGCGAACAAGAAGAATCAAACAACAGAGAATGGATTGACTGGAGATTGGAAGTCAAGAAACTGGCTCAAAAAGGAGTTACTATTTATGGGGTTCAGTGCGGACATGTGCCCAAAGCAAAGAAATTTTACAAAGCAATTTCTTCAGTAACGGGAGGGAAACATCTCCGATTGAAAGATGCCGGCATTCTGCTTGACACTTTGATGGCCGTCTGTTACCGGGAAAGTAACGACACGGCCAAGATGGCTAACTACGAGAAGGAGGTCAGAGCCCGATGTATCGGAAGCCATCTTGCTGCAGACATCGACGCCATCTTTGAAAATCTCAGAAATTATTATGTGGGCAGTTCTTCATCACTATCATTGGCGCCAGCCAAATCTCCTGTTATTGTTTCTCAAACAGACAAACGTACCAGAATTTTAAAAACTTTAGAGCTACATATGCCATTGAAAAGTATCAGAAAGGTGCCCGTTAGAAAATCGACACTGATAGAAAAATCTTCAAAATTGAAATCTGATTTAAAGAAATATAAAGTGAGTAATCTGCCCCTTCTAAAGAGAGAGAACGTGCCAGAGAACAACTTCAACATGCGGTCACTCAGCTGGAGTCCGTGGAGACTGGCTATGGTCAGCAGTGAAGATCTTCCCAAAGACAACACAAACAAGTGGGTAAAACGTGTCGGTCGATCAGGGTATCGACTCAAGATGTTATCATCATCTAAATCTTCTTCCATGAAAGACAATCATCGACCTGCTCTGTTTGAAGTAGCAGTTCAAGGCAGCGGCGGACACAAGAAGCGTTACGTTGTCTTCAGCGCCTTCTCTTCCCTCAGTTTGGACACGAAAACCTGGGAGCAAAAACTTCAAGGTGTGACATCACAGATGGATAATGTTTTAAACTCCGGAGGCAGTGTTTATATAAGATTTTGTGTGTTGCGGAGTCAGGCCGAAGCACAGGTGGTTAGAAGAGACCTCAGACATACGATTACGCTTGGGGCAAGGTGGGTGGGGTGAGATCACACCCACGTGATGTTGTCAAAGCCGGCGTGTTCGTGTCTAAATCAAGTTCATGAGCGGGTTACTGTACATCTGTCGGTTCTTGATTTGTGAATAATGAACGATAATGTGTATGTGCCGGCTCCGTGGACAAGAGGTTACGAGTGCAGTTCATAATCCTACATACCGTGTTCGAAATACAACTGCGGGCGATTTGGCAGCAAACCGTCTTGCGTTGATTATTTTTACGAAATGGTATGGGTGCAGGTCGTTCAGAAAGCATTGATAGACTATTGAACGTAAACTTGCCAGGAGATCACAAACAGCAAAATAAAGCTGGGGTTGACTGCGACGTTCTGTAAGGGATATGCAACTTACTAATGTATATGTATTGATTTACACTCATAATAGACACGGGGAAAGAAGTTGATGTCCGAGAATACGAGGGCATTTGGAAATGAGCTGTTCTACTCCAGTGCGCACATAGCCTTCAAATATTTCTGCTAACTATCATGTTTCCTTTGCAAATAGTATGCAATGTGTCACTATCATTGAACGCAAGAAAGAGTGCTGAAGTGCTACATAGAAGCTGTTTTGCTGTATGGCAGTGAATCTTGGAATGTCAATGAACAAATTAGGATGATCGTTGAAACAACAGAGATGTGGTTCCTGAGACGAATGTCGCGAATTCCTTGGACTGCCAGAGTAACTAACGATTGCCTGCGAGAGGCTAATAAAACTAGAACATTATATACAACAATAAGAAAGAGACAAAACAGCTTTCTTTGGTCTTGTGATATCATATGCCTACTGTCATACGAAAGCTCAATCATAAATGAATTAAATGTGTCTACTTTTTTTTTTTTTAAAACTTTTATTGAGTGTTAAACCTTCTGAATTTGTATTGTTAGTATTTTAACAGGCGTGCTGCGTGTATGGTATTTGTGAAGGACTGTTTAACAGAGCGTTTGTGTGTCGAATCGGTGTGCAATGCATTTCAACATCAAATTACAAAGTATATTAACATAATATGCATAAAGTTTGAACCCAAAAATTTTTTTTTTTTAAGAATGTCCTTCCACACACCATGTGTTCTCTTTCACATTGAGAAGCGATCTTTTTTTGTTTTTTTCGTTTACAAGTACGAAGGATTTATTTTTCCGTTCGCTGGGCCGGGAGAAGGTCAGTACAAAGGATTTACCTGTATCGGCCAAGCAAGGGTCAAAACCTAGATTGACAACGAACACTGATTCCCATATATGTGTGTGCTTGTGTGTGACAGTGTGAGAGACAGAGAGAGAGAGAGAGAGAGAGAGAGAGAGAGAGAGAGAGAGAGAGAGAGAGGATCAAGAGAGCAGGGGGGGGGGGGGGGGAGTGTGTCACACAATGAATCACAAAGAATGTATTCTGAGTTAGCGGGATGAGAAGTTTAAAACTGGAAAGCTGCCGTGGTCCAAGATGATTCCAAGGATTGATATTGTGTTGGTTCTTGGCGTTTGGAGTGGGGTAAGGGGTTTTTGTAAAAGATTTTCAAGGAAACAAAATCACTTTTCGGTCACGTTATTTATGAAAACTATACGTTTATCCGCCGGTCTCTCTGGCTGTGGGGTTACAACACTTTCTCTCTGTAATCCCGTTTATCACGCAGAGTCTCGCAGCGGAGCGAGAGCTGAGGTGGTTCGACCCCCGCTCGTGACTTGCGGGATACTGAGCCGGCCGCTCAGAAAGCAATGGCAAACTACTGAGCGTAATCTTGCCAAGAGATCAACAGACAGCTGAAAGATGCTGCTGTTGACAGCTAAGTCCTGTAAAAGGATACGCAAAACATTTTATACGTTTATCCACGCATGACTAGGGGTCAAACATACATCAACATAGACACTACCGACAGAGATATATACATACCAAATATACATACAAATTTATGTGTATATTTCCACCCACGCACGCAGACCCCCTTATATGTTTATGTACAGACATTTCTATGCATGCATGAATCAATACAGATTTAGACGTATCTCTATGTTTGTATACCTTATCCAAATCCCACAGACAAATTTGAAATGTGTATAATCCCTTTTGTCTAAGTGTTTTTGAATATTTGTGTGATTTTTTTGGGACTATGTGCTGTATTATATGTGTGTTGTATGTTTTAAACCTGTATATTGCTGCATTTCTACAGCTCCATACCACATACCTGTACTCTGCTAGTGCAGTCAACAATCTTATGTGATTATTTTCTGTGGTTTTTGGTATTGTGTTTAAAAATATTGCCTTGTACATATCAGTCTTCTTTGTGGTGAGTATCTCAATTACTTGTCTTAAAGTGTCTAGTGCGGTCTGTACTGTTGTCATGTAAAAAAAATGTGGTCCTCTGTTTCTTGTATGTTTTGTCTACAGAGTTGACATGGTGATATTCGTTTTGACCTGTGTGCTTGTTTTTCGGTAGTAACTGTTATGTTAAAGATCAAACGATATGTAATTTCCCTCGCCTTGGGAGTTATGTTTGGGTTGTGGAGATTAGTAAATGTACATGTGTAGTCTTGAATGTAGTATGTTTTTCCTCTTTTAATTCTAACTTGTAGTGGGGGTGCTTGTTGTTTAACCAGATATTTGTAGATTTGGCGTGTTGTCTGGTGTAGTAAGTGCTCACTCCCTCGGAGTGCTTGTATGCATGTCTTATAGAATGCTGGTAGAGTTCCAAAGTAGTGTGGTATATTAAGATGTATTCTCATAAGGTGCTGCAGTCTCATTTCTATATAGTAGAGTGCTAGTGGGTGTTGTTCTGGGTGACTAAGGATGTGTCCTATATGTTGGATTCTCAGCGCTTGAATCTGTGTGTGTATGTCCGCTCACGCTTTCCGGCATGGCACATGATTGATTGATTGATTGAGTAAATGGTGCCAGTCCCATTTTTGTATTGACCAATCGGCACTCGAGAGGTCATGTGGTCAATATCACGTGGCCACCATCACTTTCCAGGAAATTTCCTAACATCCTTTATACTTTATGTGTCTGAGTCGACCCAGGAACCCTAGTGAATGTTTAAAGTGAGAATTTGATTCCCCCACAAACGAGACTCTACATAATCGATATTTGACATGGAATTGCAGCGTGTAAGAAGATGACCGCACCAGGAATGATTGCTGTTTTACAGCCACTTTTGGCTGTTTGTAGTCTGCTGATGTGTTTACGTACATTTGTAATTAGCGAATATGTATAATTTATGAACGCTACACAGGTATCAATGAATTTCGTGTGTGAGCTTGTGCGTGTTTATAATAAATAAATGCATTACCAACTGACATGAGCGCTTACGCTTCTCCACATCTTGCAATCTCCAACAAAATATATTCATTCATGTGTTGATATTTTTTATCATTA
Source organism: Cepaea nemoralis (assembly GCA_014155875.1). NCBI lineage: Eukaryota > Metazoa > Mollusca > Gastropoda > Stylommatophora > Helicidae > Cepaea > Cepaea nemoralis. Next base: position 46,857 of record JACEFZ010019035.1, on the reverse strand, counting down.
CCCTCTTTGGACAACACTCACCTTCAAATTAATATCCTATTGACTGACTTGGTCACAGGGTTAATAATCTGAGCCAGGGATGGACCCTAATATAACTTCTCTTCTGAGGTTGAATGAGGTAGAAGTAATGGTATAATGGAATGGCGTTGATATTGTTGCATGCCACGATGGACGGCTGTGAAGAATCGCCTATCATGTCTTCCTCTATCTCCATGTCCATACATCTTTCTGGTTGCTACAATATGTTAGTTTTTCCTCTTCTGGAAATGTGGCCAAAAATGTTTGCATTTGATTTGTTCGCTCGCCTTGAACTCAAGTGTAGTCCACACAAGTGCTACCACCTCCAATGCACTGGATTGATTAGTGCCTGTGAATTAGCTTTCCCTATTACCAGTGTCCCCCGCCATCAGACAAACCCACTCCGACTTCAGCTGTGTCAAAAATGTTGATTGCCGTCTTCTGATGTTTGTGATAAGTTGTCTTTGTGTCTTCTTCTTCTGTCCTCCATCCCTACTGGAGTATAAACACCGACTTACGCCAGGCCGTCCTATCCTTTTCCATGTATATAAGTTTGCTTCATGTCCTCCCCATATTCATCTTTGTCTCCAGTTCTCTTCACCATGTATTTTTAACTGATTCAGTATGACAGACAGACAGTGTTGAACAAAAAGCAGGCTTGGATCAAACAAATGAAAGAAAGTACTGTAATATAAATTTTTACTCACTGAGCATTGAAATTGCGGAAGATACCGCGAAACAAAACAAAAAACAGGATGACTGTAGTATGGCCAGCTGCATTGTGGTCACACGTAGCGATATATTTTCATTTGGCACTGAATCAGTTAATTCCTCTTCTATTTGGTTTGGTCCGTGGGTTGGGTTGTAGAGAAACGACTTTCTAATGATACTGTTATCACGTTTCTGTAGTGTATCCTAACCAGTGACAGCGTCTTTTTCTTTTTACTTTGCTGGGACGTCTTTGTGTTTTAGTCTTTTTTTTAACACATTAGAATAGGGGTGACTGGCTTAGAGCTCACGATGCCCGCCTCTGACTTGTTCATACGCGATTCGAAGTATTGTGTGGACTATTTACATTTATACAAAAAAAAACAAAGATAAGAAAGGCATGGGGTAGGTAGGCCTCACCCACCCTGTGAACTCAACCCTAGAGTAGTAGATTGGATGTTTAGTCTTCTCGGACAAAATAAAACACACGCGGACTCATGTACACACACGTTAACAGTCCTTGAGAGATGGAAATTCGAAAAGACCAAACTGGTAGGTGCCACAGCCATATACACACATCTGGATCTTCATTGACGATGCTGAATTCCTGCACTGTGCAAAGCCTCCTTGTGTGATCTATAGGAGACTAGGGTGCTTATGGGAATCTCCATTTGAAAGGGAAGTGATCCTCTCCCAATGTCAAACCAAAACGTCAGGTTACTCACTTTGGCTGACCCAGGTGATTGTAGCATCTTTGTGTCAAATCATGTTTCTATAGTCATATTTCTGTGGCTACAATAGGTTTTTATTTGTGTGTGTGTGTGTGTGTGTGTGTGCGCGCGCGCGCATTTAATATTATTCAGGACACAGATTGTTATGCTAAAATTGAACTTATACTGAATGCAGCAATTCTTGTCAACCTTCAAATAAAAAGAAATTTATTGCCAACGTGTGCGCCATGTTCTAACTTCCAATTACAGGATTTCATGGAAACGATGTTCTTGAAATATGACCGAGAAGAAGAGTACTGACCATTTAGCCTTATCATACTACAGTATATCATTGTATATATGTCTACTAAAACTAAACTAAAGGTAACAGTGGTAACTTACAGATGCTTCCGTATTTTAATGACTCTGCAGTGTTTGAAAATATTGTCGGCCCAAGTTTTGTATTTACCTATTATGTTGCATGAACTTTACAGAGGGCGAATACAAAACTTGGACAGGCAATATTGTCAAACACTGCAGTCATTAAAAATACACCCTATATTTGACCAGGAAACATTTTATATTAAGGTGCATGTTCGTTGCAGGATGCTGCAATCACATTGAGCCCCTACTGGGCCGGTTTTTTAAAATATTTTGAAAAAATCCAGCTGATTGTAACATATGGAGTTTTTAACACATATATGCTTACATGCCGATTGTGTTATTGACAAACAGAAAATAAATATACTTGAATAAAAACATATTCAAGCGTCATGTAATATTTATTACTGCTGAGGACATTGTTTTTCTCTTTGACGAGTTAGCATACAGGCTGCTTCATTACCTGCCCTTATAGTGTTTTCGCTTCTACTTCTGGGAGTAGAGGTGCTTTGTTTATTCTTTCTACTTCTACTCCTGGGTGTAAAATTTATCTAATTGCCTTGTTTAGTCTGTCTTGTGTGTAACTGTGGTATACCTAGCTTCCACTGGAAAAGGAATGTGGTGGAGGAGGGGGGAATGAGGTTCCAAGACCAGACCCAGGTCTTACACAGGCATACTTCTAGAGGCATCTCTTCATGACGTGACATAATCCACAGACTTGCTACAGTCTGGCAAGGCAGATGTTCTAAGGATCACCATGCCTGTCCTCAGATGCAAAGTTTCAGTACCAGTCTTGCCCACCCTTTTGCTTTCTGATCTTGAGGAAGGGAATGAAAGCTCTACAAACAGCCCCCATGGAGGCAGTACTTCCGGAAGGAAAGTCTGCACCAACCATGTTCTAGTAAGCCCTTTCCAGAGTTCAGATCTCAATGTATAGCTTCCAGAAGATTCACAACCAGCCAGAAACAGGTCCTCTTTGTCTGGAAGTCTTTAAGTATTATCACCAAACCATCCTGGCTCCAAGCTTGCACAAGAACATACCATATTGGCTCCCAGCCTGCACAGACTATACCATACTAGCTCCGAGCCTGCACCAGACTATACCATACTGGCTCCGAGCCTGCACCAGATGATACAGTACTGGCTTCCAGCCTGAAACAGAACATACTGGCTTCCAGCCTGTAACCACACCAGGACATACTGGTTCCCAGCCTGAAACAGAACATACTGGCTCCCAGCCTGAAACAGACTATACCATACTGGCTCCCAGCCTGCACCAGATGATACAGTACTGGCTCCCAGCCTGTACCACACCAGAACATACTGGCTCCCAGCCAGAAACAGACTATACCATACTGGCTCCCAGCCTGCACCAGAACATACTGGTTCCCAGCCTGAAATAGAACATACTGGCTCCCAGCCTGCACCAGAACATACTGGTTCCCAGCCTGAAACAGAACATACTGACTCCCAGCCTGAAACAGAACATACTGGCTCCCAGCCTGAAACAGAACATACTGGCTCCTGGCCTGAAACACAACATACTGGCTCCCAGCCTGAAACAGAACATACTGGCTCCCGGCCTGAAACACAACATACTGGCTCCCAGCCTGAAACAGAACATACTGGCTCCCAGCCTGAAACAGAACATACTGGCTCCCAGCCTGAAACAGAACATACTGGCTCCCGGCCTGAAACACAACATACTGGCTCCCAGCCTCAAAACACAACATACTGGCTCCCAGCCTGAAACAGAACATACTGGCTCCCAGCCTGAAACAGAACATACTGGCTCCCAGCCTGAAACACAACATACTGGCTCCCAGCCTGAAACACAACATACTGGCTCCATGCCTGAAACAGAACATACTGGCTCCCAGCCTGAAACACAACATACTGGCTCCCAGCCTGAAACAGAACATACTGGCTCCCAGCCTGAAACAAAACATACTGGCTCCCAGCCTGAAACAAAACATACTGGCTCCCAGGCTGAAACACAACATACTGGCTCCCAGCCTGCACCAGACTATACCATACTGGCTCCAGAAAAGATCAAATGCATCCATACGACAAGATCCGAATACTGAAGATGGTTGGCTACTAAAGACGACAAAGCAAATCACTGAAATATGTTGGTCACTTGAAACGTCAAAAGTTTGGAGAGAACAATAACAGAAGGGTACATGCAGGATGTGGCAGATGATCTCTAGATGTGTGTATCAGGTGCAGGAAATCTTGCTTATGACCAAGAATGTTTTCTGGAAGATTGTTATGGGAGCGAGGTTCTGCAAAGAACATGTTACTGGATGAATGAATGAATATATATATTTACCATACTCTATCACTCCTTACACATATTTATCATATTTTATCACTCCGTAGATACATTTACCATATTCTTTCACTCCTCATGCATATTTATTATGTTCTATCACTTCTTACACATATAAACCTTCTTCTATAACTCTATATGCATTTTGACCATATCCTGTCACTCTATTCACACGTTTACTATATTCTATCACTCTTTACATCTATTTACCATTATTATATAACTCTGTAAGTATTGTGTCTGTATGAGAATAAATATTCCACAAGACTAAATGCTTCTCTTGTTCCCATAGAGGATTTAATCCGTGAGTACTGAATGGGGGTGGTAAACTGCAGACCTCTTTAGAATCTTGCTTATTATCACTTTTGCGAGCTGTCTTGTTGCTTTCCAGTAGACAATGCTGGATCTCCTGTTCTGTCAACTTGACATTTCTGCTGGCTGGTTCAGGGCTTAAAAACTGAGGAATGGAAAACAAACATTTCACCTGCATTAAAATGAAATAATGTGTCTTCAAAATAGGCACTGACAATGTCAAAAGAGTTGAGTCAAGAACTGGAATCATAACACTCGGGAAATTCTCATATGTGTTCTGTCCTTATCTTCAACAGCCAGCAAAGAGTCCCAAATACTAATGGTACCAATAGCAGTCTGATTAAGAGCTGCAGGAGACAGTAAACAAAGTGATCGATCTGGTATACAGAGATGGGTAGTGTCATTAAGCTAGATAAGGCGTGCTGTGTTATGGTTCTCTCTGGGCAACAGAAATGTTTACAGCTGACGTCCCAGGCCTCACAATAAATGGCAGAAGTGTTAACGGCGTGAGAGTAAACTGAGATACTTGGGAATCACCTTTAACAGAAGTGTCATTCAGGGATCGTGTAGAAACTGTTATGAGATCTAAGAAGGGACTCAGTGCACTGTGGATCATGACAGCAATGGACATGGAGCAAAGAATGTTATTCATACTCTATCAACATCTGATTCTCTCAGTAACTGAGTATGTATTGGGAATGCTCAGTGTCAAAGAGTCAGTCCGGTGAAACTAGTGTCAGAAGAATCAGCAGTAAAAAAATCAGATCAGTCTCACTGTCAATAGGAAACACTAGAGGCTAATCACTATCGATTCATCTTTCTTCTTCTTGTAAGGGAACGGATTCATAGCCAGTGGTTAAGCTGTGTACACCATGCACAGAAGGTCGTGGGTTCATTCTTTTAAGTCTGTGGTTGAGTTCACGAATGCAAGTTTTTCCAAATCCCCGAGGGGGTCATTGCTGGAGCTACAGAGTTTGTGCTCTGTGTAAGGATTTCAGCAGGTGGTCAGCTGTCTGCAGAGAGAGGTTGAGCCATATGGGACAAAACCAGGTGCAATGAAGTTGATCCTCCGCCCGTGTATTTATTCTTCTTGTGAGAGGAATGTGCCACACCAAGTTAGCCACCCAAGTAACTCAGACACGTGTCCAACTTTGGTCTCCATCAAAAAGGCACTGACAACCTCAAAATCAGCAGAATAACATCAGTCTCACTCCAGTCAACACCAGAATCAACCACCATTTGTTCTTCTTCTTCTTCTTAGCTTTACTTTCCAAGAGAAATTGCCACATAGCTTCCAGTCAACACCAGAACCAACCACCATTTGTTCTTCTTCTTCTTTGCTTTACTTTCAAAGAAATATTGCCACACATAGCTATGCTCCAACTGACTCGAAGGCACATGTGTCCAACTTTGGCATACTTTGTGCCAGGTTGACTTTCATCTCAGACAGATTCTGTTCAAGGTAACAGGCTCTATTTTGACATTTAAGAAATTCAAAGGGAGATTAAAGGCAAGATCGACTTCACTGTACTGGGTTATCTCCCATATGGCCCAGCCTTCTTTCTACAGATCGGCTGCCAAAAGTGTCGCACAGCACAAACACCATAACTCTGGGAGTCTCCGAAAAATGTGCATGAACCCATGACCATTGTAGCATGAGGCAGGCGACTTGACCATTTCACCATGGAGACTCCCATGAAAATGTAAAAAAAAAATGTAATGAAAATGTGAAAACAAAATAACTCAAATGTGAATACAAGTTTTTCAAAAACGTAAATAATTCAAATGTCAAAGTAATATGAGTAGTGGAACCAGAAAGCACTGCACTAATTACCTGTATTGGGACTTTATTATAGATGAACTCTACTGGCTGGGAGCTCTTCAACCGTTCCTGGGTTTCATGTTTGACCAGGAAGTTACAAGCACTGGATGCCAGATCTTGTATCTGCATATTTTCCAGATGCAATACAGGAATCTGTGACGTCTGCTGCTGCTGTTGAGCTTCACAAAGACAGTGTCCATATTTATCTGTCCTATCATTATGCTGCTCAGGCCGAAATGCAGAGTTTGTGTAACAACTAGTGCAATCAGAATCTTTATACCTACGAGGGTCAAAAGCCTTTTGTTGTCTTTCCACTTTTTGGTGATCATTCGGTGGTAAAGAATGGAAATGCATTTGATCTGTGGTGGCTTCAGCTGCATCACTTGTGCCAGATTTTGCAGCTGTGAATTGCTCGTTCCGACACCCATGAATGCCAGGCCTTGCTTTGGCTTCCCCGCGGGTTGTAAGATGGATGTTCTGCTGTTGTGACGGAAACTTAATACTCCGCATGGCATTCCGGGTCCTTCGAAGCTCTTCTTCACTTTGGCTAGAGGAAAAGAAAAACTGTATCAAATTAGAGTTGGCATAAAGAAAAATAATTCACATGTATGTGATCTATAACAGGGGTCTATAATTCACCTGTGTGATCTATAACATGGGTCTATAATTCACCTGTGTGATCTATAAGAAGGAGTCTATAATTCACCTTTGTGATCTATAAGAAGAGTCTATAATTCACCTGTGTGATCTATAAGAGGAGTCTATAATTCACCTGTGTGATCTATAAGAGGAGTCTATAATTCACCTGTGTGATCTATAAGAGGAGTCTATAATTGACCTGTGTGATCTTTAACAGGGGTCTATAATTCACCTGTGTGATCTTTAACAGGGGTCTATAATTCACCTGTGTGATCTATAAGAGGAGTCTATAATTCACCTGTGTGATCTTTAACAGGGGTCTATAATTCGCACCGTGTGATCTATAAGATGGAGTCTATAATTCACCTGTGTGATCTTAACAGGGTCTATAATTCACATGTGTGATCTATAAGAGGAGTCTATAATTCACCTGTGTGATCTTTAACAGGGGTCTATAATTCACCTGTGTGATCTATACGAGGAGTCTATAATTCACCTGTGTAATCTTTAACAGGGGTCTATAATTCACATGTGTGATCTATAAGAGGAGTCTATAATTCACCTGTGTGATCTTTAACAGGGGTCTATAATTCGCATGTGTGATCTATAAGAGTCTATAATTCACCTGTGTGATCTATAAGAAGAGTCTATAATTCACCTGTGTGATCTATAAGAGTCTATAATTCACCTGTGTGATCTATAAGAGGAGTCTATAATTCACCTGTGTGATCTATAAGAGTCTATAATTCACCTTTGTGATCTATAACATAGGTCTATAATTCACCTGTGTGATCTATAAGAAAAGTCTATAATTCACCTGTGTGATCTATAAGAGGAGTCTATAATTCACCTGTGTGATCTATAACAGGGGTCTATAATTCACCTTTGTGATCTATAAAGAAATGTAAAGAATCACTTTTCACATCATGAGGCTCATTAAATATATGGTGCCAACCATAAATGTTTAGACCAAATGGCACTCACGGATGAGTTGGTCAAAATCACATTTCGCCTTGACTTGCCAGTCAATCCCTCGTACCAATTTTAGGCCCGGTGAGTCTGGAAGCCTACTTTAGCAAAAGTATCCCTGCCTCAAAGCAGGTTCGAACACATGATCAGTGGGCTGGCAGGCATCAGAGTGATGCCATGCTCTCTTCTCACCAGAAGCAAACAAGAGAAGCCACCTAGCATCATCACTACGTGCCATGTCAAGTATAGGCAATCGTGGCTCACCATCTCACACAAGCACCAGTCTCAAATCAGGCCAGTCTTCTTCATTCATCCGGGATGTTTCCTTTGGACATAATTTCATCGTGCCTGTTTACAGTAGAGCGGCAATATTTGTATCCTTTAGCCGACACATTGGACTTCTTCAGGCATTTGTTGACCGGGTTAACCTTCCCGGAGGTCAGTGCCATTTGGCCTAGCCATTAAAATATTTATCTTTTAATCCCCTTGCTCCCCCCAAGTTTGGAAGTTGTTTTGCTTCCTAAACAATTCTCCAGTACCTTATTTTATCATTAACTCTCTCAGCACTACGCAACTCACAATATGTGAGTGGCTCGTTCCAGTGATTCCAACCATCACATAATGTAATCTCATTTAAAAAAAAAAAAATTTAGTTAAAAGCACTAAAGAAATCTGGCTTCCCAGGAACCACTTCTGCTGTGTATGGTGCCTCTTTGAAAGTCTTGAACTGGTGATTTTTCATAGTGACTATTTCCCTCTATGGTCAATTGCTCCGAAACCACCATCTGGATATGAAAGTGTTCAGAGAAATAGTGCTCGGAGGAAACAAAAAGGATCCAATCTCCGTAGCTCCCCCGATGTGTCTCCACCTTGCCGTGGTGGGGGAGCTTGCGAGTCCCATTGACCCCATGTGCTATGTCAAACCCGATGTGTCTCCACCTTGCCGTGGTGGGGGAGCTTGCGTGTCCCATTTACCCCATGTGCTATGTCAATGGATGAAAACTACATATCGGACAGCTTATGGGATAGGGGCCAGACTAAGCGAGATACAACCTAATGCTCTGCAGGTAGACTGAGGATAGCAGTCAAAAGTTTAAATCAGGCACACGAAGGCAGAAGTTCTTGGTCCGGATACATACTCTAAAGCTCTCTGTCGAGGGTTGTGGATGAATACCTCTAAGTCATAAACCCTCGGATGTGAGAGCCGGGCCGATACCCACCAACCAAAACATGGAGCTGAGATACTGAGCACGCTACATGCCCAGATCTGATACTTGTCCAATGGCTCTCAACTGGGGGATATGAGGGATCCCCGGATGAGAGGGCCTGGCCGTTTCTCGCTCACTACTGCACGGAGGTAAGGTGCTGAGCCGGCAGCACATGTAGCCTACCTTGTGAGCGAGTACTAAAAGGTAGAAGAAGTGCCCCAGTCAAATGAAAAGGTTACAAAAACTGTCTGTATCTAACGCAGCGTGTAGACAAAAGGTGGAGAAACGTCTAAATAACATGAAATAGAACGCATGGCTAGCGAATCCATTGCGTGGTCTGAAGTCCAAAGCGAAAGCTTACCTAGTGGATGTCGCCCGCAGACTGACCGTTCCTGGTGTGTGCTTGAGCGACCAGTGACAAGCGAGATGCCCAACACATGGAAGTGAGGAACTAAAGCAGCCATGAGCAGGACGTGGCAACTCCTCAGGTGAGCTCAGTCTCAGAGCAATATGTGCCGGCTCTGCAATTATGGAAGCCTCCTTGGATAGTGGGGAATGCCCATGGTCTGCCCCTGCCTTCCCTTGAGGGTTGACCTTGATGTCGTTGACCGTTCTACTTTGACCAGCTGAGATGTGGGCGACACCACAGCACAAACAGTCTAACGTCTCTCGAAACCCCGGGAAGGCTAACCCGTAAAAATGCCCGCTGAAGTCGGATATGCTGGCCTACGGGTGCAAATAAATCAGGCACAACGCAAAAAACGTCTGAGTGAAATGTCTTTCGTGCTAACTAACTAGTTTTCTGAATAGCTCATGTCCGGAAAAGCTCTGACTAGCTAGTTTCCGAATGTTCGTTGTGCCCAGAACAGCTCTGATGGGCACATCGACAAGCACATGTCCGAATCGAAAACTCGCAGAGTGGATACCGCCTGCTGACCGGTCTGGTCAGTGCGGGAAAGGCTCGTGGTGAATGATATGCACAATATATCGAAGTGAGGAATTCAAGCAGCCATGAGCAGGACGTGATGATTCCCACAGTGAGCCCAGCACCCGGGTGCTATGTGTCGGCTCTGCAACTATGGAAGCCACCCTGGATGGCAGAAAATGCCATGGACTGTCCCTGCCTTCCCTTGAGAGCTGATCGTGAAGGATTCGACAGTTCCAACTTGAAAAGCTGGGATGTGGACGGCACCACAAAAGTGAGAATCCCACAAGAATGCTACCTGTCAAAAATATGCGCTAACAGTCAGATGTGTTGGCCTAAGGGTTTCGACCCAAGGGTGCATAACAGACACACCGCAATCACATCTGAAAAAACACTCAGGATGAATGCAAAGAAGAAGAGGAAGACAATCTCCGCAGCTGGGGCATGAAGACACCTCCCATGTTTGTAAGCAAACACACTAACCACAAAACTCCTAACTTCAAAAGGGGTTAAGGATTAGAGGATCTACTTCTCTGCAGAGTTAAACCCCATATGACTCTGCCTTCTTTCCGCAGTGTGACCTCCCAAAAGCTGCGCAGAGCACAAATTCTGTAGCTTCAGCGATGACTCCCAGAATAAACAATTGCACTCATTAATCAAAGGGTTCAAAAACAAGCCAATCTTCATATCATGAGGCAGCGGCTTTACCACATCGCCAGAGAGAACCTCACTAGCTTCACAAACATGTAGCAATGAGGTAGAAATGCAAATTTGGACTCACCTATCTCTTTCTCTAACTGGTGGACTTGGGGGATTTCGATCACCTGCAGATGAATTGTGACTGTGAATATTTGCAGATGAACTGTGAGTGAAGTATGTCAGACTCCTTGTGGAACCGGCGTCTGAACCGATGAGCGTATGTGATCTATCTTCTTCTCTATGTGTCTCTTGTTGGAGAGGGAAGGCAGACACAGGCGGGGTTCTCCTCCTGGGAGCAGACACGCTGCTCCTGTGTTTTGTGGATGAAACTGTCCCACAGCCACTGCCCGCTACCTGCCAGATACACGGTAATACTTTCTTATTAAAATGGTATTGCCTAAGATCACTCATTTAAAACACAAGGAAAAGACAAAGAATAATCAGAAGAAGATATACATGTATTTTAATGAGTTAGACATGGCTTTGGACCAGGGTAAAACTTGTAAAATCACAGTAATACTTGGGAACTTCAAAGCAAAAGTCGGCAATGAAAATGTGAACGGCATGGCTGGCGGCCATGGCCTACGTGAAAAGAATTAGCAGGTGACAAAATAACAGTGTGAGCAGAATCTCATGACATAATAGTTAACATCTGATTCAAACATTATCCTCAACAAGTAATGGGAAATTGATTATATATTGAATCCAAAGAGATTTAGAAGAAGTTTGGTAAAAGCGAAAACTAAAGCATGAGCAAACTGTCATTGTGATTATGTCCTATTTGTATGGAGGAAATAAAGCACAAGCCACAAAGTATGAAATTGCTATGAGTATGTGATGTGACAGGGCCATGACATTCTGTAGGCCTGAACACGCTGAGGAATAGGTGGCCAATCTTTTCCCCCCTAGCGGAAGATGAACAAAGGCACTAAACCCTTGTGCGCTCACGACATTATAAGCACAACATTATCATCAACTACACACACCTGTAGCTACAGGAAAGATGAGACTAAAACCTACGACTATAAAGATCTCACAGAACATCAAGTTAGATCTAACATTACTAAAAACAGACAAATAAATTAGAGAAAGGTATGTTACTGTACAGAACAGATGACAAAGAATTGGATATATTGCGTGAATCAATGCAATAGGCATCACAAAACATCATTCCTTCCGTAGGTTCCAAATTACTGTTATAGCCGGGGACGCAGAGTTGAGGGTGAGCACCTAACCTTGCAAAAGATCCCCATGGCTTGTGCATTCATTACCTCTGGCATCATGTGGTTGAACTGTTTTAACTTACAGGAGAAGGGGTGCCGGCGAGTGTCTGGCACCGTAAAACATGACTGCTCTAGATATGTATGTACGTACATACGTAAGCAGATCTGGGTGTACATGCATACATATCTCAAGTAAGACCAGTCTACAATAGCAAAAGAAAGGTGCTGAAGATGGAGGAACCACCTTATGGGCGCACCACAGCAATCAGGATGCCACGCAAACAAGCTAGCGAACGAAAGAAGAATAATTCTTTCTATACAAAGTGTCGTTAAAAAAGGGGTGGACAAATTAAATTCTGCAGATGATGGATGAAAGAATCAACAAAAGCAAAGTACAGAGGAATATAATAAATTACATAATGAAATAGTAGACCAATACAAAGAGGCTGAAGAAATTTGGTTGAATCAGAAATGCAGAGACTGGAACAAATCATGAAAAAACTAACATTTCATATACCAATAAACAAATGTCTTAACAGGTAGGCACGGGTCGTAGCAACATTTACCAATATTTTTTTTCAAGAGGTGTTCAAACTTTTCTCAAGATAATTGGGTCTACTTCAAAAGTGTATTGAGCATAAGATCATCTGATGTGTGCCCTTGTGTGTGCACATAAATGTCTAGAAAAGGTAGTGGAGAGGAGCGAGATAAGGGGGTTATCAGTAAATGGTAGCAAAACTGAATGAATAGGAGAGGGGCAAGGACAGTGTGTGCGTGCGTGTGTTATATGTGGGAGAGCGTTTGTCTCTAGTGTAGTTGAATCAAAGTTTTATCAATTAAAATATGCCCAAATAAGAGGAGGAAAGAATAAGAAGAAAATTAACTGGACAGCCAAAATGAGCAATCTGGGCATTTTGAGGGAAGCTAAGTAGCAAAAACAACTTATCACAAACATCAGAAGGAAGCAGTCAATTATTTTTTTGAAGCAAAAACTGAACATGTGACAACCGGAAAAAATTGTGAAAAGAGAGAATGGGGAAGGCAGTGTAAGAAAATTATTAACAGTCTTGTATCATGGCACGGATGGGAGCCAACACACAAACTGATCCATGCCGTCGGAGATCGCAATTTGTGAAGAAGTATGATCGTCTACGTCAGCTGGCAAGATACTGGGTGATGATGAGGAAGGCATAAGCACAATATGGTGTGAAATTATGTCAAGTTTTCTGTTTTTTTACATTGTCAAAAAAAAAAATTTATGATTCTCATTCCGCAGTCTCATTTGTCTACAACAGGTACATAGTTTCATTATCAAATTTTATTCATTGTAGGTGCACTATTCACACTGTGGGATCCAATCTCTTCCACATGTCTAGCATATGTCGCTCCTACCCAACACACACCCAACAGATATAATTATGTATTGCTAAAGCATTATCATTCAGCTGGACAACTGAAATAATTTCTCAATTGAGTTCTAGAACTAAAACAATAGACAACAGACAATACCCAAAGAAAAGAATTATTAAATCAACCAGAAAGTCACTGACACCAGCACAAGATGATTACCATTTTATGGACAGACCAGAACAAATCATTATTCTGTGCCACAGAACAAGTCACAATCAAGTATATGTATACAACATTCCAGATGGTGAACCAGCTTTGTACACATGTGAGTCGGTGCTGCAGGCAGCAGATCACATACTCTAAAAAACTGCCCCAAAGAGACATATCTAGGCACACCTACTTCTTTCATCCACCACACCCCCTTCTCATCTTCATCATCATATGCCATGCTGATATGTGTGGGCGGTCATGTTTCGTCATCTCACACAATCACCAGAGTCATGGATAAACTCTGTGTACTTGTCTCAACCATACCATGTGGCCAAACCATCCAGGTATTTACTTCTCTGCCTTCCCCTGTTCTTTTCCCTTCAATCTTGCAATTCTCATCCTTACAAATTAGTTGCACATCCTTTACAGGATGTCGCAGTCAACTCCAGCATTTTTTGTTTGTGATCTCTTGGCAAGTTCATGTTCAGGAATTTGCTGTTGCTTTTTGAACGACCGGTACTACCATTTTGTAAAAAACCACCGCAAGGCGACCTGCTTCCAAATCGCCTGCAGTTGTGTTTCAAACAAGGTTTGTGGGATTGCAATCTGCGTCTGTAACCCCCTTCAACACAGAGTCGGCCTTCTCAACCTAGAGAATTTAAATTGCAGCTCCCAGGTTTCCCCCATTTCCCCACGGGTCCTACAATCCCTGTATGGAATACTGCCTTTCATAAGACTACTCTAGTAATCAATCAATGTCGACCAACCAAGGAATTAATAAATTAGCGTGGTTCATTTTACCTTCTTTGTCATCACGGCAGCTGATGACTTTACTCTCATGAAAGGATGTGTCTTAATACCTGTGGAAGATAACAAAAAGCAGAATTCAAATATATGATTTTAAAAGGGTCAAGAACCAGGTACACAAACCCTTTTGGGGGGGGGGGGGGGGGGGGGGGGGGAAGGCCCTCTATTCCCTAATGGGACAAAGTCTCCCCCCCCCCCCCCCCCCCCCCCCCCCTCCCATGCAGCTGTGTCTACGCCCTTCCCATATTATTAATTTCTGTTTCTACTTCTCTTCTCCGTGAGTTTTTAGGTCATGCTCTATTTCTGTTGCAAGCCGAACAGTATACACGACCAAACACAAGACCTTAAGGTATACACGCGTCAAGTCCATAACCAGGAAACAAGATTTAGACATTTTCATGTGGAGATTTTCATGTAGTTGTATCAGTGCGTGTTTGTGGTTTGTGTGCTGATGAAGGCTTTGACCACAACATCCGTTCTGTCACCTGTGATGGTTCCAAATTGTTGTTATATAACTGGGGCACAGAGTTGGGGTGAGTGCCCAACCTTGCAAAATACCCCGGCTTGTTCATTCATCACCTCTGCAGTAAAAGTCCAACTCCTGGCTTTCACCTGGCGGAGCTGTTTTAACTATAGTGCATTTACATTTGGTTGTCTCCATATAAAAATCCATATCTCAGTAACCAACTGAGGGGAAATGATGATATTTAGCATATCTTCTTCTTCTTCTGCATTCATCCGGATTTTTATTTTTTCGGATGTGACTGCGTTGTGCCTGTTTACAGCAGAGCTGTGTTCTTGCGCCGTTAGGCCGACACATCCGACTTCTGCGGGCATTTGTTGACCGGGTTAACCTTCCCGGGGGTTTCTTAGAACATTTGAATCTCACTGTTGTGGTGTTATCCCCCATCCTAGCTGGCCCATATAGAACAGCCAAAGACATCCTGGTCAACCCTCAAGGGAAGGCAGGGGCAGACCATGGGCATTCCCCGCCATCCAAGGAGGCTTCCATACTTGCAGAGCCATCACACAGCGCTCTGGTACTGGGCTCACCCAAGGAATCGTCACGTCCTGCACATGGCTGCTTAGCCTCACTTCAGTATATTGGGCCTTCTGTTCACCATAGGCTGTTCCTCCGGAAACCAGAAGAATGCAGTCTGCAGATGACATCCACACAGTGAGCTTTCGATTAAGACTTTCCACAAATGGATTTGCTATCCAAGCAATATTCCATTTCGTGCCACTAGGACACTTTTTCCACCTTTTATGAAGCCCACACAGTGAGCTTTCGATTCGGACTTTTCACGTAATGGATGTGCTATCCAAGCAATATTCCATTTCATGCCTCTGGGACGCTTTTGTAACCGACGTACCTGTGGTATGAAGTGTGGCAGTCTAAATACATCTTCATGCACCTTTAGATGTCAACCTGAATGTAGTTAAAGTAAGCTGTAGTCAACTTGAGCTTGTTGATATCTCCATAGAGCTTGTCCTCAAATGAAGCAGGCGTGGGAAAAATATCTTTCTCTGTTCTGCATATATTGGGCACTCCTGCAGCAAATGTTTAGCTGTCATTTTACCAGTTCCACAATTACATTCATCGGTATCTCCTATCTTTAGTTTATTGAACAAGTGGTGTTTCAGCCTGTTATGTCCTGTGCAGTGTCTGAAGATTGCTACTTGTTCTCTTCGGTCGAGTTTGTAATATGCATCATCCTTCTGGTGGCCTGGATCCTCTGATTCCCATTTGGTTCTATAAGTGCTTTTTATAAACCTTTTTGCCTCATTATAGGTTATGTCTATGTCAGGCTGTGGTAATCGTCCACCCTCTTTTGCTAGTCTGTCAGCCTCTTCATTTCCAGGTATACTGCAATGTGATGGGATCCACTGTATTACAACTTTTTTGGATTTCTGGCATAGACCATGGAGTGCTGCTCTTAGGTCAGCTAGTTTTGTGCTGATTTTGCTCTTCAGTAGTGAGACAGCTGACTTTGCATCTGTGAAGATAGCTATTTGCTTCTCTTTATTTTCCTCCATCAAAAGCATTTCTGCTGCAGTTTTCAAAGCCTCTACCTCCGCTTTGAAGTTACTTGAATATTTTCCGGTTGCCACTGACTGTGTTTTTATCACTCCATTTTTTAAATTAAGGAGAATTCCTCCTCCATTTTTAAATGAATCTTTGGCTGATCCATCTGTATATGCATGGGTCCAATTGCTGCTTGGGTAATGTTCTTTTATGTAGTTGAGGGTTATTTTTCTTCTTTTGGTTTCATTCTGAGTGTTCTTTTTCTCAATACCAGGAATGTTTTCTATCATCTCAGGCAGTTGCTGCTGTCTCCAAGCTGGAAAGTTGTGTGCATTGTAAATGGGCTTGGCTGTTGATATGTTAAGTATGGGATCTGCCCTAATCTTTCGTTTTGTAGTTTCTACAAAGTTGCTATGCTTCAGTCTTCCTTTTCCAAAACCATTAAACCTGTCTGTCAATCTTCTAAATTTTTCTGCTTGTTGCTGGGCTCTGCTATCTCTTCTGTCCTGCATTGGTTGTAAACAAATGATCTTTTCTAGTTCATTAATAGGCGTTGTCTTCAGGCTTCCAGTTATGATTCGCATTCCTTGGTTTTGGACTCTACTTATTTTGTTAAAGTTTGACTTAGCTGCTGTTGCCCAAGCTGCAATGCCATATTCCAGTACTGGCCTCACCCGTCCAGTATATAACTTCTTGAGAACTTTCTCATCTGCTCCCCACGTTGTACCAGCAAGCTTTTTCATGATTGCCATTCTTTGCCTTGCTCTTGTTCGATTTTTCTCAACCTGTGTCTTCCATGTCAGGCGACGATCAAAGGTGACTCCTAGATAGTTTGGATTTTCTTCATGGCGCAATATTTTTCCATTCTTCTTCTTCTTTCGTTCGCTTGAAATATGTCTATAACTGCAGTGCTGTCTCTTGTATGAATTGAACGGTCTTTTTCAGTTCACACAGCGGTCCATAGAGTTTATCTTCCACTGTCGTCTCTCTAGGCCAGAAGGTTTGCCTAGATATGTTATATTTTGGGCAGTCTTGGAGTATGTGCTCTGCTGTCTGCGACGCCAATCCACATGTACACATGGCTGTTTCACCAATCTTGAATTTTGTATACATGTGGTTGCGTAATCTATTGTGCCCTGTTCTGAGGCGCAGAATAATGACTTGTTCTGGTCTATCCATAATGTGGTAGTCATCTTGAGCAGGTTTTGGTGGCTTTCTGACTGATTTGATCATTCTTTTCTTTTGGTGGTATGTTACAGGCACATCAGGCTGTTCTTCTTTGGCTCCTTCCTTAGCCAATTGATCAGCTCTGTCGTTTCCCGGGTACTCCACAGTGGGATGGTATCCACTGTATGGTGACCTTATGCTGACTGCTAAGTTCAGAAAGTAGTGTCCTTAGTACTGGCAATTTCCCAGACAGGAGCGCCTCGAGTACTGATTTTGCATCTGTCAATAGCACCACAGGTTGTGTACCATTGCTGGTATTTAGTAATTTCTCTGTTGCTATCTTGATTGCCTCAATTTCAGCATCGTAGTTATGGCAGTACTTTCCTGTCGGTACTCTAGCTGTGTCCCTGGTATTATTTGGGTATTCTATGTACACTCCCGCTCCTCCATTTCGAACAGCATTTTGTGCTGACCCATCTGTGTAGACTCAGATCCAGAGGTCCTGTGGGTATTCTTCATCAAGGAAGCTGAGAGTGGCTGTTCTGCGCTGCACACTGTTCTGATCTTCCTTGTCAAATATTCCTCTCACTTTTGTCTGGATTTGTAATGATAGTCTATGCTCATCTTTCCATGGAGTTCGCTCTGGAATAGTTGTTAGGGGGATACCAACTGTGGGCAGATCGGTGGTTTCTCTGCAGAGTCGTTTGGCCTGGTGGATAAAACTACTTCTTTTCAACCGCCCCATAGCTAGGTTTTCAAATCTGTTCTTCATAGGGTGGCCTGGCAAGCTGAGGAACTTTTCTGCTTGTATTAGCGTTTTCGTATCTCTGCGCTCACTCAGTGCTTGTGTCCTCCCCATCTTCTCCATTTCCACTATAGGGGTTGATCTCATCCCTCCTGTGGTGACTCTAAGTGCTTGATTTTGCACTTTGTCCAGCTCTTGTAGTGTGGTTTTTGCTGCCGAACACCATGCAGTTGACCCGTATTCCAGGTGTGGTCGTATGCTCTGTTGATAAACTTTGCTAAGTATTTTCCCACTGGCTCCCCATGTGGTTCCACTTAGCTTTCTCAGGATGGCTATTTTCCTTCTGGCTTTTGCTACTGCTTTGTTGATGTGCTTTCTCCATGTCAGCCTGCCATCTAATGTTACTCCAAGGTATGTTGGTTCTTTATCTTCTCGTAGGGGTGTTCCATTTATCTGGATGGTCCCTGCCTTTTGTTTTGGAGAGAGGGTAAATAGGGTGGTGCTGCACTTGTCAGTGTTTATGCTGACACACCATCTATTTGCCCATGCAACAAATGTATCTACAGCTCTTTGTAGTAATCTGGTGGCCACTGATGCATGTTCATTTGTGCTCCATAGAACCAGGTCATCGGCATACATTGCGGCTTTAATTCCATGCGGTAGATTAGCAACGAGATCATTGATGAAGATTAGAAAGAGTGTGGGGGACAATACTCCGCCCTGGGGAACTCCGTGACGCAGTAGTACTTTCTTGCTCTTTAGTCCGTCTATCTGTACTCGGGCTCTTCTGTTGTGCAAGTATGCTTTCACCCATTTGTACATTCTTCCATTGACTTTGCAGTTTCTCAGTTTATTCATCAGACCTTCTTTCCAGACTTTGTCAAAGGCTTTCTTCAAATCCATCCATGCCGCAAGCACCAGCTTCTTCTCTTGGAATGCATCCTCAATTTCTTGAGAGAGGTAGGGTGTCTGATTTTCCGTAGAGTAGCACTGCCTAAAGCCAGCCTGCTGTGGCACAAGGATGTTTTTACTTTCAATGTACCACTGCAGTCTGTGATTGATGATGCGCTCCAGTGTTTTGCAGAGACAGCTGGTGAGGCTAATTGGTCTGTAGCTAGAGGCAATGGAACTATCTTTCCCTGATTTTAGGAGGGGTATCATGATTGCTTCTCTCCAGGCTTGTGGAACACTGCCTAAGGTCCAACAGTTATTGAAGATCTGCAACAGCTTTGCTTTGGCCTCTGTTCCTAGGTTCCTGATCATTTCATTGGAGATACCATCAGCTCCTGGTGACTTTCTCATTTTCAGTTTTGATATGGCTAGCTCCAGTTCGCTGATTGTGATGGGTGCCTCCAGAACCTCATGTACTATTTCCTTCTGTCCTGTATGTTGCCGTTTCTCTTGAATCTCTTGTTGTTTCTCTGGACTGATTTTGATATTGCTATCTTGTGCGAATGAGTCCGCAAAATGGTCAGCTGCTTGCTTTCTTGTTAAGATGTTTCCATCTTTATGTAGTGCAATTTTTGAGTTTCTCCCTGTGCCCTCATCGTTAAGTTGTTTTATTAGCTTCCACAATTTCCTTGTGTCTCTTTCAAAGTTCAGAGACTCTGTTTTTTCCTGCCAGCTTTTCCGTCTAGCCTGCAGCTTGGCCCTTTGAAATTTGGCTTTTGCATGCTGGAATTTATTGTGGTGCTCTTGGCTGGGTGTGGCCTCTGCTTGCTTTCTACATACTTCCACATCATTATGCAACTGTTCCAGTTCACTACTCCAGTAGGGTTTATATTTTTTACGGGCTCCTCTTGGTACTGTTTCTCGCGCTGCCTGTAGTATGCATTTCCCAAACACTTCAACTACTTTATTTATGTCTTTCTCAGTGTTCAGGTTTCTAACCAGTATGCTGGTGTGAAGCTTGTACACTGCCCAGTCTGCTTTCTTGTAGTTCCACCTCGAGAGGGTGCTGCTTTCACTTATAAGCTCATTTTCTACAGTTAGAAAGACTGGTCGATGGTCACTGCCACCTAGTTGTTTCCCAACAATTCGTGTAATGTTCCACTCCAGGTCTGGTGAATGAAAAGCCAGGTCAGGTGTAGTTGTAGAGTGCCATGATCTCGAGTAGAAAGTATGTGGGTCGGATGGCTTGTTAACCAAGATGAATCTATTCTCATCCTGCCAGTCTTCCAGTCTCTCTCCTCTCTGGTCCATGTGATCATAGCCCCAACTCTGCGAGTGGCTGTTGAAATCGCCGCACACAATCATTTTTTCTGTTAATGGTAGTGTGTCGCCACCTAGTTGTTTCCCAACAATTCGTGTAATGTTCCACTCCAGGTCTGGTGAATGAAAAGCCAGGTCAGGTGTAGTTGTAGAGTGCCATGATCTCGAGTAGAAAGTATGTGGGTCGGATGGCTTGTTAACCAAGATGAATCTATTCTCATCCTGCCAGTCTTCCAGTCTCTCTCCTCTCTGGTCCATGTGATCATAGCCCCAACTCTGCGAGTGGCTGTTGAAATCGCCGCACACAATCATTTTTTCTGTTAATGGTAGTGTGTCCAGTGCCTGTGGACGGTCACTTGGACAGTAGTAATTGATCAGATGTAGGTCTGTATAGCCTGTTTTAAGTTTAAGTGTCTGATACTCAGCCCCTTCCATATAGACTTCGATTTGGGAAGCAGTGATGTTATTTTTTACAAGGGTAAGTATCCCACCTTTTCGCCTGTCCTTTCGGTCAGATCGGTAACACTGGTAGCCTCTGATTTTGAAGGCTATATTTTCGTTGAGGTGAGTTTCTTGCAAGCAACATATGCTTACTTTTTCTTTGTCCAGGATGTTTTCTAATTCTACTATTTTGTTGCTGACTCCCTCCGCATTCCAGTGCATTATTTTAAGTCTTAGTTTAGTATGGCCAGCTGTTCTATTCTCATGTCCCCTGGCTCCACAGGACATCTGAGAAGGACCTCCAGTAGTTGGGGTTGGACCCTTTAGTTTAGCAGCAGTCGACATATTCCATTTTGCGTAATTGCGTGGCATCCTGATTTCTGTGGTGCGCCTCCTGGCTGGTTACCTCCGTCTTCAGCACCTTTCCTTTGCTAGAGCAGACTGTGGTCTCACTCGAGTTTAGATGTGTACACACGCATACACGTGTCTGCACATGCATGTATGTGTATACACATCTAGAGCACACTGGTTATTTTTCGGCACCAGATACTCGCCGTCGCCCCTTCTCCTGTTAGTTAAAACAGTTCCGCCACGTGAAGGCCAGGAGTTGGACTTTTGCTGCAGAGGTTATGTATTCACGAGCCATTGGGGTATTTAAGCAATGTTGGGCGCTCACCCCAACACTGCGCCCCGGCTACATACAGCAATTTGGAACCTTTTTCCATTCAATACCAGCTTAGGTTGCTGAATTTGAGAGGGAGAACACTGTGCATGTTGTTTTCTCCTCACTTATCTTCACTAGCCATGATTTTGACCAGTCCTCTAGCGCTAATAAGGCTTGCTGTATTCTGCTGTCAGCTGTACTAATATATTCTTCAGATGTCCATATGGCTAGGTCATCTGCAAAGGAGGATGTGTGTACTCTGGCTGGAAAATTTTCTGTGATGTCATTTATATATGCTAGGAATCTTCTTCTTCTTCTGCATTCATCCGGAGTTTCTTTTTTCGGACGTGATTGTGTTGTGCCTGTTTACAGCAGAGCTGCGTTCTTGCACCGTTAGGCCGACACATCTGACTTCTGCGGGCATTTGTTGACCAGGTTAACCTTCCCGGATATGCTAGGAATAATGTTGGTGAAAGAACTCCTCCTTGGGGGACACCTTGCTCCAACAGCATCATTTTGCTTGTTTGTCCTTGTACTTTTGTCCTGGCAGTTCTGTTCTCAACGTAGTGGCTGATCCATTTATACATTTTTCCACAAACATGCATTTTTTGCAGTTTTACTTTCAGTCCTTCCTTCCATACTTTATCAAATGCTTTTTCTAAATCTATCCAGACTGCTAGTGTGTGCTTTTTCTCTTGGAAGGCATCCTCTATTTCCTGAGCTATATAGGTTATTTGATCTTTAGTGGATCTGTACTTTCTGAATCCTGCTTGGTGTGGTGTTAAGAGTTTGTTTTCTTCCAGATGCCATGTTAGCCTGCCATTGATAATGCATTCCATTAATTTTCCTACACAGCTAAGTAGACTGATAGGTCGATAGCCAATTGGTTCTTCCAGGTCTTTTCCTTTCTTTGGGACTGGTATTAGTATAGCTTCCTTCCATGCCTGTGGGACTATTCCTCTCTTCCAGCTGTTATTTAGGACTGCTAGTAGTTTCTTCTTTGCCTTGGTGCCTAGTCCTATTAGCATTTCATTTGTGATTCCATCCTTTCCTGGTGATTTCTTCTTTTTTAGGGTATTCATTGCCTGTTCCATTTCTTCCATTGTTAGATTTGCCATCATATATTCTGCTGCTGTCTATGTATTTCTATGATGTATCTGTTTGTCTTTGATTGCTTTCTTCTGTTCGGTTGTAATATCAATGTGGTTTGCATTTGCATAGTGTTCCATTAGTGCATTTGCAGCCTTTTTTTCCTGTAAGCAAGGCATTTCCTTGTTTAATTGTTATTTGTTTGTTTCTAGGTTCTTCATTGTTCATGGCTTTCACTAGTTTCCATAGTTTGTTTCCATCCCTGTCAAAATTCAGGTTTTCTGTTTTTTCCCTCCAATAATCTCTTGTTGTTTGATTTACTGTTCTTTTATATTTTGCTGAGATGGCTTTGAGAGAGATGTTCGCTTCAATTGTTTGTTCTCTCTCTGCTGTCTTCCTGGCATCTTCAACTTTGTCCTCCAAACTTTGTAGTTCTTCAGTCCAGTATGGTTTGTAATTTTTCCTCGCTCCTCTTGGAATGGACTCAGTGGCTGCCTGTATTATCGCTCTGTTTAGACTTTCCACCATTTGCTTTATGTTGCCATTATGTATTTATGTTTTCACAATATTTGTCTGTTAGTATGGCAAATCTGTCCCAATCTGCTCGTTTGTAATTCCAGCCGGGCAAGGGCTTTTGCTCCTGCGGAACATACTCCATATTCATTACAAGCTCGATTGGTCTGTGGTCACTACCTGCTAATTGGTCCAGCACATGGCGATCGATTTTGTGGAGGATGTCTCCTGTGCAGAAAGCTAAGTCTGGAGTAGAAGTGGTAAGCCATCTTCTGGAGTAGAAGCTCGGTGTGTCATCCGCTTTGTTGAGTAGATGGAGATTTGAGTCTATTTCCCAGTCCTCCAATTCATCTCCTCTTTTGTCAGTATCTGGGTATCCCCATCTTTCTGAATGGCTATTAGTCTCCGACAATAATGCAGTTTGTGTCAGTTATTTTCATGATATTTAGCATATAATCTTATCATGTCCACCCAACAAAAACATTTTTGTTCTGGAGATTGTACAGCAGATTTCAATGTTTGTTTATATGTGGTATATAATTTACGGGTCAGAGATTAAGTCCATAAATTTTAATGTATTACACCGTCAGCCAGAAAATCAGCGTTCAGTGTTGAATATTCTCCGTGGTTCACGGGATTGGTCTTATGGCAAGAACCCTGCGCTATTTAAACTGGGAGTGTTCAGGGGTGTCGTCAATGTGGGTTCTTTCATGAAACCTGATTATTTTTTTCTCCCCCGATGTGTCTCCACCTTGACGTGATGGGGGAGCTTGCGTGTCCCATCGACCCCATTTGCTTGCCGATGGATGAAAAACTACATATCGGACAGTTTATGGGATAGGGACCAGACTAAGAGAGACACAACCTGCTGCTCTGCAGGTATAGACTGAAGATAATAGTCAAAAGTTTAAAAGGTGCACGAAGACAGAATTTCTTGGTCCGGACAAAACTCTTAAGGCTCCCTGTCGAGGGCTGTGGCTGAACGCCTCTAAACCACAAACCCTCGGATCTGAGAGCCAGGCCGATACCCACCTACCGGAAAATAGAGGCGTGATACTGAGCAAGCTACATGCTCAGGCCTGATACATGTTCGAAGGCTCTCAGCTGGGGGATATGAGGGATTCCCGGATGAGAGGGCCTGGCCGTTTCTCGTTCACTGCTGCACGAAGGTAAGGTACTGAGCCGGCAGCACATGTAGCCTACCTCGTGAGCGAGTACAAAAAGTCAGAAAAGTGCCCCAGTCGAAGGACATGGTTACGAAAACTGTCTGTATCTAACTCATAAAGAGTGTAGACAAAAGTGGAAGAACGTCTCAACAGAGCGAAATGGAACGCACGGCAAGCGAACCTATTGCGTGGTCTGAAGTCACAAGCAAAAGCTTATCGAGTGGATGTCGCTCGCAGTCTGACCGCTCCTGGTGTGTGCTTGAGCGATCAGTGGCAAGCGGGATGCCCAACACATGGAAGTGAGGAACTAAAGCAGCCATGAGCAGGACGTGGAAACTCCTTGGGTGAGCCCAGTCTCAGAGCAATATGTGCCGGCTCTGCAATTATGGAAGCCTTCTTGGATAGCGAGATAATGCCCATGGTCTGCCCCTGCCTTCCCTTGAGGGCCGACCGCGATATCGTTGATCGTTCTATCTTGACCAGCTGAGATGTGGGTGACATTACAACAGTCTAACGTGTCTCGAAACCAGAGGAAGGTTAACCTCACTAAAAAATGCCCGCCGGAAGTCGGAAGTGTCGTCCTACGGGTGGCAAACTAAAAATTGACACTACGCAATTACGTCCGAGTGAAATGTCTCATCCGAATGTCTCTCGTGCTAGGAACAGCTCTGACTAGGTAGTTTTCCGAATGTCTGTCGTGCCTGGAACAGCTCTGACGGGCGCAACGACAAGCACATGTGCGAAAGCTCGCTGAGTGAATACCTTCTGGAGACCTGTCTGGTTTGTGCGGGAACGGCCCGGGGCGAACGAAATGCCCAATATATTGAAGTGAGGAATTAAAGCAGCCATGAGCATGACGTGACCATTCCCGCGGTGAGCCCAGTATCAGGGCGCCATGTGTCGGCCCTGCAACTATGGAAGCAACCTAGGATGGCGGAAAATGCTATGGACTGTGCCTTCCTTCTCTTGAGGGATGACCGAAGTCCTCGACTGTTCGAACTTGACCAGCTGGGATGTGGACGGTACCACAAAAGTGAGAGTCTCCCAGGATTGCTAACCTGGTTAAAAATGCACGCGAAAGCCGGATGTGTGACCTAAGGGTGTTCAACCCAAGGGTGCCTAACGCACACCGCAATCACATCTGAAAAAACACTCCCGATGAACGAAAAGAAGAAGATTATTTTTTGTTTTAAATCTTACCACTTAGCGCTAACATTGAAATGTGTGAATATTGTTCAATGGGATTGAATGTGAAATTTTGTATTTCAAAGCATCGCTTCGTGGCCGAGGGGTTAGCAGCTTTCTCCGCTAACCCCGAATACTCTCGTCACGTGACGCGACGAGAATTAGCAGTGGTTCGAATCGCAAAAGTGACTTATGAGAGTATGGAGCCGGTCGCTCAGAAAGTCGTGGCGTGCTGATGAGCGTAATCTAGCCTAGGAATCAACATACAGCTGAAAGATGCTGGTGTTGACCGCAATATCCTGAAACAGGATGGAAACGCGGGAAAAAAAAAAAAAAAAAAAAAAAAAAAAAAAAAAAAAAAAAAGCATCGCTATGAAGTTGTAACATATTTTTGTCAAGAAGCTGATCGCAGGAAACTGTTTTACACTATTACAAATTCTGAAAAAAAGAACAGTGCACGCATTGGGTTTGAGTAAACGGTCATTTCGTCGATGGGTGCAAGAATCTGGAATTAAACCACCACGCAATAACCAAACGGTAGGTAGAAAGGTTATTGTAGACAGCTTTGACAAGGATGTCATAAGGCAAGCTATTATAAAAATGCTTTATAAAAGTCACTTAAAAGTCGACAGGGTTGACTTCATTGCACCGGGTTCCATCCCATATGGCTCAGTCTCTTTCTGCAGCGCGGAAAGCATCGCACAAAGCACGAACTCCGCAGCTCTAGCGACGACCCACAGAGTCTCCGAAAAATTTTAACTCGTGAACCGAAGGACGCGGCACGGAATCGAACCCAAACCTTTGGAGCCCGAGTCAAACAGCTTGACCACTTCGCCGCAGAGACTCCTAAAATTATAAAAATTTTGGATTTTATATCCAGGATTATCCAACATTATAAAAATGCTGGATGCCAAAGAAATAGTGACTGTAAGAAAACTTAGGGTTTGGTTGAGAAAGAACAATAACATAGAGTTATCCAAAACCCCGGGAAGGTTAACCCGGTCAACAAATGCCCGCAGAAGTCGGATGTGTCGGCCTGATGGCGCAAGAACGCAGCTCTGCTGTAAACAAGCACAACGAAGTCACATCCGGAAAAAAAATCTGGATGAACGCAGAAGAAGAAGAAGAGTTATCCAAAACAACTTTGTGGAAAATTATAAGGACATTAGGCTTCACCTTTAGAAAGTACAAGGGAGGTAGAAATATCCTTTGCGAGCAACCGCATTTAGGAGCCATGAGAAGCAGATACCTACGTGAAATAAGGAAAATGCGCAACGAAAATTATGGCATAGTGTATTTGAATGAAACGTGGATCAATGCGCACCACACAAGTGATAAGGAATGGCAATCAGTGGATGGACAGATAAAGCGATATGTGCCCAGTAGTATAGGATAGCTTTTAGTCATGGCCCATAGTGGTAATACGCATAATGGCTTACTACAGAAAGCTGGACTCGTGTTTGTATCAAAGCATACAGACAATAGGGATTATCATAATAAGATGAATGGTAATGTATTTAGAGATTGGCTTGAGAATACAGTGCTTCCATCCCTAAATAGACCGTCGTGTCCAATTATGAAAATGCATGATATCAATGTAGTTGTCCAAGAAGACAAAATACCTACAGCATCGAGCAAATAGAGAGAAATAAAGATATTGCTCTGAATGGAAAATTTCCAGAAACGTATTTCTAGCTAGAATTGTTGTCCCTTGTAAAATAGACGTCAAAAGGCAAGAAATATCAAATCGACATATTGATAGAAGAGCATCGTCATGGGTGCTTGAGACTTCAGCCGTACCGCTCTCATTTTAACACTGTATAACTTGTGTGGGTTAAAATTAAAGGACAGGTGGCAGCTGACAATACTATATTCAAATTGTCTAATCCAGTTCGCGCTATTAAATATTGATATAAGTTAGTGGAAAAAATGTGAGGACCATGTGTTGAAAGAGGAGGATGACTATTGGAAAAAGGATGGATTGAATTTTATGCAACCGAGAGCAGTCATCAACCTACTGGAATCGTCCGGCACAGATTAAGGTCTGGGAAGATCGCAGAAATTAATCCACATGCACACCTACTTGGATATTTTTATTCCAATTATTCAGAAGAAGAATTGCAGGCCCTTAACATGACAGTATAGGCACAAACAATACAACTTGTCAATAGCAACAGTTTGTATTCCACAGTGATGAATTTTCAATTCTGTAAAGAGGGAGGGAGGGGTGAAGAAGTGGGGAGGAGGAGAGGGATGAGAAAAAAAAAGAGAGAGAGAGAGCTCTTTAGCATACCTTTTGACATGTCAGCTTACATGACCAACCATGGGACTTTGTGAATTGTATATTTCAGCTCGGAGGATTCATCGTCTACTTTGTTTTATCTTGAGTGACATCTAGTGTACACCCAACGAGATGCAGCGAAATATGCCAGGCAATACATTGTGATTTCATTATTAAAATTCACAATGGGAAAACAGTTTTAGATATGTAATAAAAACATTTACAGTGCTAACCTTGTAGCGAAATTCGATCCCCAGCTTCACAAAAAATTTTTGTAATGAGGTCTCTAGCTTCAGGACTTAAGGTGTCTGGTAGCTCGTATTTTATTTGTGCCATTTGTTTGAGCGTAGCTTGCACTCCATTAGCTTCAAAGGGATTCTTTCTTAAAAGACATGTGTACAGAATCACACCTAGAGACCACAAATCCGTCTCCTGGCGGTAAGGTCTTCCTGAGGCAATCTCCCTGTGGGAATGAATCATGGACATATTATCACAAGAGACCAAGAACAGAACAGGACAAGCAAAACACTTCCTTTTATAATAAAGACAAACGAATGAACAAACTTTATTTTCCAAAGGTTCACAAATTGGGCACACAAGCCCGTCTTACATTCGGCCTTTCCAATCACTCATCTCTCACATTAACTATCTACCATAATGATCGGTGTAGGGGTTGAACCCGTCACCTCGCAATCAGAAAACCAGAAGTTTTAAGAGTGCTCTTACCCATTCGGCCATGCTGACCTCCATTCACAATAAAAATAAACTTCTTCTTCAAATGCTTGGCCTGGAGCAGACACTGGCAATCATGTCTCTCCACTCCTCTCTGTCAGCTGGTAGCCTGATGAAGTTCAAGTTGCTTATACTTCTTCTTCTGCGTTCACCCAGTTTTTTTTTCGGACACGCTTGCGTTGTGCCTGTTTACAGCAGAGCTGCGTTCTTGCGCCGTTAGGCCGACACATCCGACTTCTGCGTGCATTTGTTGACCAGGTTAACCTTCCCGGGGGTTTTGTAAGACGTTTGACTCTCTCTGTTGTAGTGTTATTCCCCCATCCCAGCTGGCCCATATAGAACAACCAAAGACATCCTGGTCAGCCCTCAAGGGAAGACAGGGTCAGACCATAAGCATTCCCCGCCATCCAAAGAGACTTCCATAATTGCAGAGTCGACACGTAGCGCTCTGGTACTGGGCTCACCCAAGGAATCGTCACGTCATGCACATGGCTGCTTAGCCTCACTTCCGTATATTGGGCCTTCCGTTCACCATAGGCTGTTCTTCCGGGAACCAGAAGAATGCAGTCTGCAGATGACATCCACACAGTGAGCTTTTGATTCGGACTTTCCACATAATGGATTTGCAATCCAAGCAATATTCCATTTCGTGCCACTAGGACACTTTTTCCACCTTTTATGACAGCCACACAATGAGCTTTTGATTTGGACTTTCCTTGTAATGGATTTGCTAGCAAAAGCAATATTCCATTTCATGCCTCTAGGACGCTTTTGTAACCGACATACCTGTGGTATGAAGTGTATGCACCTTTAGATGTCAACCTGAATATAGTTAAAGTAAGCTGTGGTCAACTTGAGCTTGTTGACATCTCCATAGAGCTTGTCCTCAGAAGCAGGTGTGGGCCAAAATATCTTTCTCTGTTCTGCATATATTGGGCACTCCTGCAGCAAATGTTTAGCTGTCACGTTACCAGTTCCACAATTACATTTATTGGTATCTCTTATCTTTAGTTTATTAAACAAGTGGTATTTCAGCCTGTTATGTCCTGTGTGGAGTCTGAAGTTTTATTTGAGAAGGAGAACACTGTACATGTTGTTGTCTCCTCACTTATCTTCACTAGCCATGATTTTTACCAGTGCTAATAAGGCTTGCTGTATTCTGCTGTTAGCTGTACTAATATATTCTTCAGATGTCCACATGGCTAGGTCATCTGCAAAGGAGGATGTGTGTACTCTGGCTGGAAAATTTTCCGTGATGTCATTTATATATGCTAGGAATAATGTTGGTAAAAGAACTCCTCCTTGGGGGACACCTTGCTCCAACAGCATCATTTTGCTGGTTTGTCCTTGTACTTTTGTCCTGGCAGTACTGTTTTCAACGTAGTGGCTGATCCATTTGTACATATTCCCACAAACATGCATTGTTTGCAGTTTTACTTCCAGTCCTTCCTTCCATACTTTATCAAATGCTTTTTCTCTAAATCTATTCAGATCGCTAGTGTGTGCGTTTTCTCTTGGAAGGCATCCTCTATTTCCTGAGCTATATAGGTTAATAGATCTTCAGTGGATCTGTACTTTCTGAATCCTGCTTGGTGTGTTGTTAAGAGTTTGTTTTCTTCCAGATGCCATGTTAGCCTGCCATTGATAATGCGTTCAATTAATATTCCTACACAGCTAAGTAGACTGATAGGTCATAGCCATTTGGTTCTTCCAGTCCTTTCTTTAGGACTGGTATTTGTATAGCTTCCTTCCATGCCTGTGAGATTATTCATCTCTTCCAGCTGTAATTTAGGACTGCTAGTAGTTTCTTTTTTGCCTTAGTGCCTAGTCCTATTAGCATTTCATTTGTGATTCCATCCTTTCCTGGTGATTTCTAATTTTTTAGGGTATTCATTGCCTGTTCCATTTCTTCCATTGTTAGATTTGCTATCATATATTCTGCTGCTCTCTCTGTATTACTATGATGTATCTGTTTATCTTTGATTGCTTTCTTCTGTTCGGTTGTAATATTTATGTGGTTTGCACTGGCATAGTGTTCTGTTAGTGGATTTGCAACCTTTTTTCCTGTAAGCAAGGCATTTCCTTCTTTAATTTACATTTGTTTGTTTCTAGGTCCTTCAATGTTCATGGCTTTCACTAGTTTCCATAGTTTGTTTCCATCCCTGTCAAAATTCAGGTTTTCTGTTTTTTCCCTCCAACAATCTCTTGTTGTTTGATTTACTGTTCTTTTATATTTTGCTGAGATGGCTTTGAGAGAGATGTTCGCTTCAGTTGTTTATTCTCTCTCTGCTGTCTTCCTGGCATCTTCAACTTTGTCCTCCAAACTTTGTAGTTCTTCAGTCCAGTATGGTTTGTAATTTTTCCTCGCTCCTCTTGTAATAGACTCAGTGGCCGCCTGTATTACTGCTCTGTTTAGACTTTCCACCATTTGCTTCTTGTTGCTGTATTGTGTATTTATGTTTTCACAATATTTGTCTGTTAGTATGGCAAATCTGTCTCAATCTGCTCGTTTATAATTCCACCAGGGCAAAGGCTTTTGCTCCTGTGGATCATACTCCATATTCATTACAAGCCTGATTGGTCTGTGGTCACTACTTGCTAATTGGTCAAGCACATGGCGATCAATTTTGTGGAGGATGTCTCCTGTGCAGAAAGCTAAGTCTGGAGTAGAAGTGGTAAATCCATCTTCTGGAGTAGAAGCTCGGTATGTCATCCGCTTTGTTGAGGAGATGGAGATATGAGTCTATTTCCCAGTCCTCCACTTCATCTCCTCTTTTGTCAGTATCTGGGTATCCCCATCTTTCTGAACGGCTATTAAAGTCTCTGGCAATAATGCAGTTTGTGTCAGTTATTTTCATATTTGAAAGTGTAAGGTCCTTATCTGCTGGGCTATACAGATTGTAAATTCTTATTTTCACATCCGTTATCATTATATCAACACCTATAATTTCTGTTTGGTTGTCAGTGATCACAGATACTTCGCTGCAAGGTATTATATTTCATGTAAGTATCAGAACTCCTCCTTTGTGTCCTTTGCAGTCAAAACGTGTGGCCTGATATCCTCTGACTGAGAATCTGCGATTGGTGTTGAGGTGTGTCTCTTGAATGCATGCCACATCTATTCTATCTTTATGAAGACACTTTCTTGTTATAAACTCCTTCGGCATTCCACTGTAGTATGTTGAGTGTCCGGGGTGTTTTGGTCAATAGCTCTTAACCTACTCCTCTGTGCCTTGACTCCACAGCACAGGGGAAGGTGACCACCAGTAAATAAGGGGTGGACCCCCTCGAGACAGGGATCCCGGCACTATCACCGCCTGATGGGACTCTACGGGATTAGCACCATACTGAGTAATTTTAATTTGTGACATCATGATTTAAATTATGTTGCACGGCTTTGTCAAGCCTGTGGCTCAGTACATCCGATTTTAACAAGCATTTTTGGGATGCTTTCCCTAGCCTTCGACTGTCAGAGCAGAAGAACAGATAGATCATCATGGCCTCGAGAGAATGCTGTTACAGGGGTGACCAGAGGGTCTGGCCGATGCTCAGGACTCAGAAAAAAGGCCAGAGGGACTCATAATCAGACTGCTACTGGTAGCATTAGTATTGGGACTTTTCGCTGGCTGTTGCAGATGAGGACGGCGCATGTATGGGAATTTCCTGAGTGTTATGGTGTCGGCTCTTAACTCAAATCAACTCATGTCTATTATCATATGTCCATTATGACTCAAAGCACATAAAAAGGGTTCTACATTTAAAAAAATACTTTTTTCATCAAATGGTTATGAAACTGGTTGCAAGTATTCTAATGTAATTAATAAACTCACTTTCTTCAAACAAAAGATTACAGTACTTACAGAGAGATGAAGTTTGGTGTCCCACACAGTGTATCGTGTTGCTGATTTGGATCCTCCAGTTTTGTTGCCATACCAAAATCCGCAATTTTCTGTAATCAAGAACATGTGAATTGAATTTACCAAAATTCTTAGGATTTGTGGACCAAGAAGAAGAATGGTACTGACAAATTACAGGATCACACCGAAGTAAATGATACCCATGATTTTATGTCAACCAAGAAAATGTGAATTATAAGATAACTAAGATTTTATATAACCAAAATCACGAGAAAGTTTTTTTGTAATCTACACTTCATGTTTTCCAATTGTTTACAGTTATGAATGTCAGTTGCTGTGTTTGAAAGCTCGTGGTGACTCCCAAAAAGCTACGTGTGGACGTTTGTCTTTGGGGTAAATGTTCAGTGCACAATTAACAAATTATACAGCAGTCTTGAAGGTATGTCTAGCTGCCTGTATGTATTATCTATATATATAAAAGACAATGTTTATTTGTCCTTTATGCGTTCCCAAATTGAGATGAAATTTTGTACAGATGTTGTTCTCACTCCCGCGGAGCCAACTGACATAGTTTGTGAGCTTAAAATCAACAATTTTTCCTCAAGCACGAAAGAAAAAGGCATTACGAGCTTCAGAAACAGGCCCGCCTGTAGCCCGCCATCTTGCTCCAAGGGAACTCACTCTTTGATTAAACCAGAAATTAGTTATGAACAGTAATGTTTCTTTATGTGTGTGTCCTTTATGCTTTCCCGAACGGTCCATCCGATTGAGATGAAATTTTGTTTACAGATGTTGTTCTCACTCCCGTGGATCCAATTGAAATACAAGCAATGAGAACGGGAAAGGGAGCATCAGAAACAGATGAGCAACAGGAACAGGAATGGGAGCAGGGGCCGAACGCGAACTCTGTGCTCTTAGAGAAATGTATTTGAATTCAATGACACGCTCCCCGCCAGGGACTGGCCGAAGCCGGGCCGGGTCGTCTAGTATTATTTAAATTAAATACCTAAGTAAGCCAAACCAACTTATGTTTAACACATCACTCTGTGCAGTGCATTTTCATACCAAAGCTGACTGGCATGTCCTGTGTCGAAGGTCAACATTTTCATACTGTTTTAACGTGACCTTAAAATAATTGGGGAATTTAAAATAATGAGTAAGCATAATGTCCTTAGACCGGAGATACAAAAACAAGTAACTGAATGTCACCACAAACATTATTCCAGTTAAATTGGCGTTTCTGACTCGTATTGGCAACTCTAACTGACCATGCATGACCTAAGAGGTGGCTAAGGAAGGTTGGCATGAGACTGGCTACCCCATCCCATAGACAACTTAGCTGCCACATTGTCAGAGCCCTAAAAAGCCTAGTCCAGTGGTTCTCAACAGGTGGGGAATTTCCCCCTAGGGGGAAATGAAGATTATTTCAAGATCGTGTTAATACAAGAACCGATTACTTGATATTGTTTTTCCCTCCATACTTTATGGTTCTGTACTCCTCACCCTTCTGATATTCGTCTTATAACGTAAGTAGGCCCACAAATCACGGTTTATGTAGACGTCTAAACTTGTTCTAGTATGTGTTATTAAAGTTAGCTTACATTTTTACGTATACTATGTAGGGGCAGCGTGGGGGAGGGGGAATTTATGAGGAAATACGAAAGCGGAGGAATGACATTCTCAACATATGGTGAAGGGGGGGCATGGGCCAAAAAAGGATGAGAACCACTGGCCTAGTCAATCCCATAGGACAGATCCCTAAGACAGGACAAAGGTAGCACTGGCTAGGACAGTACGACCAGGGACAGACAGGACAGCATGAGTTAACTATAAGATAGTATCAACGGACGGACTAACCCCTAGGTGAAGGACAGGACAAGGTAATGCTAAGACGCATTACCAGCCACGGACAACGACGGACCAAATGAGGTAACACGTGGCGATACCCCACGTGATAGATGACCCAGGCCGAAGGCTTAGGCAGACGGGACGAAGCTTTTAACTTGAACGGTTGTGTCTGTTGAAAGAGTGGACAGTGAACGATGAGTGCTAGTTTGAGCTGTGGGCGTCTACGATAGGCTGTGTGTGTGCTAACTGCAAGAGCAATTACATTATTGTATTATCCTATGAGCCTGAAAGAAGTGTGATGTATTACCAGTACCAGTGTGATATATATTATAGTACCAGTGTGATATATATTATACACTATATGAGATTATGATATATTGTTGCCATTAAATATGTTACTATGTTCACTGATGTTGAGTCAGTGTATTCACATAGATGTGACATGCCAGGGCTCAGATAAATAAGTAAGTCTGAGACCCTGACACACATCGAACCAATGATGAACATGTCAGCAAAAGGTTTGGTTTGAGTTGGTTGAGGGCGTATGCTCCCCAGGGAGATGAGGAGAAATAGGAAGAGGAGAGGAAGAAGGGAAGAAGAAGAAGAAGAAGAAGAAGAAGAAGAAGAAGAAGAAGAAGAAGAAGAAGAAGAAGAAGAAGAAGAAGAAGAAGAAGAAGAAGAAGAAGAAGAAGAAGAAGAAGACTTGTTTTTCAGTAATGAAATCACAATTACATACCACATTCATGTCCTTCGTCAGCAAGAGATTTGCAAGAGTCAGGTCTCTGTGCACAATTCCATGGTAATGCAAATATTTTAAGCCATCAATAATCTGATGCATAACCACACGAGTTTCATCATCTGTTAGGGCCTTGGAGTGAGAGTCAAGATAATGTTGCATCTGACCTTTGTGACACAGCTCCAGGATCAAGTAGACATACTTGGAGTCTTCAAAGACTTCATACAGCTGAGAATAGTAAAATATCTTTTCACTTGACAATAGCCTTAAAGCAAATGAAAAATGTAAGCTACAATAAAAGCACAACATTTAAGGAGAACAGCAGTCAAAATAACACATGGAAGCTGTCCAATATTACTGCGAATTGGTAACGGTTTCAATTATACTATTTCACAATTTAAGCAGTATATATAATTTAATCCCTTTCATTTTACCTTTTCTTTCACCAGCTACAAGAGAATAGTAAAAATGTTTAAATAAAACAAAAATATGAAATGTCAGATGTACATATAATCAAACAGCAACTGAGACCATTGGTAACGGGGCTGGCTGCTGAAGATGAGGATGCACTGTATGTGGGAATGTTCCGAGTCCTATGATGTTAGTTCTTGACAACTCAACTCTATAATATGCTTGATTAAAAGTATGTTACAAAACTTACATGTACATTAGCTGTAGGTTTTTTCTAAAAAAAACAACAAACAAACAAAACAATAAGCAGACAATAACTAATCTAAACTAATAGATCAAAAAGTAAACAAGTCGGAGGACCTGGATGCTATAATGAGGAAAGAGATCCAGTCACTTGTGAATGCGGGACTCATCAGTGAGGCCACTGCAAAAACGCTCACACTATGTGGCTCGCACTCCTCAGATGTACGGTCTACCCAAACTTCACAAGCCCGGCATCCCGCTAAGACCTATCCTGTCCATGGTTAACTCTGCACAACACCGAATGGCGAGATGGCTAGCCGAAATGTTAAAGCCAGTACGACAGTCCTTCGATCCAAGAATACAGAGATACATTCCAACTGGTGGAATTATTGGATGCTATGGGCATAAATAACAAACACATGGCATCCATGGATATAGCCTTCCTATTCATAACGTTCCGTTAGAGGAGACAGTGAAAATAATAAGGGAACGCATTGAAGACAAACAACTAAAATTAGGCATACCAACACCTATTCTGGAGAGGCTACTACTACTATGTACCGCCAACATACAATTCAATTTTATAACTAAGTCATACCGCCAAATTGACGGAGTGGCCATGGGGAGTCCTCTTGGTCTTATTCTAGCGGACATCTTCATGGCACATTTAGAAGAAAAGAGATCCTCAGACATCAACAACTTGGCCTTTTACTGTCGTTATGTGGACGATATACTAATTATCACACAGACGAGCTACAAGCAACATCGTTTCAGGCCACAATGAACAAGACGCATAAAACATCTCTATCTATGGAACACGAACACAAGAAGCGTTGACCGTTCCTAGATATTCTAATGAGACGTAGAGCAGACGGCACAATTCAAAGATCGGTGTATCGCAAAGAGACATGGACTGGCCAATACCTAAATTTTCAGAGCTTCACACCTGTCCAGTACAAACGGGGCTTAGTACAGGACCTTGTTTGACCGTGCTAGAAAGATATGCACCCAGGACACACTGACAGAGGGAATTTGAACTCTGAAGAATGTCTTAAACCTGAATGGGTACTCCACAGGATTTATAAAGCGCCACTGCCAACAGCCCAAACCCAAAAGCAGTAACTACAGTCCCCTAAACTCAAGGTATTCATCCAGCTAACCTTTCGAGGGGATGACGTAATGCAACGTCTGCAAGACCGGCTTACTACAGCAGTAGGCCGAACATTCTGTGCTGCAACTCCAGTCATTAGATATAAAACCGTACCGATTCCTACACCAGCAGTCAAAGAGCCTGTTCCTCTGTACGCCACAAACAATTGTATTTACCAATTCACATGTAGATGCCAGGCCGTTCTACATTGGTAGAACAGAGAGACAGCTTAACAAACGAGTGTCAGAACACATACCTCAATGGGTCAACAAGATACAATCACACAGGAGATGCTAGCCTCGTGGGGCCGACTACACCGGAAGCTCCCGGCGTCTTCAATTGGTAGGCACATTAGTCGAAAGCGGCCATGTGGTGGACAGAGACACTGCCTTTCGCGTGATGTTTAACACACAAAATACTCGCTTGTTAAAATTTGCAGAAGCAATTATGATCTATCAACGCAAGCCAGAATTGTGCAAACAGAAAGACATGTTAGTCAGCTTAAAATTACCGTGGTAGATAAGTGACATTACTGTGCGAATATGTGTATATTTCAACTTGAGGGATTTATCTAGTTAATTCACGTAAGTTGTGTGATTTCTGCAGTATGTACCTGACGAGATGCAGCGAAATATGCCAGGCAATAAATCGTGCAATCTATTGTTTGTGTCTTCGTTATTCAAAATAACTAAAACATAAATTAAGGTGGTTTTATATCTGATCATTGATTCTGTAGTAAAGAATGAATGATTTGCTGTTGTAAGTTGATCATGTATTCATTTAATTACATCGTCCCTTTGAAAGGTTAGTTGAAGAAACACTTGAGTTTGGGAACCAATGATTCTGTGAGGGTAAGTTTGGGTGGCTGGCAGTGATGCTCAATGAAGCTGGCTGGATATCCATTAGATATAAAACCACCCTAATACCTACTCCATCTGTGAAAGAGCTATTGTCTCCGTACACCAAACCGAACTGTATTTATCAATTCCAGTGTGAGTTGCCTAGCGACTTACATAGGTAGAACTAAATGATAATTAGCAAATCAAGTAATGAAACACAAATCTTGGTTGTCTGCAGATTACTTACTTCAACGATGGAAGGATGCTCGAGTTTAATGTGGATCCAAATCTCCTTCCACACTCTATTGTGCAAATTTTGTGAAATAATCAGTTTCTTCTCTATCTGTAAAGAGAATAGACAATATAATATGCAGTTGCTAAAACAAAACAAAAAGTCAAGTCTTAGTCAAATATGACTGAGCTGCCGTATGAAAGTAGATGGTACCACCACGCTTTGTTAGCACCGAATGTTGGGCGGCACTCACCAAACCCGACACCCCACATTGTGCCAACAGTTTCAGGCGGAGGAAAATTACTAAAATGTAAATGTCACAGCAGTGCAGACCAGGAAATAAGCCTTGGTCAGCAACTGTACTAAAATCCAAGCTCCGAGAGGCGGACAGTTAGAGCATTACTTTGCTGATTAGGCAGCTTCTGCAGCTGGTCTTGTATTGGTGTTAACCTTTCATCTGGAGTAAATTAGGCAGACTGAAAGAGGGGTCAAGCTGCATGGGCAACACATGGTCTCTACAATTCAGCCCAGGCTTTGTGTTATGGAGAGTGTCACAGAATGATGATAGTTTAGTGATTCCCAGATAGAATTGGATGTAACATTAATGGCAATATATGAGGAGAGTTAACAATCGAGTCTGTCAATCTGAGAGAAGGATAAATTGAAGGTTATTGATCGATTATCAGTTACAGGTGCTCGCAGAGGTCAGTGGCTGCCGCCCGTATCGGCCGACGGATGGGAGACTTCGGGAACGGAAAACACAGCGGGAGACGGTGATCAAAGAAATAAGAACTCTTTGATGGGCGACGAATGATGAGCGTAGGGGAATAGCGGAGAAGACGAAGGAGACACGACACGGAGCGCAATTAACAATACGTGAATTCACAGACGTTTGATGTTACGGATACGGCAAATTTGATTGTAGATCAAACAATCAACGGAGGATTGGACACTCAATATAAATAGTGGAAAGGTGGTTTTATATTTAGTGTGCTACCAAACTGGACGGAAAGCTGGATTTATGTGTCCTGTAAATGAAAAGAAATATCCTCCCTTATAATGGGATAGAGTGCTTATGTGCGGAAAAATTTCGATTCGGGGACTTACATTAATTCTGTATATATAAGGTAACACTAATATTAGAGTAATATTAGCATAGGGAAATATGTGTTTGTGTTTAGGGTTTACTATTGTTTTCTATTTAGTGAATAGTTTAGACTTTAGTGAATTCTGCTGTTTATGTCAGAGTATTCTTTCGGAAGCGTTTCATTACGGCTGGAGAAAGACAATCACATAAACAGTAATATGAAGCAGATTTAAATCACCTGATTTAATGTTTATTACCCAGGTTCCACTGCACAGCCTGACATATCAAAGAAGATAAAACAGTACGTCTCTTGTACAGAGAAAGCAGTGTTGATAATAAAGGAAAGAACTTTCACTTAAATCAGTCACTTCACAGGTGCAGTGAAAATATGTCACTATAGCAAATTCAACCTAAACAGTCAATAAGAGGGGGTGACATAACGAATGCCAAGAAATATGTTTTGGTGAACTTCAGTGAAAGACCTTTATTCAAGCAGAGCAAATAGGCTAGAATATAGTGCAATTAGGTAATCACCTAAAAGAAACATTGAAGAACACGAGAACATTTAACATAGAAATAGACATTTAGATACAGTGATGATGTGTATTCAGTGGTGGACTAGACTACTTTCCAAAACAGGACATATCTGAACTTCAGTGACTTACCTTTATTGGATTATGTTTCTGATGATAAAACATTGATAATTGTTTTTCCATAATTGGATTAAGTCCATACTCAAGCCG
Source organism: Cepaea nemoralis (assembly GCA_014155875.1). NCBI lineage: Eukaryota > Metazoa > Mollusca > Gastropoda > Stylommatophora > Helicidae > Cepaea > Cepaea nemoralis. Next base: position 7,178 of record JACEFZ010019035.1, on the reverse strand, counting down.
GAAAGGAGCATCCAGGGTGAGACCGTTCCACTTCTATGTGTAATGTCCGATGTTTTGGCCGTTTGAATATGCTAGATAAAACTACGAAGACTAACGGCTAAAAGTCCTATCTTGCAATCACATTAGCAGACACTAACAACTACAGATACACATTCAATACATACAACTGACATAGTTTTCAACAATAAACAGGTTATTCATTGTTGGAGGAAACTGTTGTCAGGGTATGTTATGAAGGAGAGAGAGAGAGAGAGAAAGAGAGAGATATAGTGTATGAAAGACGGAAGGGAGGAGTGTAGACAAAAGTCATTCAATACTCCCAATAGTAGAAGGATATTAAAAGTGTGCTTGTCGAGTCCACTTTCCTCCAGGGACGATTAGTCACATTAAATGGTGGAGCAGCAGGGTACATAGATAATACCCACATGAACTGGAGGCATAACAAGGCGTATGCATAGAGGGGTACCTGCATATTGGCCCAGGCATAGCGGAGTACCTGCATGTTGGTACATACTGATTGGAATAAATATAAGTATACATTGATGACTTTTAATGGAAGGACGTCCATTGGATATATGGTGCCATTTCATTTAGGTTAGAGACATTACATTAATGCTGGTGACTTTACAGTGAGAAAGTTCCAGACAGGGTGAATGTGGATAGGTGGTAAGACACATTACATACCTAGTCACACGGTCACTCGTCTACATAAGTTTTTATCCTATATCTCCTCTTGTGGATGAGAGAGTGGTTGTGATGTACTGTGTGGTGTCGTAGATTAATAATATTAGATAGACATAGATAAATGATATAGGTTCTAGGTAGATTATCTGTTTATAGTGAGTACTTCTTACTGCTTTAAGGTGTCTTTACTCAGCCGGCTGACTTACATTCTTAACTATGGCAACTCCTAAAGTAACTACAGCAGAACTAAGGGCCAACGGGGAGGCAATTGGTTTAGCTGGTTCGGAACTAACTGATTACATACAAGAAAGGGAGCGAGAATTTCGTCAAGAAGAAAGGGAAGATCGAAAGGAGGCCAAGAGACTAGAATTGGAAATGGAAGAGGCTGAAAAGATAAGACAACATGAATACCGCATGAAAGAGCTAGAACTCAAGACACAAACTAAGGGAGAAATAGATGGAGTGGAAGGAAGTTCTTCTTCACCTGGTGCAACCCACATGATTGGACATGGGTACCATGCCATGAAGTTTCCCTTAGCTGTCTACGATCAGTCTAAGGAACGCTTTGACCAGTACGCTTCTCGCTTTGAAGCAATGTCAGTCGCTATGGGGCTGGATAGGAGCAGATGGGCACTTAAATTATCCCAGGGATTAATAGGTTCGGGGTTCGAGGTGTACACACGCTTACCACCAGGACATGAAAATAATTACAAGGAATTAAAAGCCGCTTTGATGAAGCATTTTGACATCACAGCACAAACGTATTGGAAGAAGTTTAGATCATCTAGACGAGAGCCGGGAGAGCTATTCGCCGCCTACAGTCTGAGACTGAAATCATATCTCCAGAAATGGATGGACTTGGCAGAGTTCAAGCGGGACTATGACAGTTTGGAAGAGCTCATGGTGGTCGACCAGATGCGACAGCAAATGTCAGAACCACTTAAGACATTTTTAGGAGAACAAGGGGCGGAACGGCTGGATGTTGTGAATAAGCTGGCGGAAAGATTCGTCGAAGTCCATGGGGAAGCTAAAGAACTAAGTACACAAACCAAAGGTCAGGAGAAACAAGAGAAAAAGAAACCTAAAAACTGGGAAGGAGAAAAAGTGGAACCTTATATAAAGACGTCAATGGAGAGTTCAGAGAAGGTGAAGGAAGGAAACCATAACACCTCGAATTCTTCAGCGAAATGACCATGGTCGGAGAAGTGGTGTTCGATTTGTCAATCGCCCTCTCATAACACGAAGGACTGCAGATCGAAACCTAAAAGTTCTTACTTCGCAGCATGCAAAGTAACTCCTATGACGGTGATCACAGACAAGGCTGAGGTCGGCGAAGGAGCTAGGAACAAAAAGGACACATGGAAACCTTGGAAGGGAAAATGGTGCACACACTGCCGGTCGAAAACACATAATACTGTGGACTGCAGATGCAAGGCAGAAGACGCCAATTGCATAACCAACCTCGAGGAATCAAAAGAGGAAGGCAAGGAAACGGTCAAGGAGATGGAAGACACTCCGGACCAAGAGAGGCCACCTGTGGTCGAACTGATTGAAGTCAATGGCCAGCAGGTTGTTTGTCTCTACAATACCGGTTTGGATGGGGAAGCTGTGATAGACGCCAGCCTGGTAAGCCCAGACCAACTTACAGGGGAGACCATAGAAATACAGCCGGCAATGAGGAGTGCTGTTACCATGACGCTGCCAATCGCCAAGGTGGAGATTAAATCCAGGTACGTCACGGGCATTATTCCAGCTGCTGTATTATCTGACTCCTTATTTCCCATGATCATTGGCACGAAATATGTCTTTTTGGGGATGCCCAAACCGCCAGCCCACCAGGGAACAGTAGCCAGTGGATTTCAAGGGAAGGAAAAGAGGCAGAGACCCTATGCGACAACTCAGAGATAGGAGAATTGCATACTGCCCAGAGGAAGGATACTACATTGCGTCCTTGCTACAGGAAGCTGCAAAGAAGTGCTGAGCCACCAGAACGGGGACAGTACTTTCTGAAGAATCGACTACTCTATCGGAGAGCTGGGAGGGAGACAACCTACACGAGCAGTGGGTGGTTCCAGAGACCCACCGTCCTCATATTCTTCAGAGTGGACACACCATAGCGGAGAATAAACATATGGGTGTCAGAGAGACATTACAGAAAATTTCCGGCCATTATTGCTGGCCAGGAATGACCGGTGATGTACGCCGGTGGGTTAAGTCTTGTTCAGAGTGCCAGAAAGCATCACCCCACAAGCGAATTAAGAGGAAACTAGCTCTTAAGGTGGAAGACAAAGTGGAAGTATGGGGTCCAGAAGAGACTAATATACTACAAGTAGGATGGAAAGGACCTTATCCTGTGGAAAAGGTTGTGTCCAAGAACATCTACAAAATCCGGATCGGGGAAGAGCAGAAAAATCTCCCTAGACACCTCCTTAGGAAATATGAGGAGAGATCCGGGAGCAAAGCTTCGCACTTTATGGTGATGGCAGCCATTGGGACAAAGGTTACCAGTCCAGACGAAGACCAGAGATCGCCAGTACAACATAGGAGGGCCTATGGGACAGTACGTGATAGGTCAGATTTACCCAACGAAAGGAGGAGGGAAATCACACGTCAGGGAAAGGACAAGAGTGAAACCTTCAATAGTAAACAAGTTCAGAAGAGGTGGGTAAGGTCGGGAAAGGCGAGAAATACCCAGGACTCCAACCGAAGATTGGCTGACCAAATACAATATCGCCCAAGATGGTCCTGGAAGCAAAAGTCCAGGAGGTTTGGGAAAGATGACTCAGTCCAACGCGGACAAGGTGGAACATCCCCAGAGGCAAAGCCGGGGGAAACCAAGAGAATATGGAAACAGTGTTACAGTAAGGATGGGACGATCCGTCTGTATTGTGAGCCATCGCTTACGCCAGTCGAAAGGAGGTCGACTGCACGTACAGGGGTGATGTGCCAACACTAATGGTGATCATGAATAGTATGGTAGGGTGTCTATGAGGTCGCCTACTGGATGAGGTGCTGATCCATGTGAGGATCTAATCATATCATCAACACGTGATGTTCATAGCTACTTCACAGAAGCTCAACGCACGGTGGATGTGATGGACGTTGTTGCTGCAACAGGACTTCACAGTGGAATACATCTCGGGTAAGGAGAATGTAGGAGCGGATTTCTTATCTAGACATCCAACTTCAGAGGAAGAGGAATAGGATGGTGGATCATAGGAATCAAAACTACATTGAAGAAGAGTCGACGCAGTCAACTCTCTTAAGAGGGGGCCTATGTCACAGAATGATGATAGTTTAGTGATTCCCAGATAGAATTGGATGTAACATTAATGGCAATATATGAGGAGAGTTAACAATCGAGTCTGTCAATCTGAGAGAAGGATAAATTGAAGGTTATTGATCGATTATCAGGGACAGGTGCTCGCAGAGGTCAGTGGCTGCTGCCCGTATCGGTTGATGGATGGGAGACTTCGGGAACGGAAAACACAGCGGGAGACGGTGATCAAAGAAATAAGAACTCTTTGATGGGCGACGAATGATGAGCGTAGGGGAATAGCGGAGAAGACGAAGGAGACACGACACGGAGCGCAATTAACAATACGTGAATTCACAGACGTTTGATGTTACGGATACGGCAAATTTGATTGTAGATCAAACAATCAATGGAGGATTGGACACTCAATATAAATAGTGGAAAGGTGGTTTTATATTTAGTGTGCTACCAAACTGGACGGAAAGCTGGATTTATGTGTCCTGTAAATGAAAAGAAATATCCTCCCTTATAATGGGATAGAGTGCTTATGTGCGGAAAAATTTCGATTCGGGGACTTACATTAATTCTGTATATATAAGGTAACACTAATATTAGAGTAATATTAGCATAGGGAAATATGTGTTTGTGTTTAGGGTTTACTATTGCTTTCTATTTAGTGAATAGTTTAGACTTTAGTGAATTCTGCTGTTTATGTCAGAGTATTCTTTCGGAAGCGTTTCATTACGGCTGGAGAAAGACAATCACATAAACAGTAATATGAAGCAAATTTAAATCACCTGATTTAATGTTTATTACCCAGGTTCCACTGCACAGCCTGACATATCAAAGAAGATAAAACAGTACGTCTCTTGTACAGAGAAAGCAGTGTTGATAATAAAGAAAAGAACTTTCACTTAAATCAGTCACTTCACAGGTGCAGTGAAAATATGTCACTATAGCAAATTCAACCTAAACAGTCAATAAGAGGGGGTGACATAACGAATGCCAAGAAATATGTTTTGGTGAACTTCAGTGAAAGACCTTTATTCAAGCAGAGCAAATAGGCTAGAATATAGTGCAATTAGGTAATCACCTAAAAGAAACATTGAAGAACACGAGAACATTTAACATAGAAATAGACATTTAGATACAGTGATGATGTGTATTCAGTGGTGGACTAGACTACTTTCCAAAACAGGACATATCTGAACTTCAGTGACTTACCTTTATTGGATTATGTTTCTGATGATAAAACATTGACAATTGTTTTTCCATAATTGGATTAAGTCCATACTCAAGCCGGAAAGGAGCATCCAGGGTGAGACCGTTCCACTTCTATGTGTAATGTCCGATGTTTTGGCCGTTTGAATATGCTAGATAAAACTACGAAGACTAACGGCTAAAAGTCCTATCTTGCAATCACATTAGCAGACACTAACAACTACATATACACATTCAATACATACAACTGACATAGTTTTCAACAATAAACAGGTTATTCATTGTTGGAGGAAACTGTTGTCATGGTATGTTATGAAGGAGAGAGAGAGAGAGAGAAAGAGAGAGATATAGTGTATGAAAGACGGAAGGGAGGAGTGTAGACAAAAGTCATTCAATACTCCCAATAGTAGAAGGATATTAAAGATGTGCTTGTCGAGTCCACTTTCCTCCAGGGACGACTAGTCACAGAGAGGTATAACTACATTCCTGGTCCCCGTCATGGGTTGTAGTTATTATGCCTTTTGTTTTAAAAAGTACAATGTATTAAACTATTGTCTGTCAAGACGACAAGATACCAGTATACTCTCTTCCTGACATTCAATGATTGTGGCTTATTGTATAAGACACATTACATTTTATGAAATGCATCTTTTGCTTGATCTACTCTGCTCTTAGTCTCTGTCAAGCATCTTCCACCTGATGTTATGACTGCCCTTAGGTATTTAAAATAAGAATTTGGTTAAACATTTTCACCTTCTATTGTTAACATTTTGTTATATTTTTAAGTAAACCAAGGAGAGACACTACCATACGAACGCAAAGTAAGCAACCATATCACATACTAGGTCGTGGTATTGTTGAGCGTGACGTACTGTTGTATGAAATCTTCAAAAGTACTGGACAAATTCTCGAATACTCACTTTAAAAGGTTGGGTAGAATGCAGAGGCTAGTGGCTGTGGCGATTCGCAATCACGTATACCACATTCAAAATTAGCTGCAAGCGATTTGGAAGCAGAGCATCTTGTGTGATTACTACTGAAAGAAAATGTTAGTTGCATGTCCTTTACAGGATGTAGCAGTCAACCCCAGCATTTTTGGCTGTTCGTAATTCCTAGGCAAGTTTACATTCAGTAGTTTACTGAAAGAAACCTTGTCTAATAAATCACAAAAAAAACTTTTAAAAAATGCCTGGGCTGGTTGCCATGTCCTGTAAAGGACATGCAACTAACTAAGATACAGAGAGAGAGATGTGCCAGGGTCAGACTTCATACTCTGTGCTTGCCCCAAATTCTCTTGTATTAGACTTATTGCTTTGTCGCCCATGTGTAACCGAGGCCATTAAGGGAGGCCAAGAAAAGTAACACTGTAACCTACCATGCATGACATAGGAGGCAACTAGGGAAGGTTGGTGTGGGATTGGCTAGATCATTCCATAAAAAAAAAAATGTTAGCGGCAAAACTCTAACCAAACACGAACATGTCTAAAGATAAGGAAAGAGGAATTGGGCCAACCAAGATGAAGAGAGGCTCTTCTGGAAGTATGATGCAATGCAAAGAAATCCACAAGGTTCTGGATCACCTACTTACCACTTGACCTAGAAAAATCTACACAATTGGCACTTGGAATGTTAGAACTATGTCTCATCATGTTCCTCTTGTACCTTGCGGTGTCGAGGTGAAGTATAAACTTCGTGAGAGTGCCCGATTATGGGCTTCATATATTGATATTCCCATGGACTCTGCTATTCCCTAGGTCCAACGTTTACGTGGTCGGCCTCTTCCTCTGTTTCCATCTGGTCTGTACATCATTGCTTGTTGTGGTATGCTGTTGACTGGTAACCTACTTGCATGGCCAAACCATTTGACTTGCTGCTTTCTAATCAAATCTAGTGCTGCTTTAACCCCCACTTTAGTCCTGATTTCTTCATTTCTGATCTTATCTCTTCTTGATACGTTGAGTATTCTTCTCAGGAACCTCATTCTGTTGTTGTGATTTTTCTTTCTCTTTTGTGTCGG
>JACEFZ010019034.1:0-25917 GCA_014155875.1 Cepaea nemoralis | reverse complement strand
TACTCTTCTTTATGGTAGTGAAACCTGGACAACTTACTCACACCAAGTGAAACGTTTAAACAGCTTTCATATGCGGTGTCTGCGAAGAAATTCTTGGTATTAAGTGGCAAGACAAAATCACAAATACTGAAGTATTGGAAAGATCAGGTTATGTGACGGTTTATTCCATGCTCAGTCTTCGTAGACTTAGATGGACAGGACATCTTAGGAGGATGGATGATGGTAGAATATCAAAGGACATCTTTTTTGGTGAATTACAGATGGGTAAGAGATCTCAGGGTCGGCCTCTACTATGATACAAAGATGTGTAAGCGGAACATGAACGATACAGGCATTGATACTGCACATTGGGAGCAAGTCGCTGCTGAACGTGTTGCATGGAGGGTAAACATCAAAAATGGAATAAAGACAAAGGAGAAAATTATTGCAGATAAGTCACACACTGAGCGTGTGAGACGTAAAATGGTGCATGATGGTGGAAATGACCACGTGTTCACATGCACCCACTGTGAATGGACATTTACAGCGCGAATTGGGCTTATCAGTCACATTCTCTACCGCCATGGGTAAAAGTTATTATGCCTTTTTTAAGCACAAACTATTGTCTGTCAAGACGGCAAGGTGCTAATGGAAACAAAAATGATGGCATTACAAATATCATAAATACATTTCCTTGCACTTGTTGAAAGTTGTGACAGAGATCAAGAAAATAATCGTCATATCCAAGATTTGTTTTACAAGAATGAGCAATGTTATGAAAAACAGAAATACCACAAGTACAAATCCTAACTGAAATGTGTGTGCAATGTTCTTTTTTATGGATGTCAATGCTGGACTAAGACTAACAAAAAAAATTTAGGAAGTGGAGGAAGTGAAGATGTGTTTTGTAGAAAAATGTTGAGAATGTACTGGGGACAGAGAAGAAAACAAACGCTGAGATATTAAAACTTGCAGTGATGCAAGATCTGCATCTTGTCTTGTCCCAGATTGGTGTATTAGGTGTTACCTTTTCTTCCACAGTAAACTAGGCAGGCCGAGGGAGGGATCACTGCTGCATGGGCAACACATGGTCTCTACAATTCAGCCTAGACATTGTGCTATGGAGAGGAATAACTCCATTCCTCGGTCCGGCGCCATGGGTTGTGGTTATTATGCCTGTTTGAAGCACTTGTGTAACAAGATATCGTCTGTCAAGACGGTCAGGTGACAGTAGAAAAAAAAGTTGCAAGATCACTCACCAAGACCATAAGAAAAGGTTACATTTAATTTATGGAGCATTCGGCAGGAAAAAAAAACAGAACAGAGAAATTAGCCTCATGTGAGCAAATAATGGACAAGAAAGGCAGAGAAAGGCAGAACAATCTATGATGACCAGCAGACTAGAGAGTCATGACCGCTGACGTCTGCTCAACTCCAGGCACCTGAAAAAAAGAAGACCACTTCCTGTTTGAATTTGTAGAAAGGAAACAAATAATATGCACTATGTGGATATAACTTGAGAAGCCCTGGCTACACAGCTAGAAAAATTGCAAAGAACGAGATAGATGGATTCCAGCAAGTTGTACTTGTGTGCATGCTACTAGTTGTGTCGTGACTGTCTGTTTCACTTTTCACATGAGACAGTGAGGGGCATTCTTTGCAGTTTTCACTGGCACAGGAACAGAGCAATTACAGGGTGACCCATTACCGTTAAGTTGGAACTGTTAGTAACTAAGTAACTAAGTAACTCACTCACTCATTAACTAACTGACTCACGAACTAGCAGGTTATTCATTTAGATCATGACTGCAAGCATTTAATGGTAAATGTGAATCATTATTCATGTGTGTGCATGTGTCTGTGTGTGTGCATGCATGTGCACTCATATGTGTGTATCAAAGACATACATATCACACTACCCATAATTGTACTACTATCCCGCATTCCAAACAGAAAACAGCAGTCCCCATTCTCACCTCCCCTGTTGATATACAAAGACTTCTCCTGTTTCTCCTCCTGCAGGGCCTTGTTCAGGAGTGTGATGGCCTCTTCATACCTGCCTTTGCTGAAGCACTCCACGGCAAAATCATTGAAAGTTAGCAACAGCTGTCTCTGTGAGTTCCTGTAGACAGGATGGGATCTCTTGTGGTCACACTTGTCCAAGGCCAGCAGAAGATCATCCACAGCAGCAATGAAGTCTTTTAGCTTCCTATGCAAGGCTCCTCTGGAAGAAGCAATGTTTTATATCACTGCTACAGATTCCCATTTGTGGTACACAGGAAATGAGCATAAAATTTGGCTAAAGACGGCACTGGGCCATAGCAGTTATATAGTCGAGTTGCATGACTGACGCCTGGCCATCTTCACAGATAATAGTTTGTAAAATACCTCTCAACAGCACAAAGCATGGCTGAATTTAGAGACCATGTGTTGCCCATGCAGCATGATTTGTCTCTAGGCCTGCCTAGTTTACTCCAGAGGAAAGGTAACACCAATACACCTGGAACAAGACAAGCTGCAGAAGCTGCTGAATCAGCAAAACCTGTTGGAGATTTCATTCTAGATCAGTTGCCAACCAAGGCTTAGGGCCTGGTCTGCCCTGTCATGACACTAAGTCTTTAGGTTGGCATTCCTCAGTCTAGGGGACCAGTTAATATTAGCAAAAGAAAAATCTAATATAAAATCACCTGCTCACCCAAAGGATGACAATTATCTATTGGACAGGATTGAGAAAGTTATTATCTTTAAACAGAGACATAAACAAAATATGGCACAATTTATTGCCTGACATATTTGGCTGCATCTCGTCAGGTGCACATTGCAAAGTTACATATCATATGAACTGAATAAAGCAATAATACTCTGCGTAAAATACTAAGTGTACAGTCACTGATATTGTTTGAATGTGGAGTATATTATTGCAACAAGTCTAAGATTTAACAGAAAATTCTTCTGTTTGCGTAGCAAAGGCTGTAATAACTTAATTAATCTTTTTATTATCTTTTAACTAGAACAGGGCACAACAGACCCAACAGCCACATGTACACAAAGCTGAAAATAAGTTCTACAGCAATGTGTATATGCAGGCAAGCCTGTACAGCAGCTGAACACAAGCTACAACACTGTACCATAACCAGCTCAGTAAAGTCTAGTCTATGGCTGGATGAAACAACCCTAGATGTCACACTCTACGGAAGCCCCAAGAACCGCAGAAGGTGGAGCAGTTTATGCAGGAAACAAAACTGCAGACATAAACAGATTCCCAGTGAATGAAAAGAATAAAAGGAACCCTCCCCCCCCCCCCCCCCCCCCCCCACAACAATAGCTGTCATAGATACAGGCCAGGGCTAGTAGGAAGCAGTCTAAGACAGAAAGTCAAATGAAAGACTAAACAAGATAATAAAATACCAAGGTAATAGAGCATTGGCACGATTTTTTTTCTGGAGGCAGGTTATAATAATATCTAATGCAACTGACAATTCAACTATTCCTTCCCATGATGCCTCACAGTATAAATGGATGAAGAAACAAAGCAACCAAACATCTGACTGCAAAGAAAGTAGAACAAAAGTATATTTCATCAAGGCAATAAGTCTAAGACAAAGAAAATTATGTTAGATAGATAGCTCAAGAGAACTAAGAAAAATATTGCATACACAAATACCCCTATATTGAGAACCGCCATATTTAAAGTAAAATGCTAAAAATTTTAAGATAGTAAAAAGCTGAAAGTTCAAAAGTAGAAATAGCCAGAATTTGTAAGCTACACAATGTGTAATAGAAAAATACAACACTAAATGACACTTTGAAAAAGATGGCAAGAACTATGTAACAGTCACAATTTCTCAAAAGACATGAATAAACAAATAGAAAGTCCATTATGTAAAATAACACGAGGGTTTTTCAAATTAAAAGATTTAAAAGTGATAGAAAATACAATAACCGTGTAATTACCTTGTAACCTGTTAATATTGTTGTTAAGGATGTCAAGAGTGTTAAGTATGTGACATCACTGTGCAGATGAACACAGCGACATCATAAGGACAGTGTAAAGATGGCCGCTGCACTTCTAACATGCACCAAAGAGAAGTAGCGTTCTGTTATCCGTTTTTTTTTTATTAGTGAAGAGGTGAAACCTATAGAAATTCATTGGCGAATGAAGATCCAGTATGGTGATGCATGTATGTCAGTCCAGCAAGTGTATGAGTGGAGTAGGAAGTTTCAAAACAGCGTGACTTCTGTGACAAACTATTCACGACCGGGTCAGGCACACCGAGTAGAGACCAAGAGAATTTTTTTTCTACAGAAATCCAAGCACTTTATCAGCACTGGAGGACTTGCACTGAACCCAGTGTTGACTTCATCAAAAAATTATACATTTGTTCTTTACATTTTCAGAATATATTCAAAACCCAAAAAAACATGTACGCTTGTCAGTTGAAGCTCCCTCGTAATAGACACTGTATATCCTAATTATAACCAGTGTCGCTCATTAAGATATCACCTTTTCAAACGTAAAAACAAATAACAAGAAGCATTCTTTCCCCCAAACTCACCTCATGACATGATAGTCAGCCACGGAAGGGTTGATCTGAATTGCCAGTGAGATCTTCTGCAATGCCTGCTTGTCTTTTCCCATAATGCTTAAATGCATGGCCAGGTTTTTGTTAGAATCTGCTGCCTTAACTATAGTGTCCATCATAGCCTGTCCTTCCTGGTGGTCTGGGTTAACTGACAGTGCACTTCTTACATTATGATAGCGTTGGCTTAACTGTAACAACAATTCACAAAATTGTTAAAAAGATAACAAGAAAGAAGAAATATGCTTTCATTTTAATTTATTCAATATTAAGCAGAGATGCATTTGTAAATACCTTGGATTGCTGTATGATGATAATGACTGACCAGTTAAAAATACTGGGAACTTAATTAGTATTATGAACTTAATTAACATTATGAACTTAATCTTATGAACTTAATTAATATTACGACCTTAATTAATATGTACATTATTTTTTTTCCCCCATGTTTCCATCCTGTTTCAGGATATTGCGGTCAACACCAGCATCTTTCAGCTGTATGTTGATTCCTAGGCTAGATTATGCTCATCAGCACGCCACGACTTTCTGAGCGACCGGCTCCATACTCTCATAAGTCATTGGCACGACTCGAACCACTTCTAATTCTAGTGCGCTCACGTCAACCACGAGAGTATTCGGGGTTAACGGAGAAAGGTGCTAACCCCTAGGCCAGGGAGCCGGCATATATACATTATAAAACAAATTATTTGATCACAAACTGCACGAACATTCCATCACCGCTCAAGTAAAAGAGCGGACCGGACTGGACTCAGTTTAGTAAATTTCTGGAGTTCCACTGCCAAAGACAGATACTTGTTTACAACTTGGCATAACTGTTTACAAAAGTTATGTGACTGTTCTATAACATATGTACAGATCTTTCTGGTATCTGAGGTCACAATGACAGTTCAAGTTAGCTCTATGTCCTTTACAGGACATTGCAGTCAACCCCAGAATTTTCTGGTTGTTTGGGATTTACTAGGCAAGTTTACATTCAGCAGTTTGACATTGCTTTCTGAACGACCAACACTCATACCATTGTGTAACAACCTGCTAAAGGCTGGTTCCAAATTTCCTGCAGCTGTGTTTTGAACAGAGTATGCAGGATTGTGAGTCGTGTTCATAACCCCTTCATCACACAATATAGCAACTTTACCAGAATGTCCCTATTCTCCTTCACAGGCACTGACACAAAAAGAACACAATGCATGAACAAATTCTTTTTTGTCTGCCCTTCATCTCACAAGGTAGCAGGGTCTTCAACCCAATCAAACCAAGCCCCTTGTAGACTCATTATGATTGGATTCTGCAGCTAAAGATAGGCCAGCCAATCGCACGTCAAAGTTGTCTCTTATGGTATCCATGCAAGGTTACAGTGTTGCAGTTCTATGCTTCCCTTATGGGCTCTGGTCGCAGATGAGCATCATGGATGCTGATTGGGTGATGTGTGTTGTGTTCTGTAGTTTTTCCGATGTTTCATGTTTTTTGTCATGGCCCGGATTCAAATAGTCGGTAAGGTGTAGATTTTTTTCTGTCAGAGGCAAAAATAAAACCCTAACCTACACAGTTCACGGTGACTACACTAGCCAGGCAGTCTTAATTCCTGCGGCTCAAGACCCCGTTCCCCCATGTCCTACACTTAATTCCTGCAGCTAAAGACCCCGTTCCCCCATGTCCTACACTTAATTCCTGCAGCTCAAAACCCCGTTCCCCCATGTCCTACACTTAATTCCTGCAGCTAAAGACCCCGTTCCCCCATATCCTACACTTAATTCCTGCAGCTCAAAACCCCGTTCCCCCATGTCCTACACTGCAAGGTCCTATAGGCAGTAGATGACAGTTTTTGTTACAGTAAGTCAATGAATAAGTATCTAAGTAACTAAAGGATCATATTACACGCAGTATTGGACCTATGATATTAGAACCACATTGTATAGACCAATTGGCAAACAGGAAGTGATGTCATCAGCATCATGCCAGCCGTTTTTACTTTCCAAAATCTGTCCTGATACCCATCTACCGCTAGGATGACCTGGCCGGCCAGTGCAATTTTAAAAATCTGCCAAATGCAGAAACAAACCCAAGACTACCTGGCCATCAGGTGAGCACTTAGCCACTACGAAACGTTGCCATATTTTCTGTTTTTGTTGTGATTGCACAGGCCAGCATCATATTTATACGTAGACAACTTGGCATGTCGAGGCATTGCCATGACCTGATTTCACGATAGATTTCATACAGACTAGGGCTGGCATGTTAGTGTAGTTGATAGGGAGCTCTGTTGATCATCTAAACACAGAATCCACAAACAATATGCTGCATGATTTATTGCCTGGCATAATTCACCGTATCTCATCAGGTGAATACTGCATAGTTATATATCATATAAAGAGAATAATTTCAGTTCTAAGTGTTTCAGTATAATTCATTTAAGCACCTGCAGTATGCCCCTGATGAGATGCAGTGAAATATGCCAGGCAATAAATCATGCAGCATATTGTTTGTGACTTCTGTGTTGACATTCACTATGGAAATAAACTGTTTTGATTTTGCTAATAATGTCTTCAGCTTGATCTGATGAGGGTTTGATGGCAGCGTTTGTCGTCCGCCAACAGAGGAAAATGTGACAGCCCTATCACATCACAGACCAACAAAATGTGATGGCCCTGTCACATCACAGACCTACAGCATGTGATGGCCTGTCACATCACAGACCTACAGCATGTGACAGACCTATCACATCACAGACCTACAGCATGTGACAGACCTATCACATCACAGACCTACAACATGTGACAGACCTATCACATCACAGACCTACAAATTGTGCCAGCCCTGTCACATCACAGACCTACAAAATGTGATGGCCCTGTCACATCACAGACCTACAAATTGTGCCAGCCCTGTCACATCACAGACCTACAACATGTGCCAGCCCTGTCACATCACAGACCTACAAAATGTGCTGGCCCTGTCACATAACAGACCTACAGCATGTGATGGCCTGTCACATAACAGACCTACAACATGTGAAGGCCTGTCACATCACAGACCTACAACATGTGATGGCCTGTCACATCACAGACCTACAGCATGTGACAGACCTATCACATCACAGACCTATAACATGTGGCAGACCTATCACATCACAGACCAACAACATGTGACGGCCCTGTCACATCACAGATATATACCAAGTTGCTACTTCAGAGTGTTTCTTCCTTTAGTGCAACTCGGTGCCTGAACTAGCTGGACACAGAAATACATAAACATGTGAACACCTCAACACAATGACACCTACATTGAACACAACAACACAATGACACCTACATTGAACACCACATCACAATGACACCTACATTGAACACAATGACACCTACATTGAACACAACAACACAATGACACCTACATTGAACACAATGACATCTACATTGAACACAATGACACCTACATTGAACACAACAACACAATGACACCTACATTGAACACAACAACACAATGACACCTACATTGAACACAACAACACAATGACACCTACATTGAACACAATGACACCTACATTGAACACAACAACACAAAGACACCTACATTGAACACAACACAATGACACCTACATTGAACACAACAACACAATGACACCTACATTGAACACAACACAATGACACCTACATTGAGCACAACAACACAATGACACCTACATTGAATACCACAACACAATGACACCTACATTGAACACAACAACACAATGACACCTACATTGAACACAATGACACCTACATTGAACACAACACAATGAAACCTACATTGAACACAACACAATGACACCTACATTGAACACAACAACACAATGATACCTACATTGAACACAACAACACAATGACACCTACATTGAACACAACAAGACATTGACACCTACATTGAACACAACAACACAATGACACCTACATTGAACACAACAACACAATGACACCTACATTGAACACCACAACACAATGACACCTACATTGAACACAACAACACAATGACA
This sequence comes from Cepaea nemoralis, assembly GCA_014155875.1. Taxonomy (NCBI): domain Eukaryota; kingdom Metazoa; phylum Mollusca; class Gastropoda; order Stylommatophora; family Helicidae; genus Cepaea; species Cepaea nemoralis. Next base: position 17,331 of record JACEFZ010019034.1, on the reverse strand, counting down.
CCTACATTGAACACAACACAATGACACCTACATTGAACACCACAACACAATGACACCTACATTGAACACAACAACACAATGACACCTACATTGAACACAACATCACAATGACACCTACATTGAACAAAACACAATGACACCTACATTGAACACCACAACACAATGACACCTACATTGAACACAACACAATGACACCTACATTGAACACAACAACACAATGACACCTATAATTGAACACAACAACACAATGACACCTACATTTAACACAACAACACAATGACACCTACATTGAACACAACAACACAATGACACCTACATTGAACACAATGACACCTACATTGAACACAACATCACATTGACACTTACACTGGCCAATATTTGATGCAGACGTGCCCTCACTATGTAGAGGTCAGGGTTATTCTTTTCGTCCTGTAGTCTCTCGTTCACCAGGGTGAGACATTCATTATGTCTGCGCAGAGCCACCAGACATGCGATGCTGTAAGATGTGGATACAAGAATGCAACATTACATACCAAGAATTGCAATATTACAAGCCAGGAATTGCAACATTACAACAGAGGTATTGCAACATTACATACCAGGAATTGCAACATTAATATACCAAGAATTGCAATATTACAAGCCAGGAATTGCAACATTACAACAGAGGTATTGCAACATTACATACCAAGAATTGCAACATTACATACCAAGAATTGCAACATTAATATACCAGGTATTGCAACATTACATACCAAGAATTGCAATATTACAAACTAGGAATTGCAACATTGCATACCAGGTATTGCAACATTACATACCAGGAATTGCAATATTGCATACCAGGTATTGCAACATTACATACTAGAAATTGCAACATTACAATAGAGGTATTGCAACATTACATATCTGGTATTGCAACATTACATACCAGGAATGACAACATTACATATCTGGTATTGCAACATTACATACCTGGTACTGCAACATTACATACTAGAAATTGCAACATTACAATATAGGTATTGCAACATTACATATTAGGTATTGCAAAAATTCATATCTGGTATTGCAACATTACATACCTGGTATTGCAACATTACATACTAGAAATTGCAACATTACAATAGAGGTATTGCAACATTACATATCTGGTATCGGAACATTACATACCTGGTATTGCAACATTACATACCAGGAATGGCAACATTACATACCTGGTATTGCAACATTACATATCTGGTATTGCAACATTACATACCTAGTACTGCAACATTACATATCTGGTATTGCACCATTACATACCTGGTATTGCAACATTACATACCTGGTATTGCAACATTACATACCTGGTACTGCAACATATCATACCTGGTATTGCAACATTACATATCTGGTATTGCAACATTACATACCTGGTACTGCAACATTACATACCTGGTACTGCAACATTACATACCTGGTATTGCAACATTACATATCTGGTATTGCAACATTACATACCTGGTATTGCAACATTACATATCTGGTATTGCAACATTACATACCTGGTATTGCAACATTACATACCTGGTATTGCAACATTACATACCTGGTATTGCAACATTACATATCTGGTATTGCAACATTACATATCTGGTATTGCAACATTACATATCTGGTATTGCAACATTACATATCTGGTATTGCAACATTACATACCTGGTATTGCAACATTACATATCTGGTATTGCAACATTACATATCTGGTATTGCAACATTACATATCTGGTATTGCAACATTACATATCTGGTATTGCAACATTACATACCTGGTACTGCAACATTACATACTAGAAATTGCAACATTACAATAGAGGTATTGCAACATTACATATCTGGTATTGGAACATTACATATTAGGTATTGCAACAATTCATATCTGGTATTGCAACATTACATACCTGGTACTGCAACATTACATATCTGGTATTGCAACATTACATACCTGGTATTGCAACATTACATACCTGGTATTGCAACATTACATATCTGGTATTGCAACATTACATACCTGGTATTGCAACATTACATATCTGGTATTGCAACATTACATATCTGGTATTGCAACATTACATATCTGGTATTGCAACATTACATACCTGGTACTGCAACATTACATACTATAAATTGCAACATTACAATAGAGGTATTGCAACATTACATATTAGGTATTGCAACAATTCATATCTGGTATTGCAACATTACATACCTGATATTGCAACATTACATACTAGAAATTGCAACATTACAATAGAGGTATTGCAACATTACATATCTGGTATTGCAACATTACATACCTGGTATTGCAACATTACATACCAGGAATGGCAACATTACATACCTGGTATTACAACATTACATATCTGGTATTGCAACATTACATACCTGGTACTGCAACATTACATATCTGGTATTGCAACATTACATACCTGGTATTGCAACATTACATACCTGGTATTGCAACATTACATATCTGGTATTGCAACATTACATACCTGGTATTGCAACATTACATATCTGGTATTGCAACATTACATATCTGGTATTGCAACATTACATACCTGGTATTACAACATTACATATCTGGTATTGCAACATTACATACCTGGTATTGCAACATTACATACCTGGTATTGCAACATTACATACCTGGTATTGCAACATTACATATCTGGTATTGCAACATTACATATCTGGTATTGCAACATTACATACCTGGTATTGCAACATTACATATTAGGTATTGCAACAATTCATACCTGGTATTGCAACATTACATACCTGGTATTGCAACATTACATACCAGGAATTGTAAAATTACAATGTTGTTTGTCCATCAAGAATGATGATGACCATTCATTTCATCCAGTGGGGTTGAAGGTGTGGAGCCGTGGGTTCTAAGATGGCTGATAAGGCCTATTTTGGCTCGAAATGTTCTTTGACAATGTGGGCAAAGAATGCTTGACGTCTCTGGGGAAGGATTTCCTGCAGTGGTTTTTCTGTCCTGCCTTTTCTTCACAGCTCTTGCAGTCCTGGTTGCCTCACATATGACTGCACCTTTGCGCAATGATGCACGCCACGAATTTCAGTCTCTGGCTGCAGCCTCCCAGGTGTCATGATGAATTCCAAAAGCATTCAGTGAAATTTTCAGAGTGTCTTTAAAACGTTTCCTCTGGCCACCTTGGGAGCGTTTACCACAAGGTTTAGGGAGCCTGTGATCTGGCATGCGAGTCAAGTGACCAGCCCAGCGAATCTGATTCTTCATCAGTAGAGTGTGGATACTGGGCATGGATGCTCTTTCTAGGACTTCAGTGTCTGGAATCTTGTCTTGCCATTTAATCTTCAGTAGCTTCCTTAGGCAGACTGTGTGGAAGTGGTTTAATTTCCTAGCGTGTCGCTGATAAACAGTCCAGGTTTCACAAGCATATAGCAGTGTGGATAATACAACTGCTTTGTAGACTTTTAGCTTTGTTTGCAGGCTTATTCCAGTTCTGTCCCATACATTCTTGTACAGTCTGCCAAAGGCTGCACTGGCCTTGGAGATTCTTGCATTCACTTCGTCATCAATTGTGGCAGCTTGTGACAGGGTGCTGCCAAGATAGGTAAATTTGTCCACAACACTTAGTCTATGATCATTCACTTTGATATTCAGCACAGTGTGATTATTCCCTGGAGCTGGCTGGTACTTAACTACAGTCTTCTCCAAGTTGATATTGAGCCCAAAGTTGGCACAGGCATGTGAGAAAGCTGAAACATTATGTGTTGGATGAAGAATGACTTGCGCGATGACTTGGATTAAAGTGAGGAAGAGTTGCGCAATTCGTCGACCTCACTCTCTCGCCTGAGTCCATCTGAGTCCAGTGGCAAGACAAGTCGAGACGATTGGAGACGAATACAGGTGCAGTGGATGACCAGGGCGCTCTACGTGCCTTGCCGTGCTCATTACGTTCCACAACGCTTTGCAGGTAAACGCCGTCTTGCCCGTTGAATCAGGAATGATTTCTTCCGCGCAGTCTGCCGAATCCTGTCTTCACATGCTGGGTAGGCATACCCTAGTTTACCTCTTGGTTTGACACCAAATCGGATACCCATGCCTGGTTTAGCCAGCCTCTCACAGCTGTTGCCCGGGGGGTGGCCGCTGTCGCATGCTGACAGCTACTAGGAGCCACAGGCACGAGCTGGGTGTCAGACTTGGACCAGTGGGGGATGGGTCCTGAAAGGACAAGAGAGCCATCCTTACCAAAGGTGCTACCAATGCCTGACACCCCGTACCCCCCAAAATTACAATAGAGGTATCGCAACATAACATACCAGAAATTGCAACATTACAACAGAGGTATTGCAACATTACATACCTGGTATTGCAACATTACATATCTGGTATTGCAACATTACATACCTGGTATTGCAACATTACATACCTGGTATTGCAACATTACATACCTGGTATTGCAACATTACATACCTGGTATTGCAACATTACATATCTGGTATTGCAACATTACATACCAGGAATTGTAAAATTACAACAGAGGTATTGCAACATTACATACCTGGTATTGCAACATTACATACCAGGAATTGTAAAATTACAACAGAGGTATTGCAACATTACATACCAGGAATTGTAAAATTACAACAGAGGTATTGCAACATTACATACCAGGAATTGTAAAATTACAACAGAGGTATTGCAACATTACATACCAGGAATTGTAAAATTACAACAGAGGTATTGCAACATTACATACCAGGAATTGCAATATTACATACCTGGTACAGTCACCATTAGTTTAGTTTAGTTTAGTCGACGGATCAACATCACGGCACACGAGTGTAACCCATAAGTGCTCCGTTCTACTCCTAACTCAAGCCTGAGTCTGGAGAATCTCAGCTCAGTGCACGATCTCCATAGCACCAGCAAGGATCCATCTCTGCGGCCTTGATGTGGTGCTGGTAACTCATCTAAATCTACAATCTCTTATACAACATCAACATTTACTTAATATTTAACTTGAATTTAGTTTTTCTTTTATAACCAATCGAAACCACCACTCACATTCTCATCTGATAGCCACCATTTTCTGGCACCATTTCTGCGGCCTTGGAGAAGTCTTCTAAAGCCTCTGAGAACAGTCTTTGATCGAACAGAGTCTGACCTTGAAAGTAGTAGATAAAGGCTAGTCTAGAATGGTAGTCTGGTTTGTTGCTAGTTGCCAGGAGGCACGCTTTTCTGTAGTTCAGTATTGCAGACTGTGGATAATATCATGAAACTTAATTATATTCTTATCCATGATTTCAACAGGAAATAACAATATTCAAATAATGCAGCCATTCCTCCAAAACCTGACACTACTAAGAGTCGGTCATGTGCTAGAACGATCATGTTGCACTCCTGAATGCATGAATGAACAAGTGACCAGTCATTCCCTTACTTTAGCAGATGACAAACACTGGTGTTAGACCCTCGTCTGACTGCAGTCGTGACATTATTAGTGAAGCCCCCTGGGGACTATTCTAATGCACCTGCCGCTAAAATACAATAAGTGCAAACAGAAAGACATGATAGTCAGTTTAAAATTACCGTGGTAGACAATTCAAATTGCTGTATAAATATGTGTGTTATATATTTCAGCACGAAGGGCTTATTTTTTTTGTGGGGGTGGGGGGGGGAGAATCGCTCACTTTGAACTCAAGTGTAATCCATGCACACAACTTTCTAGTAGCACTGAGCTGAATTTTGTGTGTGGATTAGCTTTCCCTATTATCAGCATCCCTCACCACCAAGAAAACCCACTGTGACTTCAGAGTTTCTATAACAGTGTAACTGTTATAGTGATTATGCGGTCGGGGTTCAAGAATTGGCATAGCCAGGTCTAGTAATTAGATTTGGCAGATAATTAATGTGCAACTTAAAGAAAGGAAATTAGTAAGCAGTGCACGGTTCAGCACCATCGCTTGCTGATGTGATGGCTAATTGCGTGGCTTGACAACAATCCACGTAGAACCAATAAGCCATCAAGTCAGCGATGGAGAAGGACGCTTGAACTTTGAAGTACGAGGGAATACCATCTGGCATTACTTGAATCGTTAATTAATTTGGAAGAAGGGACTAAGGAAGAATAGAAGGAGAGGCTATGAGAGAAATGAGGCTGAAAATTACCATCAAAACAAAATGAAAATATTACTTATTTTATATAGAAACTAAGTGTCATGCCATAATTGATGTGTCATTTTTGATATGACTACCAAGGACCGTCCAACAAAAGAGATAGCAAAAACTGAAATATGCTGAGACTGGCTTATGAATGTTTCTACGTTCCCAAATGTTAAGAGATTTAGTTTTTCTCACTTTGAAGTTACTTCCATCGTTGACTTCGGTTTGCTTCATGAATTGAGAATGTTTAATGGGCCACTATACGACACGGCTACCATAGACGCCTCTGAGGTGGATGGCCCTAATGGTGGGCGACCCTGCTAAATTTCTTGTAATTTACGTCCCCAAGTCAAGGACAAGAAGACAACATTTTAGTCCCAATGTCAGGTGTAGGGGGTTGAACCCCTTACCTCAACATCTGCATAATGGATGTTTAAGAACGTGGGTTCCTTTCCATTTAATTATGCTGAACCTCTGGATTTATCTAACTGCATTAGTTTATGTTGTGTAATTTCTACAGTATGTATCTGATGAGATACAGTGAAATATGCCAGGCAATAAAGTGTGCAATCTAGTATATGTGTATTCATTATTCAAATTAAACAAACCACCTGGAAGTCACAAAGAGACAGGTATGCCTCGCCTCTCTCAGCATAGAAGGCAGGCTCTTCCGGGTCTCAGGTTGATTGCCTTGGTCAGACAAGAGATGCTGCCCACAGAGTTCTCTACCTTTATTCTCAATGCATGCTGGTAGCTGGGGATGGAGATATACTGTTGTTGTCATGACTGTTTTGTTGTTGCATCTAGGTTAGTGAATGAAGTTGAGGTAGTAGCAGCAGCAGCAGCAGTAGTTGTAGTAGTAGTAGTAGTTGTAGTAGTAGTAGTAGTAGTAGTAGTAGTAGTAGTAGTAGTAGTAGTAGTAGTAGTAGTAGTAGTAGTAGTATTAGTAGTAGTAGTAGTAGTATTAGTAGTAGTAGTAGTAGTAGAAGTAGTAGAAGTAGTAGTAGTAGCAGTAATAGCAGTAATATCAGTAGTAGTAGTAGTAGTAGTAGTAGTAGCAGCAGCAACAGTAACAGCATTAGTAGTAGTTATTGTAATAGTAGTAATTGTAGTAGCAGTTTTTTTTTTTTTTGCTTTTTGTGACGCTCGCTTTGAATTCAAAAGTAGTCCATACGTTAATCTTTATGTGTGGATTAGCTTTACCTATTATCAGGTAACCCCACTCTGACTTCTGAGGATCTTGTTATTTACTTCACCAAGTCAAGGACGAGAAGTCAACAGTTTAGTCCAACTGAGCGTGTAGGGTTGAAACACGCACCTTCACCATCCAATCATACCGGAAATTATCCATTAGTAAATTTTTTTGCGTATCCTTACAGGACATCGCTGTCACATCAGCATCTTTTTCAGCTGATCATTTATTTCTTGCAAGATTACTCTCAGTAGTTTGCCATTGCTTTTCGGCGGCCGGCTCATATCCCGCAGTCACCAGCGCGGGTAGACACGCTTCCAATTCTCGCGTCTGCGAGACTCTGCATGGATATCGGGATTACAGAAAGTCGTGTAACCCCTCGGCCAGAGAGACCAGCATCCAGTAGTAGTAGTGGCTGTGGTGGTGATAGTAGCAGAAGTAGTTGTTCTTGTTGTTGTAGTTGGGGAATGAAGAGGCTCAGAGGTATGACATCCGCCTCCAACTTGAGCAGGCAGGGCATGAGTTAGGGTTTGGATATTGTGAGCTTTTTACAAAATAAAATACTCAAGGTTCGTATACGCCCAAATGATCCAGGGGTGTACATCATACATCTAGCCTTCTCGGATAAGAGTTAAAAATAACAGGACTTGTGTGCGTATCGTACAAATGATAAATCTCTGAGTACATATTAGCACCTGGCCATCTTGACAGACGATAGTTTGTTACATTGTGAACCAAAAAAAGGTATAATAACTACAACCAATGTTGGTAGCGAATGTGACTGATCAGACTTATCCATGCAGTAAATAGTCATCCAAAATGGATGTATGTGAACACATGGTCATTTCCACCATCAGCACACATCTTACATCTCACATGCTAAGAAGTGTGACCTAATCATGTAATCATTTTCTCCTTTGTCTTTATTTCATTACCTATTTTCCCTCCATGCAACGCAATCAGCAGTGACTTGCTCCAAAAGATGCAATATCAATGCCTGTATCACATCTCTAAGTAGCCACAAATTGAAATGGGATGCTGAATACGATGTGGGTACAGGTTAATTTGAAATCTTCAAATCCACCTCAACACAGAACAATAAATGTAATCCTCTAAAAGAGAGAGAGAAAGAGAGGAAGAGGTAGAGATGGGGGTGAGAGAGGAGAGAGAGGGAGAGAAGAGGAGAGAGACAGAGAAAGATATTGGAACATCAATAGTAGAGCAAGTATTCCTAGCATACAGCTTAGTGCCATCCTGTTCCCCACCTCCTCTTAAAGACATCAAAGTAGCAGAAAAGCCAGGGCCATGCCATGCTATGATACAGAGAGGAGGCCATATCAGGTGACACCAGTAAAGGGGCTTTCATAAGGGGGCGACATTTTTAAAGAACATGTAAATAAACATGTAAGGGCCGGCATTTCGAAGACTTGTATCATAATGACGAAAATCTATCACACGGTACTGAGAAAAGTAATCAGATGATGCTGTTAGATGGTTAAAGTAAGAGAAAGATACAAACATGTAAAGTCAGACTAAAAAGTGACACTGACTGCTTCGTTAGCTTTCCTGGCCAAAATCCTCATAGTGTTTGTCCTTTCCTTTGCCGCCTGACACTCTTCCCAATCTCCAGAAAAGAAGATCTGTTGGCTTCGGAGTCTGGCAGCTTCTAGAGATTCTTCAGTAACAGAGGTTGGAAACACATCATTCTGAAAACAAAATGGTTAAATTTGAATAACGAAGACACAAACCATAGATTGTACGAATTTATTGCCTGGCATATTTTCGCTGCATCTTGTCAGGTACATACTGCATAATTCACACAACATAGAGTAAAATAACTAGATACATCTTTTAAGCTGAAATATACACATGTTCGCACAGTAATGTCAATTGTTTACCATGGTAATTTTAAACTGACTATCATGTCTTTCTGTTTGCACAAAACTGGCCTATGTAGATTAATCATTATGGCTTCTGCAAACTTCTAACAGCACCAGTGTTATAAAATCAGTGTCAGTTAAGATGAGAGGAATAAAACAGATAAACCACAATGTTAGAACAAATCTGGCAAACTAAACTGATCACAACTTCATCACCTGAAAACTTGGCGCATCCTTTTCTGTATTGAACAAATCTTTTGTTCCATCGTCATTACAAGTAACTGTGTTCTCTGGTTTACTCATCGGTTCTCCTTCTTCTTCTACCATTTCATCTTCATCCCTATTGTCATCTCTGTTTTCATTTTCAGGCAGAGTCTGTAAATTATATGAAATATTGTAAATCATAAACAGACATTTGTTTACATAACTGATCTTGGCCACAATAATAAGAGAGGACATTGGAAAACATCATGACTTACTGGAAATACCAGTGGAAAAGAAGGTAGATGTAGACAGAGGATTCATGCTGGATGGACAGAGATGTTAGGCATGTAGGATTATTATCAGGATAGTTGATTCAGAACACTAAGGACTGAGGTGTCATCTTCTGAGGTGTCATCTACTGGAAATATCAGTGGAAAAGGAGGTAGAGGCAGACAGAGGATTCATGCTGGATGGACATAGATGTTGGCATGGAGGAATACTATCAGGATAGTTGATTCAGAACACTAAGGTCTGAGGTGTCATCTTAACAGCCATTGAAGATATAGTGACTGAGAAGAAGACGAGGGAATGATGAGAGAAGGAGGCAGAGAGGCAGCCTGGAAATAATGGTGCTGCAGGGAGTGCCCAGGCATAATCAGGCTGCTACTAATACCATCAGTATTGGGACCCTTCACTGGCTGTTGAAGATAAGGACGGAGCATGAATGGGAATGTCCTGCATGATGTGATGTCAGTTCTTAACTAACTCAACTCAACTCAGCACATACAAAAGAAACATTTACTGATACAACCACATAAATAAATACACAAAAGTTAAATGGGTGATGTGTATACATCATAACAATTGGCCAAGAGATGGAAAATATGTTGAGCTTATAAATCAAATTAAGACTTCATTGACTTAATTTTATTTCAAGTTATTTCTCAGACCTAAAGTGAGCTAATACAAACATATGTTTACAGGAAGCATACTAACAAAAAGGGCACCTTGATTTGCTATTATTACAATTGGACTTCCGGTTCCCCAGCATGGTGGTTAGGCATTGAACTGTTAAGGCCTCTGGCATGTTTATGCTTGTGGCTACGGTTTGCAATCACATTTTCCTTATATTGCCCTGCTACTGAGTGAGTGTGTGGGCGACACTGTGAGCTGTGACATTTGCATGAAACGCTTTTACATCTGTCCGCTGTTGTTTGCACAGTGAACTGCATGTTCGAAACAATGGCCGGCTATCGCTGAATTGACTGGTTCACCTTTTCGGGTCACGAGTGCATTTTTCAGGAGACTCCTGGGAGTTGTCGCTGGAGCTACGGGGTTCATGCTTTGTGCTGCGCTTTTGACAGGTCACCCTGCAGAAAGAGACCGAGCCATGTGTGATGAAACCCGGCTCAATGAAGTCTGCATATTTCGGAACAATGGCCAGCTGTCGCTGAATTGACTGGTTTACCTTTTTTGAGTCACGAGTGCATTTTTCAGGAGACTCCTGGGAGTTGTCGCTGGAGCTACGGAGTTTGTGCTTTGTGTGGCGCTTTTGGTGGGTCACCCTGCGGAAAGAGACAGAGCCATATGGGATGAAACCTGGGTTCAATGAAGTCTTTCTGGTGACTGCCAAATCCATTGACGATGAACTGTCTTTTTCCTGGACTGTTGTGTTGGCATTCTGGCGGCGGCATTATGCACAGTGTACCTATGCGGGCTGTTGGCTTCCGAGACTCCTGTCTGTTCCACTTTTCACATTGGGCAGTGAGGAGCATTTTGTGTGATATTCACTGGCACAGAAATGGAGCATAATAGAGACGACCATGCCGTGAAGTTGGAACCGCGACAAACTTACTAACTAACTAGCTAGATATTATTACAGTTACCTGAGAAATATTCATTTTGGATTCATCGCAATTATATTTTGGTTCTGAATTTTCTGGCAATGGACGAAATGACTCCTCATCAAAGTTAGCCAGATGTTTAGAGAAAGTACGTTCCAAAACTGGATAGAATTGGTGCACGTTGACATCCCCAGGGTCATAAAGAAATGTCTCTGAAGTAAATTATAGTGTTATCAAAACATTAACATTTTTTATTGCAACAAAATTGCTTACATTTCAGTAAGTCATAATATAGTCAGTTACACTTCACTTTTTAACCAAGTGTGTACCCAAGGGCATCCAATTTCAATAGGCATCTTTGAGTGTTTGCTGTCGATAAGCTTTTGACTGTTCCCAGTCTATCTATAAGTCAGCAGGTTCTTCTGTGCCTCTGGTCCCACCCATCAACCTTTCTAACTTGGGGAACCTTCGCAGGAGCTACTGGGACATGCAAGCTTCCACACAACAACAAGATTGAAACCTAGAAGAGGGGTACTATGTATTGTAACAATTATACAGTTTTATTTAGTTAACTGAGGATAACTAACCTATCCTCACAATTCACTATGAATGCTCAATAATTAACCAATCCACACATACAGTCAACTATTGATAATCAACAGCTGTCTCATCCACACATACAATTATCTATGGATACTCAGTAACTGTTCCATCCACGTATACAATTGTATCTATGGATACTCAATAACTGTTCCATCCACACATACAATTATCTATGGATACTCAATAACTGTTCCATCCACATACAATTATCTATGGATAATCAATAACTGTTCCATCCACACATACAATTATCTATGGATACTCAATAACTGTTCCATCCACATACAATTATCTATGGATACTCAACAATCATCCTATCCTCACAATTATTTGTGTACGTTAAATTAATTGCATGTCTTTTACATGATATTACAGTCAACCATAGAAATGACTGACAGTGATATTCAAGGCAAATTTACAAATTTTTTTTGTTGCTCTGCACAGGTTGGACACTGCAACAAATGTTCAGCTGTCATTTTATTATTTCCACTGCGGTAATCATCAGCATCTCCTATCTTTCCTGCAATCTAACATGTTAGTGTGGGCTGTGTCTGTTCGGAAATTGTTTCACCACAACACTGTACACTTACCTGATGCATTCTCCAAAACACACTCCATTCTCAGTGTTCTCAACAGTAGTTACTTCCCTTGAAACTAAAAAAATAACTATAAAATAATTAATTGTGTAAAAGTGTAATTCTAGTCTCAGATCCTTGACAAATTAGTACATCCTGGGCTTAGTTTATTCTGCTTGAAATGCTTTCCTTAGACCTTGAACAACACAAAAACTATTCCATTGTCATAACCAACAAAAAAGGCAACTTGCATCAAGTTGTGTATAGCTAAATAGTTAAGATATTGATTATTTTCTTTTAAAATCCGTCAGTGGGTTAGAGATGAAAGATAAATGCATGGTATGCGTTCTAGGGCATAGTTTAATCCCTCCATCATGTGCCATGCCGATAAGCGTGGGCGGTCATGTACTGCCATATCACTCGATCACCAGAGTTTAATCCACAGCCTTTCAAAAACCCTCCAAGAAAAACCACCAGCAAAACTAAAGTTGTGACAATTGTGACAAAACGGCTTTCATCTGTCTAGGGTCGTTTGGTTACCGCACTATTTGACGTGTCATTAGGGACTTTCCCAGCTATAAATAGACTGAGGAAAGCCGCTAGGTATTTTCCATCTAGAATCATCTCGAATAACCGGTGTTTGAATGAACCGGGGTTGCCGGGTGCTGCATTGAATTCCCGTGCAGAGAGAAATCTATAAATCCTAGGGGGAAAGTAATGTTTCCAGTGAAAGTGTTTTTCCCCAAGAAGCATCATCTTCTCATGCGCAGGAATTGGCACGAGGGAGAAATGCGGCTAGAGTGTTCATTCACTTCGTACATTCTGAAGAGAGAAGACGCTGGCCGGTTTGAGCCATTTTGTTTGCGTCTGATAACCACCATATATCGGCTGACTGTTGGCTTAAGGAGGCTGATGTGCTGGCTGGAGTCTGGTTCATGAATCCAGGTACGGATTTGTTTAAAATTAATTAACTCTGTCATTGTTCTATAAACGCAACTGTGCTAACCTCATTAGTATGTGGATGCCGCTGCATTATTCATGAGCTAACGGATCGATAACGCCTGTTGTAGGCTACGCGTGTGTTTGTTTACAACCGTGTGTTCGCGAATCACCTGGTGGTAATGCAGTCGTGTTATGTTTGCGATTGAAACGTATCTTGCATGTATCAAGTATTGCAAATTGTTGCAGCTATTAGGTTGTTGTGTTTAGAATAGGATTTAGTTAATAGGCCTGATTGAGATCTAGATTTATGACAGTCAGTGAAGAGTACAACTGTTAGACACCAAGGTAAGTGGGTAGGTGGAGATTCAAACAGAAGTGTGCTTAGTGACAACATAAGGAGAGAACTTAGTTCTGTGCCACTAGGAATGATGAAACTATTGTGGTGTAAATTAATAGTGAATTCATTGTGTGTGGAACACGGGATTTCTGTGTGAAGGTAAGTCTTCATTGATGATGATATATATATATATATATTATATATATATATATATATATATATATATATATATATATATATATATATATATATATATATATATATATATATATATATATATATATGATGTGACATTGTGTATGTATATATTAGGTCATGGTATGTGCTACTTCTGGGAGGAATACCGAATGCCAATAGGTCGACGCGTGATAACAATGCGGGTAATCGCGATAGACATGTGTTCTGAATTCTGGTCTTTCCTTTCCTGATTCTTTCATGCTAGCACTAGTGCGAATGACTGCTGATGTGTTAGCAGTATGGAAGGATGCAAGGAGGTCGTATGAGACACCGGGGACATATGGGATATGGGGAATTGCCAGCAAGTTACGAAAGTATGGTGTGGCAGACCAGGCCACAAATGAAGTTCGGTCCAACCAAGGCTCATCCACTTGGGAAGGGCTGAGCTGGAACATTACCCTTGGAACATGTGGGGAACATGTTTTCTCAAGAATGGCTTCTTGACTCTAAGTAAGAGTCTGATAAGAAGAGGTTGCTACAGTGTGGGCTGGTAGTCCCACAAGCAATCAGGAAGGTGTATATACGGATATGATCATGTATTATCCCTATATCCCAAGGGGATGGTATAATGATCAAGCTTATGTTTCTTATTGAACATTATTAATATAAGGAGCGAGTCCAGGGACTCTTTACCTTAGGGTTTAGTTCAATTAATTTAGAACTAAGATAGCAGCTTACTTTCAATAGTGACGTTAGCGACAACTGGTAGATGATTAGGGATAGGTGAGACCTATGATCAGACTCGTCATTCTGATTCTTACTCTGTTTGACGGGCTGTTCTCTTGAGGCCAGCTGACATCCACGACCCCATGCTTTGCGACTCTCCAAATAGAGATATGCTTTAGTTATTTGTATAACTAAGTAGCATGACTGAGAGTTGAGTAGCTATTGATAGGATGCATGTGGACCAATGTTTGGGCCAGAGTACTCTCACCTGTCGCCCTCCCTTTTCAGGAGTTGCCTGTTGAGGAACCAGTCAACTAGATTTGTCGTTGGCCGGAAACCACTTCGTATGCTACAGCGAAGGGTTGAACCATATACTTACCTCGCCTGACTTAACCACACCATATGCCAGGGTGACCCATTATGTATGAAGGTGCATCCAGAGATTCAAGTGCCATGACGGTGCATGTGTGGACACGATGGTTTGTTGTTGAGTTATACTTGTGAAGATATAGTATTTCAGAAGGAGCTTTCAGTAAATTGAGCAATCATGCTCTATGACAGGAGGACACCTGACCGTATACAAATGCGGTGGTTCTGTCTAAACGCGGGACAATGTTTATTCCTACACTTAGAAGGTTCCTACGACAGTTGAGTGGAAGGTCATGATGAGACCTACACCAGCTTCCGTATAAGAGACCCAAAGAAAGTGATAAGGTGTCAAGGGACTAGGGAATCTAGTTCAACCTGAATATTGTCTCCAAAAGAAATATGTATCAGATTCTACTATTATATTGAAACAGTGTGCAGACTTTGAACTATGTTATATTATCTGATGCGCCGAGCAGTGAACTGTGTTATCAGTATGGGACCATTGAATTGGTCAAAGAACTGAATCGAAACCCAGTGTTACGGTGCTATCCGTTAGGGACCATTGAATTGGTCATGAACATAGACAAAACTCAGTGCTACTGGTGTTTGAAGTGTGAGACCGTTAAATTGGTCAGTGACAGATTCATCACGTAAGAGTAATGTGCTACAGATCGACCATTAGATTGGTCATAGGTTATTGACATTCATTAAGTTTAGATTAGTTGGAGGTAAATCCAGGAGGATGGTAGTCCAGCTAGTGATTACAGATACCTGTGCAGTACTTTATTCGCAGTGACTTAGTGCTGTATGAGGAAGATGCAATTGGTCCAGTCGAGTAAGGTCCAGCAGTAACTCTATTGTTGTTGATCCACGCTTGGGAGACGGAGTGGTCACCAAGGTCCAAGTCATCTCACTGGAAGGAGGCCGGGTGAGTGGCGGACCGACTGGACGGGACATCTGCATCCACTCTACTTCTCAACTTAATGATGACCACTAAATCTCTGATTCTGTCTCTACCCTATCTTCTATTTATGTAAATAGATTGTTCTCTCAGGATATTCATTTCAGTTCTATATTCTCAGGGGTAGAATCAAGTTGATATATGTTGACTTGCTCTTTGTATACTTATTGAGTGTGGTCTCGGACGATGCCTAAGTGTTCATTGTTCCACAGGAGTAGGTAGTTAGTGGGGTCTAGAATCTGGAGGGGCTTGTGTTCATTGTTCCACAGGAGTAGGTAGTTAGTGGGGGTCTAGAATCTGGAGGGGCTTGTGTTCATTGTTCCACAGGAGTAGGTAGTTAGTGGGGGTCTAGAATCTGGAGGGGCTTGTGTTCATTGTTCCACAGGAGTAGGTAGTTAGTGGGGGTCTAGAATCTGGAGGGGCTTGTGTTCATTGTTCCACAGGAGTAGGTAGTTAGTGGGGATCTAGAATCTGAAGGGGCTTGTGTTCATTGTTCCACAGGAGTAGGTAGTTAGTGGGGGTCTAGAGTCTGGAGGGGCTTGTGTTCATTGTTCCACAGGAGTAGGTAGTTAGTGGGGATCTAGAATCTGAAGGGGCTTGTGTTCATTGTTCCACAGGAGTAGGTAGTTAGTGGGGGTCTAGAATCTGAAGGGGCTTGTGTTCATTGTTCCACAGGAGTAGGTAGTTAGTGGGGATCTAGAATCTGGAGGAGCTTGTAGACATATAACTAATTTGAGATCAACCACAGGGAAAAATTGTGTATCGGCCTGTCCAACCCCTGGGGCTAGAATACACGGGAGTGGTAGAGACACCTAGGGGGTGGTTCACTCTCACTACCCAAGGCAAACTCGGTACAACAATAGTGTATTTGTTTCGTTTCTTTTTTCATTTCAGACAAGCTAAGTTTGAAAAATTGTATTAAACTATAAACTACTTGTACAGACTGTCATTCTGAAATAATCAGTTGCAATGAAATAAACTAAAGGTTGCTGGTTAACAAAAGCAACATATTAGTTCACTGACCATGTCCATAAGTGCTCAGTTCCCCTCAGCTGAAATGTATGGATGCAGACTACCCTCTGTGTATGCTGATTGCACAAATATTTAATACATTCATGAAATTAAAATGTAGCACTTGTGTAGGTATACATAAAATGTTTGCTTAGTCTGCTACTGTCATTTCATTGTGTGTTTATGTTTATTTAACTGATCGATATTACTTTTATATATTGCTATTTCAGTTACAGATGTTTGTGTTTATTTAGTTTATTGATGTTACTGTTATATATTACTATTTCAGATATTGATGTTTATTGGTTTTT
>JACEFZ010019033.1:17500-24559 GCA_014155875.1 Cepaea nemoralis | reverse complement strand
AGGGATCAGGACCAGCACAAACAGGGACACGCGACATTGCAGACACCTGGTCTAGATAAATGCCAGGTCTTCATCTCTCGAGGCTAGGCCAACGTCACAGCCGTAGTGGTCAAGCTTGCTCAAACTGGGGTTTGAACAAAGACATGGTGTTATTACAGGAAATAAGGCCACTCATAGGGAGCTGGAAATCAACTATTATTCCCCACATCGCTTCATAGCAAAAGTGAAAGAAGAAGACGAAGAAGATGATGATGACTAAACAACAGATTGCTGAAATACTTTTGAATTGCTATTGACGGAGATTGATGACCGATAACCTTTATCGGACCGTAGTAACGACGATTCTGTGAACAAATTCCGAGATTGGACCCATCCCGTCAATCAAAGATAATGTTCAAGGTCGATCGGTCTAACAAACAACGATTGAGTTATAAAAAGCGGTGTCCTGGTTTTCACAAAGAACCTAGGAAAGTGCGCTTGTATCAACAATTACCTATTTTGTAACATCCAAATATGCCCATGTCCGCAAAACGAAAGATAATAAATAGCATATTCACACCAGCTTTATGCTGCCAGAGTCAAACTTGGACATTATCCAAGTCACACTTAAGGAAAATCAACACCTGCGAGATGAGATGCTTGAGAAGAGCTGTCAACTTAATTATCCAAGGCCGAATAAAAAGTTATGCTATCAGTCAGACAGTGGGATTAACACATTGAGCCACATATATTGAAAGGTACAAGATCAAATGGTTCGGCCATCTCGTTAGAATGCAACTCAATCAACTACCAGCACAGGCCTTACATCAAAGAAGATATGATACGAGAATAAGAGAACGCCTGAGATGAAAATGGATGGACGACATCAAAGACATTGTTCAAGCACACGGAATGACACTATACAGTGCCACCCATCAGGCGCTAGAATGTCTTCTATTCCTGTCCACCGAAGCTTCACAGTAAAGGTGGAAGTAGATGATGATGATAATAAACCCGTCTATCTAAATCTTCAGGCCTTAGCGGTGCATCATCATCATCATGTGCATTGGCAGCTGTTGTTGGTGTTTATATTTTCCCCCAGATCTCAGTCCTTGCTGTTCTCGATCAACGATGCTAATAACATGCCTCCACGACACCGTCTCAGTCCATCCATCCAGCATCATTTCTCTTGGCCTGCCTCTCCTCTTCCTATTTTTTCAAGGATCTTTCCAGTTCTAGCGACATTCTCTAATGTCTCTCTAAAGCAAGCTAAAGAAAGCTGTTTGTCTCTTTCTTATTGCTGTATATAATATTCTAGTTTCATTAGCCTCTTTCAGGCAATCGTTATTAATTACTCTGGTAATCCAATAAATTCGCAGCATTTGTCTCAAGAACCACATCTCTGTTTCTTCCAAGCTCTTCCTAATTTATTCATTCATTTTTCTGTGATTGGCTGTCTTTCAGGTGTAATGTGGTCACCTGTGGTGTTAAAACAGGTGTTTCTAATAATCATGGCTGTCTTTCAGTTGTAATGTGGTCTCCTGTGGTGTTAAAACGGGTGTTTCCAATAATCATGGCTGTCTTTCAGATGTAATGTGGTCATCTGTGGTGTTAAAACAGGTGTTTCCAATAATCATATCATTGATATTTTTCCATTCTAACAATTATTCTCCTCTTTTATTTCTAGTTCCTAAACCATGGTTCCCGACCACACCCTGCACTATGCCCTTTCCTATTTTCACATTGAAACTTCCAAGTATTACTTTTACTTCTTGTGATTTAGTTTGAGATATCGCCATTTCTACTTCATCATAACTTGTCGGTATTCCTTCGTCACTACCGTTTGTTGTTGGTGCACATACGTGTGCATAAACGGTGGTCACCTTTCTGAACCTCCGCCCCCCTTCCCTTCCTCCCCCATCTCCCGAGATGAGATTATTGTTCACTGACCTGGGTTCCCAGCTCGACCCCAGCCTACAACTGGCAACAAGAATATCACATGGGAAGTACAGACAGGCGTCCAGATAGTGCCTGCGTCATATAAAATATGAGGCTAGCACGATATACTTATTTCCCCCAGAGTCAGAAAATGGATTCTTGGATGACGGCATTTATACGTTAAATGTGATAAAATAACAAACTATACGATAAATCTTACTATTTAACAAACTATATGCTATGTATGATTATTAAATAAACTATATGCTAAGCCAGACTAGTGTACAAACTATACACTAGATTTGATTATAGTACAAAGTATACGTTAAGTCTGATTACAATACAGACTATATGCTATGTATGATTATTGTACAAAGTCCTAAACCTGATTATTGAACAAATCATGCACTAAATCTGATTATTGCACAAACTATACGCTAAATCTGATCATAGTATAAACTATAGGCTATATCAGAAACCCAGCTGACATGTAATTATGTACTAATGACTGTCCCATACACATCTATCAACAATTTTAACTGATAACTGATGTGCGGAAAGAGAGACAGAGGAAGACAGCGTGAGAAGATTCTTGAGTCTTGTGTCATAGCACGGAAGGGAATCGAACACACGAATTGATCCATACCGTCGGAGATCGCAATTTATGGAGAGGCATGATTGCCCACATCAGCCGGCAAGGCACAGGATGGTGATGATACACATCTACATACTACTGCACATATAAACTTGGGCGATATTTGGGCGAGATCAGCAGGTTTTTAAACTCAACCGTGAGCACGTATTTCTCCAACTGTTGTTAGCGTCACGTCTGCTGTCTGCTACAATCTGCTGGCGCCAATATTTGCTTTCTGTAACCTGGTTTTATTTCCATTGATATTAGTTATTTGTTTTTTTAGTTTTCAGATAACGTTTCATATTTTTGTTACACTTTTCATTTTCAGTAAAAACCAATGTTAAATTTTTATACGTTAAATGAAACACACTGACACTCACTGACTCACTTTCTCTCTCTCTCTTTCTCTCTCTCCCTCTCTCTCTCCCTCCCTCTTTCTCTCTCTCCCTCTCTCTCTCTCCCTCTGTCTCTCTCTCCCTCTTTCTCTCCCTCTCTCTCTCCCTCTCTCTCCCTCCCTCTCTCTCTCCCTGTCTCCCTCTCTCTCTCCCTCTCTCTCTCCCTCCCTCTATCTTTCTCTCTCTCCCTCTCTCTCTCTCCCTCTCTCTCTCTTTCTCTCTCTCACACACACTCTCTCTCACACACTCTCTCTCTTTCTCTCTCTCTCACTCTCTCTCCCTCTCTCTCTCTCTCACACTCTCTCTCTCACACTCTCTCTCACACTCTCTCTCTCACACTCTCTCTCACATTCTCTCTCACTCTCTCTCTCACACTCTCTCTCACACTCTCTCTCTCTCACACTATCTCTCTCTCACACACACTCTCTCTCTCACACTCTCTCTCACACTCTCTCTCACACTCTCTCTCACACACAGTCTCTCTCTCACACTCTCTCTCACACACTCTCTCTCTCTCACTCTCTCTCACACTCTCTCTCCCTCTCTCTCACACTCTCTCTCACACTCTCTCTCACACTCTCTCTCTCACTCTCTCTCTCACACACTCTCTCTCTCACACTCTCTCTCTCACACACACTCTCTCTCTCACACTCTCTCTCACACACTCTCTCTCTCACACTCTCTCTCACACACACTCTCTCTCTCTCACACTCTCTCTCACTCTCTCTCTCACACATTCTCTCTCTCACTCTCTCTCTCTCACTCTCTCTCACACTCTCTCTCACACTCTCTCTCACACACACTCTCTCTCACACTCTCTCTCTCACACTCTCTCTCACACTCTCTCTCTCACACTCTCTCTCTCACACTCTCTCTCACACACTCTCT
Source organism: Cepaea nemoralis (assembly GCA_014155875.1). Classification (NCBI taxonomy): domain Eukaryota; kingdom Metazoa; phylum Mollusca; class Gastropoda; order Stylommatophora; family Helicidae; genus Cepaea; species Cepaea nemoralis. Next base: position 20,725 of record JACEFZ010019033.1, on the reverse strand, counting down.
CTCACACACTCTCTCACACTCTCTCTCTCACTCTCTCTCTCACACACTCTCTCTCACTCTCTCTCACACTCTCTCACACTCTCTCTCACACTCTCTCTCTCACACTCTCTCTCACACTCTCTCTCACACACTCTCTCTCACACTCTCTCTCACACTCTCACATACACTCACTCTCTCTCACACTCTCTCTCACACTCTCTCACACACACTCTCTCTCTCACACTCTCTCTCTCTCTCCCATGGCCACACAGATGCGATCTTAGTGCCAAACTGCGTTCTTAAAATCAACTCACTCAGAAAACTCACTCAGAAACATAACCAAACTTAATCACGCACACACACGCTTGTGCACACAAACACTCAGATGCTTATCAACAAACATCCCATCTCATCTATAAACGTCCCATCTCGTCCACAAACATACCATTTCATCCACAAACATACCATCCCATCCACAAACAACCCATCACATCCACAGACATACCATCCCATCCACAAACAACCCATCACATCCAGAAACATCCCATCTCATCCACAAACATCCCATCTCATCCACAAACATATCATTTCATCTACAAACATAACATCCCATCCACAAACATACTATCTCTTCCACAAACATACCATTCCATTCACAAACATACCATTTCATCTACAAACATACCATCTCGTCCACAAACATACCATCTCGTCCACAAACATCACATTTCATCCACAAACATACTATCTCATCCACAAACATACCATCTTATCCATAAACGTGTTCAGCTACTCCACACTCACCCATAAACACACCCAATCACCCACAATCACACCCACTCACCCACAAACACATCCACAAACACATCCACACACACATCCACTCACCCACAAACACACACACAAACAGATCCACTCACCAACAAACACACCCACTCATCCAGTAAGGCTTACACATCTGTCTACTTATCCACGAGCAATCCACTCACCAGCAGGTTCAATAACTCACTGCCAGCCACACGCATCCACTCATATCCACATATCTCTCTCTCTCGCTCTCTCTCTCCCTTCTCCCCCCCCGCTCTCCGTCTCCCCTTCTTTCTCCCTCACCCTCTCCTCCCCCTCTCTCTCTCTCCCTATTCCCCTCACCTCCTTTATCCCTCAATCTCTCCCTCTCACACCCACTCACATCCACTCACACCCACTCACACCAAATCACACACACTCGCCTCAAACCTTTCTACTCACTCACCCACGTACCCATTCACCCAGAAACACATCTACTCACCTACAAAAACCATCCACTCACCCACAAAGACACACACCCATCCATAAACGCACGCACTAATCCAAACACACATGCACTCACCAAAAAACACTCCCACTCATCCACAATCCCGACCTCCGAGTCCCAATCGTACACGCACGTGAGCATAAAATCGTTACACCGAAGTAACCTGAGGCAATCACAGGTAAAAATAAAACAGTTTCCACCTGCCCCCAAGTAGGTCAATACCTGGTTTATTCGTGTCAGCTTGATCCAGGCAGGCATGTACCGGGACAAATTAATGCGTACATTCCATGTTTTTGATTTGGTTGTTGTGTTTTTAAAAAAAATGGGGGGAAGGGGTGTAGTGGGGGAGGTTAATGAGAATACGGTACCAGGGACATGAATCACCCATGTGTGTAGTGTTTGTATGTATGTGTGTGTTTTTTTTGCATATCTTTGTATGTACAAGTGTGTGTAGTTGTAAGCACATGCATTTGTAATGTGCGTATGTGTATGTTTATATGTGTGCATGCATATGTGTGTTGTTTACATAACTTTGTATATATATATATATACACACACACACTTTAAAGTTAGTTGCATATCCTTTACAGGACATAGCAGTCAACTCCAGCATTCTATGGCTGTTTGTATCTCTTGGCAATTTTACTTTTAGTGTATTTTTTTTTTTTTTTGCGCTCGCTCGCCTTGACCTCAAGCGTAGTCCATACACACTCTTTATAGTAGTGGTGGACTGAATGTTGCGTGTGGATTAGCTTTCCCTATTAACAGTGTCCCTCGCCATTAGACGAACCCATTCCGACTACAGAGGTAGTTGTAATTTACGTCCCCAAGTCAAGGACGATAGATCAACATTTTAGTCCAGCTGTCCGGTGTAGAGGTTGAACCGCTTACAACGGCATCAGCACAACGGATGTTTAAGAACACGCGTTCTTACCCATTCGACCATGCGGACCTGCTTACTTTCAGTTGTTTGCCATTGCTTTCTGAAAGGCCGGCACTCATGCCATTTTCTTAAATGAATGAACGTAAGGAGGTCTGCTGTCAAATCGCTCGCAGTTGTGTTTGGAACGCAGGATGCGGAATTACGAACTGCGTAACTCCTTGCCATGTTTGTGAGTGTGTGTGTGTGTGTGTGTGTGTGTGCGCGCGTGCGTGCGTGCGTGCGTGTGTATCAGTGTGTGTAAAACTTTGTTTCCCACTGTCAGTAACCCGATGCTCCTCCCATAGATCACGAAAGAAGCTTGGATGAATCACTTGTTAGCTACAAGACTGAACACTTTGTTAAGATCATGCCATCATTTCACTTCACACGGTACATAGCTCTGCAGTAAGCAGCTGGCCAGATACGTCAAGCCATTCATCGAGCAAACCTAATGTTTAGAGCAGTGGTTCTCAGCCTTTTTGGGCCCACGCACTCTTTCATCATATGTCAGAATGCCATTCCCCACTCCCCAGTGAAGTGAACGAAGAAGAATTCACCCTTTTCAAAAATTGTCAGCCTCAAAAGGTGCATATGTTATACTCACAATATTTTATCAACACACCAAATTAATCATAATAAACAAACAGTTAAAACGTCACAGAATTGTGACTTAATAGGATATTGTGCCTGAAGCCATTTTGAGTCTGCCAATATGTGGTTTTAACCCCCCCCCCCCCTCCGGAAACCCTAAAATTCCCCCCTGGGGAGGGGGGAATTCCCCACCGGTTGAGAACCACTGGTTTAGAGATTAGTGAAGAACATTATCATTGCACTCCGGACAGCTTCAAAGGTGCTCTGATCTCTCCCTCAACATCTCCGCCGGCGTGTATCAACTGATGATTGACAAATGGCATGTCCCCTTCAGAAGAAGTTCTTGTCTGACGTTCCCCGCGTCACACCCACTCACTCACTCTGGACAAGGCAGCAAATTCCCACGAATTCTTAACGTCATCTGTTCGCCCAGCATCTC
>JACEFZ010019033.1:0-12500 GCA_014155875.1 Cepaea nemoralis | reverse complement strand
CCACACATCCCTCACCCACACACCCACCCACCCAATCACACACACTCTCCACCCATCCACCCTAACATCCCACACCCACACACATCCCTCACTCACACACACATCCCCACACCTCACAACCACCCCCACCTGCACAGATAGATACATAGATAGATAGATAGATAGATAGATAGCTAGATAGATAGATAGATAGATAGATAGATAGATAGATAGATAGATAGATAGATAGATAGATAGATAGATAGATAGATAGATAGATAGATAGATAGATAGATAGATAGACAAAAACAAAACTTGATTGATAGACAGACAGACAGACGGACGGACGGACGGACGGACAGACGAACAGACGACGGACAGGACAGACAGACAGACAGATAGACAGATAGATAGATAGATAGATAGATAGATAGATAGATAGATAGATAGATAGATAGATAGATAGATAGATAGATAGATAGATAGATAGATAGATAGATAGATAGATAGATCATGTCAGACAAACAAGAAACAGCAGACATACCGTACATGTTGCAAACAGCGCCCAGCAAACATTTGACAGCCAACAATAAACAAGCAACCACAACAGCGCACATCTATAAACAGACCCCAGACTTGTGTATACATTCCAGTAAATTGATGTTTATACAGGCATGCTGGGAATGTAACCAGAATAAACACCACAGCTCCATATCCCACGAGCTGAGTGCCTCGGCCCACGTGGTGCCAGTTCAAACCGTAGGGTAAAATGTCACTTCACGATTGGTATGCCACGCGGCGTGAACTATGGATACCGCGAACGCACGTTCGTGAACGAATGGGTGACATTGTAACGTGTTGTGTACGTCTTAGTGTAGCTGAATTGGGGTGGCCGCGGCTGAGAGGTCACGGTATCCGCGGGATATTACCCGGCTGGCAATCCCCCCCCCCCCCCCCCCACCCTCTTAAGAATTATTAGTATCTACTGATAACACGTCTCCCTCATCTCTTGGGTAGTGAGAGCAGCTACCTAGTCTACTCGGATAAGAGCGAAAAACAGGAGGTCTCTTGTGCACGTTAAAAACCAACCGATATTTGAAATCAGACAGACAGACAGACAGACAGACGGACGGACGGACGGGCGGACGGACGGACGGATGGATGGATGGATGGACGGATGGATTGTTTGATAGCTAACCTGTTGATGTATTAAATGCAAGACATGAGACTGATATCTAGAAAATAGATAGACGTTAAGGGTGCTAGGTAAGTTGACGGGCAGGTATTTAGATCGATGGACTGGTCAATATGTAGTCATATATGTGTAATCTAGAGTGTGAATGAATGAACTCATACAAACATACAGACGTGCGGACAGACCACTCGATGGGTGATACAGTATGTAATTATGTATGCCTGGGCTGGTGAATAAATGAATAGACTTACAACAAAGAGATACAGGGACAGTCGATGGTGAAACAGTACGTAGTTCTGTATGTCTGAACTGGTGGATAAATGAATAGACTTACAACAAAGAGACACAGGGACAGCCGATGAGTGAAACAGTACGTAGTTCTGTATGTCTGAACTGGTGGATAAATGAATAGACTTACAACAAAGAGACACAGGGACCGTCAATATGTAAATGAACGGGCAAACATATATGCATGCTGCTGATAATTCATGGATGAATCGATTGGGTTGATTGGAAAAGTAGCTGATCTATTGGTTTGATTGGAAACATAGCTGATCTATTGGGTTGATTGGAAAAGTAGCTGATCTATTGGTTTGATTGGAAACATAGCTGATCTATTGGGTTGATTGGAAAAGTAGCTGATCTATTGGTTTGATTGGAAACATAGCTGATCTATTGGGTTGATTGGAAAAGTAGCTGATCTATTGGTTTGATTGGAAACATAGCTGATCTATTGGGTTGATGGAAATGTAGCTGATCTATTGGGTTGATGGAAATGTAGCTCACCGATTCGGTTGATTGAAAATGTAGCTGAACGATTGGTTACTCACCTAGAGCTGCAGCCAGACCGTGAAACCCTTCCTTCTTTTCCTCCACCCATTTTCCAACAAACTGGTTCAGTGACATAGCGTGGTTTCTCTTGCTGTCAGGAGCCTGTGTTCAGATCTTTCCAGGAAATGTGTCACTGTGGAAATAAAATGGAGGGGGATATCATTTTTTTTTATGTCAGTGGATGTTGCAGGTGTGTTCCAAAATGACTGCGTGAACACCACTGACCATAATTTCAGGAAATTGTTTCTGAATATTATGTTTCCAATGATGATATAGTGTGTTTAAAATGTGATAAATAGTCTATTTAAGTGTTGGTGAGGAGAGATTTGCGTTTAAATATGAATATAGGACAAGCCCGGCAAGCCGGTAGAATATTGAACTGTCTATGCGGAGACGTCCAAGACGAAACCAGATGTAACGTAACGCGAAATCAGTTGAAGCTGAGCCCACGATGTTTATTATTTTTTTTATACACGAACCAATTCTAATATTGTCAAAGCTCTTAAGACTAAATAGCCCGACTGTCATCTCCATTAAGTGCCATCTTCACACTGAAAGGCGATTAATAAGTCCGTGGCATTTAATGTCCCTCGCTTTCAAACAACCTCTTACTGGATTTTCCCAATTGATCTCTTGATGCCCCCCACACACGCATACAAGAGCTGCCTTCGCCTTGATTCCGTGCCCTGCACGTTTACCTCAAGCACATCTTCTAATTCAATGATGTTTTCTGTCATAAGTCTTTGTTTATTTGCTTTCACAATCTTCTTCTAATCCATATTATACTTTTGTTAGGTCTTGTGTTTAAATTTCATGGGGAAAAGATAACATGTATAGTATAGCTTTCTTCGTGGATATAAACATGTATAGCTTTCTTCGTGGATATAAACTTCTTCACAATCATTCAATGACAGCGACCATTTACATGACATTTCAATCAGTGGATCATTCATTGTTCACATTACTTGATATAGAACTCTGCAGTATGAACATTACGAGATGCAGCGAAATATGCCAGGCAAGAAATCGTGCAATCTGTTACTTGTAGCGTCTCTGTTTACATTCACTAGGGGAATACATTTTTTGATCTTCTTCTTCTGTCCTTTATGTCCTCAACCGACCCACGTCTAATAGTTGTCCTATCTGTTGCTATGTCTAACAGCTCCTGCCATGTCCTCCTGATATTATTTATCTCTGTAATTCTCTTCTCCATGTGTTGTTAAGTTTCTCGTTGTTACATTCGTGTTGCGCCCCCCAGACAACGGACTTTCTAGTATATATATATATATATATATATATATATATATATATATATATATATATATATATATATATACTAGAAAGTCCGTTGTCTGGGGGGCGCAACACGAATGTAACAACGAGAAACTTAACAACACATGTAAATATGTGTAAAACACATGTAAATATATGTAATACAAATACAAATATGTAATATAAAACACATGTAAATATATGTAAAACATATATATATCTATATCTATAAAACAAAGTGTATGTATGTATATATGTATGTATGTAAATATATATGTCCTTTATTTTTTCGCTAACGGCCCATCCGATTGAGATGAAATTTTCTACACGCCTTCCTTTCATTCCAGAGCTGTCAACTGTCGTATTTTTTTTTCTTCTTCCTCCTCCTCCTTCCTCCCACTCCCAAAATACGTACGTAAATATATGAAGATGATGATGAAGAATCCCCGAACCAAAACGCTAGGAAAAGGGAAGATAATGACGTGACTACACAGAATCGTCACACGGCAATCATCATCATCATCAAGTGCCGTGCCGTGTAGGCGTCATTGCTCTTCATAGATCTCGGTCTTTGGTTTTCTGGATCAACTCTGCTGCTGATATTCCTCCATGCCTCGGCAATATCAATAACAATTCATCTTTTTATGTGTAAGGAAGTTATCTACAGTCATGTAGAAGGGAAGAACAATCAATGGAAGGACCGAAATCACAGAACCTAGACGAGTATGAATTCGGAATGGCGAACTCCCTCCTCCTCCTCTCTCCTCCTCCTCTACCTCCTCCCCTCCTCCCTCTCCCTCCTCCTTCTCCCTCTTCCTTCTCCCTCTTCCTATCCTCTCCTCCTCCCTCCTACTCCCTCCGCCTCCTACCCCTCCTCCCTCCTTTTCCCTCCTCCTCCCTCTCTCTCCTCCTCCCTCCTCCTCCTCCTGAATCCCTCCTCCTCCTCCTGCCTCCTTCTCCCTCATCCTCCTCCTCCCTTCTTCTCCCTCTTCCTACCTCCTCCACCTCCTCCCTCTACCTCCTCCTCCTCCTTTCTCCTCCCTTTCCTTCCCTCCTCCCTCTACCTCCTCCTCCCAATACCTCCTTCCTCCACCCCCTCCTCCTCCTCCCATCCTCCTCCTCTTCCACCCTCCCTTTCCTTCCTCCCCTCCTCATTCTCCCTCATCCCCCCTCCTCCTCCTTACTTCTTCTCCCTCCGCCTCCTCCTCCTCCTCTCCCTCCTCCTCCCTCCTTCTCCTCCTTCCTTCTTCTTCTACTCTCCCCTCCTCCTCCTCCTACCCTCTTCCTCTTCCCCTCCTCCCTCTCCCTCTTCCATCCTCCTCCTCCTCTTCCTCCCCCTCCTCCCTCTCCCTCCTCCATCCTCCCTCTTCCTCCTCCTTCTTCCCTCCTCCTTCCATCTCCTCCCTCCTCCTTCCTCTTCCTCTCCGCCTCCTCTCTCTCCTCCTCCCTCTACATCCTCCCTCTTTCCTCCCTCCCCCTCCCTTCTCCCTCCTCCTCCATCTCCACCTCCCTCCTCCTCATCCCTCCTCCTCCCTTCTCCTCCTCCCTCCTCCTCCTCCCTCCCTTCTCCCTCCTCCTCCCTCTCCACCTCCCTCCTCCTCATCCTCTCCTCCCCCTCCCTCCTCTCCTCCTCCGCCCTCCTCCCTTTTCCTCCCTCTACCTCCTCCGTCTACCTCCTCCCTCCTCCTCCTTCCTCCACATCCTTCTTCCTCCTCCTCCCTCCTCATCATTCCTCCTCCTTCTCCTCCTCCCTCCTCCTTGTCCCTCCTCCTTCTACATATTCCTCCCTCCTCCTTCTCCCTCCTCCTCTCTCCTCCTCCTCCCCATCCTCCTGCGTTTTCCTCCCCCCTCCTCCCTCCTTCTCCCCCTCCTCCCTCTTCCTCCTCCTTCCTCCTCCTCCTTCACCCTCCTCCTCCCTCCTCCTTCTCCTCCCTCCTCATCCCTCTTCCTCTCCTCCCTCCTCCTCCTCCCCATCCTCCTGCGTTTTCCTCCTCCCTCCTCCTCCCCCCTCCTCCCTCTTCCTCCTCCTTCCTCCTCCACCTTCACCCTCCTCCTCCTCCCTCCTCCTTCCTCCTCCCTCCTCATCCCTCTTCCTCCTCCTCCCTCCTCCTCCTTCTCCTCTTCCCTCTCCTCCTCTTAATCCCTCCTCCTCCCTCCTATTCCTCCCTACTTCTTCTCTCCATTCCTCCTCTCTCCGCCTATCTCTTCCTCCCTCCCTCCTCCTCCCTCCTCCACTCTCTTCCTCCTCCCCTCCTTCTCCCTCTTCCTCCTCTCCCTCTTCCTCCTCCTACCTCCCCTTCCTCCTCATCACTCCTCTTCCTTCCTCCTTCGCCCTCCTCCTCCCTTCTCCTCCTCCTCCCTCCTTCCCCTCATCCCTCCTCCTCCCTCTCCTCCTTTCTCCTCCTCCCTATCCTCCTCATTCCTCCTCCTCCTCTCTCCTCCTCCCTCTACCTCCTCCTCCTCCTCCCTTCACATTCCTCCTCCTCCCTCTTCCTCCCCCTCCCTCCTCCTCCCTCCTCCTCCCTCCTCCTACCTCCTCCCTCTACCTCCATTCACATTCCTCCTCCTTCCTCCCCTCCTCCTCCCCCTTCTTCTCTTCACTCCTCCTCCTCCCCCTCCTTCTCCTCCCTCCTCCTTCTCCCTCTTCCTCCCTCTTCCTTCTCCCTCCGCCTCCTTTCTACTCCTACTCTCTCCTCCTCCTCCCTCCTCCTCCTGCGTTCTCCTCCTCCCTCCTTCTCCCTCTTCCTCCTCCCTCCTCCTCCCCTACTCCTCCCTCATCCCTCCTCCTCCCTCCTATTCCTCCCTACTCCTCCTGTCTCCTCCTCTTCTTCCCTCCTCCACCTCCCTCTTCCTCCTCCCTCCTCCATTTACCCAAGACAGACAGACAGACAAACAGATAGTCGGGAACGGGATCTTATATGACTACTTATATGATTTAAATTAGATGCTCTCCACCATGGGCTTGGCCGGGTCAGACAGACAGACAGATAGATAGATAGACAGACAGACAGTCGGGAACGGGAACTTATATGACTACTTATATGAATTAAATGAGATGCTCCCCACCAGGTGTTGGGCGATGCCGGGCAGGGTCAGACAGACAGACAGATAGATAGTCGGGAACGGGAACTTATATGACTCCTTATATGAATTAAATGAGATGCTCCCCCACCAGGGACTGGGCGAGCCGGACAGGGTCAGGCAGACAGATAGACAGACAGACAGACAGACAGACAGACAGACAGACAGATAGTCGGTAACGGGAACGGGAACTTATATGACTACTTATATGAATTAAATGAGATGCTCCCCACCAGGGACTGGGCGAAGCCGGACAGGGTCAGGCAGACAGACAGACAGACAGACAGACAGATAGTCGGTAACGGGAACGGGAACTTATATGACTACTTATATGAATTAAATGAGATGCTCCCCACCAGTGACTGGGCGAAGCCGGGCAGGGTCAGCTAGTATATATATATATATATATATATATATATATATATATATATATATATATATATATATATATATATATATATATATAATATATATATATATATATATATATATATATATATATATATGTTTTACATATATTTACATGTGTTTTATATTACATATTTGTATTTGTATTACATATATTTACATGTGTTTTACACATATTTACATGTGTTGTTAAGTTTCTCGTTGTTACATTCGTGTTGCGCCCCCCAGACAACGGACTTTCTAGTATATATATATATATATATATATATATATATATATATATATATATACTAGAAAGTCCGTTGTCTGGGGGGCGCAACACGAATGTAACAACGAGAAACTTAACAACACATGTAAATATGTGTAAAACACATGTAAATATATGTAATACAAATACAAATATGTAATATAAAACACATGTAAATATATGTAAAACATATATATATATATATATATATATATATATATATATATATATATATATATATATATATATATATATACTAGCTGACCCTGCCCGGCTTCGCCCAGTCACTGGTGGGGAGCATCTCATTTAATTCATATAAGTAGTCATATAAGTTCCCGTTCCCGTTACCGACTATCTGTCTGTCTGTCTGTCTGTCTGTCTGTCTATCTGTCTGCCTGACCCTGTCCCGGCTTCGCCCAGTCCCTGGTGGGGAGCATCTCATTTAATTCATATAAGTAGTCATATAAGTTCCGTTCCCGTTACCGACTATCTGTCTGTCTGTCTGTCTGTCTGTCTGTCTGTCTGTCTATCTGTCTGCCTGACCCTGTCCGGCTTCGCCCAGTCCCTGGTGGGGAGCATCTCATTTAATTCATATAAGTAGTCATATAAGTTCCCGTTCCCGACTATCTATCTGTCTGTCTGTCTGACCCTGCCCGGCATCGCCCAACACCTGGTGGGGAGCATCTCATTTAATTCATATAAGTAGTCATATAAGTTCCCGTTCCCGACTGTCTGTCTGTCTATCTATCTATCTGTCTGTCTGTCTGACCCGGCCAAGCCCATGGTGGAGAGCATCTCATTTAAATCATATAAGTAGTCATATAAGATCCCGTTCCCGACTATCTGTTGTCTGTCTGTCTGTCTTGGGTAAATGGAGGAGGGAGGAGGAAGAGGGAGGTGGAGGAGGGAAGAAGAGGAGGAGACAGGAGGAGTAGGGAGGAATAGGAGGGAGGAGGAGGGATGAGGGAGGAGTAGGGGGAGGAGGAGGGAGGAGGAAGAGGGAGAAGGAGGGAGGAGGAGAACGCAGGAGGAAGGAGGGAGGAGGAGGAGAGAGTAGGAGTAGAAAGGAGGCGGAGGGAGAAGGAAGAGGGAGGAAGAGGGAGAAGGAGGAGGGAGGAGAAGGAGGGGGAGGAGGAGGAGTGAAGAGAAGAAGGGGGAGGAGGAGGGGGAGGAGAAGGAGGAGGAATGTGAAGGGAGGTAGAGGGAGGAGGAGGAGGGAGGAGGAGGAGGGAGGAGGAGGGAGGGGGAGGAAGAGGGAGGAGGAGGAATGTGAAGGGAGGAGGAGGGAGGAGGTAGAGGGAGGAGGAGAGAGGAGGAGGAGGAATGAGGAGGATAGGGAGGAGGAGAAAGGAGGAGAGGGAGGAGGAGGGATGAGGGGAAGGAGGGAGGAGGAGGAGAAGGGAGGAGGAGGGCGAAGGAGGAAGGAAGAGAGATGTGATTAGGAGGAAGGAGGAGGTAGGAGGAGGAAGAGGGAGGAGGAGGAAAGAGGGAGAAGGAGGGAGGAGGAAGAGAGTGGAGGAGGGAGGAGGAGGAGGGAGGAAGAGATAGGCGGAGAGAGGAGGATGGAGAGAAGAAGTAGGGAGGAATAGGAGGGAGGAGGAGGGATTAAGAGGAGGAGAGGGAAAGAGGAGAAGGAGGAGGAGGGAGGAGGAGGAAGAGGGATGAGGAGGGAGGAGGAAGGAGGAGGGAGGAGGAGGAGGGTGAAGGTGGAGGAGGAAGGAGGAGGAAGAGGGAGGAGGGGGAGGAGGAGGGAGGAGGAAAACGCAGGAGGATGGGGAGGAGGAGGAGGGAGGAGGAGGAAGAGGGATGAGGAGGGAGGAGGAAGGAGGAGGGAGGAGGAGGGTGATAGGAGGAGGAGGAAGGAGGAGGAAGAGGGAGGAGGGGGAGAAGGAGGGAGGAGGGGGGAGGAAACGCAGGGAGGATGGGGAGGAGGATGGAGAGAGGAGGAGGGAGAAGGAGGAGGGAGGAATATGTAGAAGGAGGAGGGACAAGGAGGAGGGAGGAGGAGAAGGAGGAGGAATGATGAGGAGGGAGGAGGAGGAAGAAGGATGTGGAGGAAGGAGGAGGAGGGAGGAGGTAGACGGAGGAGGTAGAGGGAGGGAAAAGGGAGGAGGGCGGAGGAGAGAGGAGGGAGGGGGAGGAGAAGGATGAGGAGGAGGGAGGTGGAGAGGGAGGAGGAGGGAGAAGGGAGGGAGGAGGAGGAGGGAGGAGGAGAAGGGAGGAGGAGGGATGAGGAGGAGGGAGGTGGAGATGGAGGAGGAGGGAGAAGGGAGGGGGAGGGAGGAAGAGGGAGGATGTAGAGGGAGGAGGAGGAGAGAGGAGGCGGAGGAAGAGGAAGGAGGAGGGAGGAGATGGAAGGAGGAGGAAGAAGGAGGAGGAAGAGGGAGGATGGAGGAGGGAGAGGGAGGAGGGGGAGGAAGAGGGAGGAGGAGGATGGAAGAGGGAGAGGGAGGAGGGGAAGAGGAAGAGGGTAGGAGGAGGAGGAGGGGAGAGTAGAAGAAGAAGGAAGGAGGAGAAGGAGGGAGGAGGAGGGAGAGGAGGAGGGAGGAGGCGGAGGGAGAAGAAGTAAGGAGGAGGAGGGGGGATGAGGGAGAATGAGGAGGGGAGGAAGGAAAGGGAGGTGGAAGAGGAGGAGGAGGGAGGAGGAGGAGGGGTGGAGGAAGGAGGTATTGGGAGGAGGAGGTAGAGGGAGGAGGAAGGAAAGGGAGGAGAAAGGAGGAGGAGGAGGTAGAGGGAGGAGGTGGGAGGAGGTAGGAAGAGGGAGAAGAAGGGAGGAGGAGGATGAGGGAGAAGGAGGCAGGAGGAGGAGGAGGGATTCAGGAGGAGGAGGGAGGGAGGAGGAGAGAGAGGGAGGAGGAGGGAAAAGGAGGGAGGAGGGGTAGGAGGCGGAGGGAGTAGGAGGGAGGAGGAGAGGATAGGAAGAGGGAGAAGGAAGAGGGAGAAGGAGGAGGGAGAGGGAGGAGGGGAGGAGGTAGAGGGAGGAGGAGAGAGGAGGAGGAGGGAGTTCGCCATTCCGAATTCATACTCGTCTAGGTTCTGTGATTTCGGTCCTTCCATTGATTGTTCTTCCTTCTACATGACTGTAGATAACTTCCTTACACATAAAAGATGAATTGTTATTGATATTGCCGAGGCATGGAGGAATATCAGCAGCAGAGTTGATCCAGAAAACCAAAGACCGAGATCTATGAAGAGCAATGAACGCCTACACGGCACGGCACTTGATGATGATGATGATTGCCGTGTGACGATTCTGTGTAGTCACGTCATTATCTTCCCTTTTCCTAGCGTTTTGGTTCGGGGATTCTTTCATCATCATCTTCATATATTTACGTACGTATTTTGGGAGTGGGAGAAGGAGGAGGAGGAAGAAGAAAAAAAATACGACAGTTGACAGCTCTGGAATGAAAGGAAGGCGTGTAGAAAATTCATCTCAATCGGATGGGCCGTTAGCGACAAAATAAAGGACATATATATTTACATACATACATATATACTACAGTACACTTTGTTTTTTATAGATATAGAAGATACTATAATATCTATATATATATTATATATTGTATAAGCCGACGCTATAATGATGGGTTTACGAACCCCATTCGTAATCCACAAACCGCGTTCGAAACACAGCTGCCAAACTACTGAACGTAAACTTGCAAGAAATCACCGAACATCCCAAACATGCTGGCGTTGACTGCGATATCCTGTAAAGGAAATACAACTAACTGTATTATATAGTGAAACAGGTAATTTAACGGGCTCTATTCCACGACTGGTGTGTCAGGTCTTAGTCAGATATGACTGAGCTACCGTATAACAGTAGACGGTACTACCTGCTTTCTGAAGCTCAAACTATCGTGTCAAGACGGCAAGGTGCCAATGAGATGAGATTCCACGACTGGTAGCTTACCGGTGATATGGTTTTTATAAAATACAGGACCAGATCACACTCGTGGAGGCCCAGCGGGTATATGGTGCTGGCCCCGTATTTGTACAGACCGACCAGCCCTCGAGGGGAGTGCGGTCAATATCACGCCGGTCACCTTCGCTTCCCGGAATATTTCCTGATACTATATCAGGGTTAGCCCACTTGGGGGGGAAATCAAGTTAACAACAATATCAACTCATTGGGGGGGGGGGGGGGGGAATTCGACCTCATGACCATCGGAACGGCAGGCGATCTTCAAGGCTTGTCTGGTGACCTGCCATTGTAACACATCCCTAACCTGCTCACTATAACGTACGCATAAATAACAGACCCAAATAAAGGCAGCATTTCACTCGATAAATAATATTTTATGCAATGTCTCTTTGTCAATCGAGGTGAAGAATAAAGTTCGTAAGAATTCCATTGAGACAATCCTAATGTGTGGAAGCGAATCATTGACAATTACCCTAAAAGTGGGGAATTATGTAAAACCCGCGGAGAACAATGAAAGAAGGCACACAGGGATAGAACGAGCAGTGAAGATATTTTGAAAGAAGTGAACTCACAGAACTGGACTGGTTCCGCACCGAAACAGTCCCAATTCTTTGGGAATACAAAAAACTGGAGTTTTGTCAAACCAAAGGTTGAAGGGAAGAAGGCAAGGCCAAGATAGAAAAAATGCTGGACAGTTTGACTTCATGCCATGAATGAACGTCAGTATCAGAAGGCTGTGTGGATAGACATGTTAAACTAATATGTCCTCGGTAACTTCATCTGTCTCTGAACCTACTACGTCCTAGCTAACTTCGTGTGTCTCATAGTTAACCAAATATGTCCTCACTGACGAGATGCAGCGAAATGTGCCATGCAAGTAATGGTATGGTGCAATAATTTATTTATGGCGTCTGTATTAAAATCATCAGATTGGGTTTTACATCAAGCAAGGAGTCCGTAGGGGTGTGTGCTGTCACCCTATTTTTTTTAACCTGTACGCCCAAAATATAATGGGGAAATGTAAGAGATGATATAAACAGGGAGTTATGGTGCCCCAAATTCGGCGGTCATGACATACCCGAGATTCGTATGCTGATGATACAGTATTACTATCCACAACACAGATGGCATAGAAAAAACCATAGCCTCAACCCAATTGAAAAGTGAAAATCACAACTTATATCTTAACTAGCAAAAACAAGATAATGCATACAGATAAAACTACTATGGAGAAAGAAATATACATTAAGGGGGAAAAATTTGGGGGTGGTGGAAAATGTTGAATATCTTGGGTCATTGATTACCCAAAAACGGTGACACAATGAAAGAAATTAAAAAGGCGATATCCATTTCTCTTCAAAGACTAAAACAGATGAATAAATTATGGAGTGGGACAGACAGAACTACAAAAATTAGACTTTTAAGAGCATGCATCTTTCCCCTTGCAACAACGCCGTGAGAATGGACACTTTCTAAACAAGCTGAACAGCGCAAAAACGCCTTTGAAAATAAATGTTTTTAGACGAGTCTAAGAATATCTTTGGGGAAAGAAAAGAACAAAA
>JACEFZ010019032.1:0-24593 GCA_014155875.1 Cepaea nemoralis | reverse complement strand
TGGTGGGTGGTCGGGTTTTGTGTGTGGGGAAGTGTACGATATGTGAGTTGGCGTGAATATGTGTGTGTGGGTATTGGGTATGTGGTTGGGGGATGTGTGTTTGGCTGAGTAGTTGGGGGTGTGTGGGTGGGTGGTGGAGGATATGTGGGTGGGTGAGTGTTGGTAGGTTATGGAATGGGTGGAGGATGTGTGCGTGTGGGTGGGGAGATTGTGAAGGTGGGGGGATGTGTGGGTGGGTATGGATGGGTGGTTGCATACATGTGTGCCTGGATTTGTGTGTGGGTGGGTGGGGGATGTGTGTGGGGGATGTGTGGTGGGTGGGAGATGTGTGTGTGGGTGGGGAGATGATGTATGTGGGGGTGTGTGTGGGATGTGTGGGTTGGGGTATGGGTGGATGGATGGGGTCATTATGTGCCTGTGGGTATGTGTGTGGTTGGGTGATGGATGTTTGTGTGGGGGACACGCGGATGGATAGGGGATGGGTGGGTGGGGGGGTGGTGGATTTGTCTCATAACATGGTAACATGCATTGTTTATGCTTACAACATTCATTTGACAATGTTTTTTTCCTATGTGAATGCACTATGCACTGATGAACGAAAGGTGAGTGATTGGAAGGGCCGAATGTAAGACGGACCTGCGTGCCCAATTTGTTACCCTTCGAAAGTGAAGTTTGTTTGTTTGTTCGTTCGTTCCTTCGTTCGTTCGTTCGTTCGTTCTGTCTGTGTAACTTACAATTATATGTCTGCCTCTCGTTCTGACTGTCTAACTTACTATCATACGTCTGCCTCTTCTTCTGTCTGTCTAACCTACTATCACCTGTCTGTCGCTCGTTGTGTCCTACTTACAATCATCTGTTTGTCGCTCGTTCTTTCTGTCTACCTTACTAGCATCTGTTTGTAGCTCGTTCTTTCGGTCTAACTGATTCATGTGTCTGTCGATTGTTCTCTCTGTCTAGCTTACAATCATCTGTTCACCTCTTGTTCTGTCAAACTTACAATCACCTTCTATCGCGCATTCTGTCTAACGTACTATCGTATGTCTGTTGCTCGTTCTGACTAACTTAAAATCGTCTGTCTGTCTCTCGTTCTATCTGTCTAACTTAAAATTACCTGTCTGTCCTCGTTCTGTCTAACCTACTATCATCTGTCTGTCGCTCGCTCTGTCTGTCTAACTTACTATCGTCTGTCTGTCGCTCGTTCTGTCTGTCTAACTTACTATCATCTGTCTGTCGCTCGCTCTGTCTGTCTAACTTACTATCATCTGTCTGTCGCTCGTTCTGTCTGTCTAACTTACTATCATCTGTCTGTCGCTCGCTCTGTCTGTCTAACTTACTATCATCTGTCTGTCGCTCGTTCTGTCTAACTTACTATCGTCTGTCTGTCGCTCGCTCTGTCTGTCTAACGTACTATCATCTGTCTGTCGCTCGTTCTGTCTGTCTAACTTACTATCATCTGTCTGTCGCTCGCTCTGTCTGTCTAACTTACTATCATCTGTCTGTCGCTCGTTCTGTCTAACTTACTATCGTCTGTCTGTCGCTCGCTCTATCTGTCTAACTTACTATCATCTGTCTGTCGCTCGTTCTGACTAACTTACTATCGTCTGTCTGTCTCTCGTTCTATCTGTCTAACTTAAAATTACCTGTCTGTCCTCGTTCTGACTAACTTACTATCGTCTGTCTGTCTCTCGTTCTATCTGTCTAACTTAAAATTACCTGTCTGTCCTCGTTCTGACTAACTTACTATCGTCTGTCTGTCTCTCGTTCTATCTGTCTAACTTAAAATTACCTGTCTGTCCTCGTTCTGTCTAACTTACTATCATCTGTCTGTCGCTCGCTCTGTCTGTCTAACTTACTATCGTCTGTCTGTCGCTCGTTCTGTCTAACTTACTATCATCTGTCTGTCGCTCGCTCTGTCTAACTTACTATCGTCTGTCTGTCCTCGTTCTGTCTAACTTACTATCGTCTGTCTGTCGCTCGTTCTGTCTAACTTACTATCGTCTGTCTGTCGCTCGCTCTGTCTGTATAACTTACTATCGTCTGTCTGTCGCTCGTTCTGTCTGTATAACTCAGAATCATCTGTCTGTCGCTCGTTCTGTCTGTATAACTCACTATCATCTGTCTGTCGCTCGTTCTGTCTGTCTAACTTACTATCGTCTGTCTGTCGCTCGTTCTGTCTGTCTAACTTACTATCGTCTGTCTGTCGCTCGTTCTGTCTGTCTAACTTACTATCGTCTGTCTGTCGCTCGTTCTGTCTGTCTAACTTACTATCGTCTGTCTGTCGCTCGTTCTGTCTGTCTAACTTACTATCGTCTGTCTGTCGCTCGTTCTGTCTGTCTAACTTACTATCGTCTGTCTGTCGCTCGTTCTGTCTGTCTAACTTACTATCATCTGTCTGTCGCTCGTTCTGTCTGTCTAACTTACTATCGTCTGTCTGTCGCTCGTTCTGTCTGTCTAACTTACTATCGTCTGTCTGTCGCTCGTTCTGTCTGTCTAACTTACTATCGTCTGTCTGTCGCTCGTTCTGTCTGTCTAACTTACTATCGTCTGTCTGTCGCTCGTTCTGTCTGTCTAACTTACTATCGTCTGTCTGTCGCTCGTTCTGTCTGTCTAACTTACTATCGTCTGTCTGTCGCTCGTTCTGTCTGTCTAACTTACTATCATCTGTCTGTCGCTCGTTCTGTCTGTCTAACTTACTATCATCTGTCTCTAGCTTGTACTGTCTGTCTAACTTACTATCATCGGTCTGTCAATCGTTCAGTCTGTCTAACTTACTATCGTCTCTCTGTCTCTCGTTCTGTCTCTCTAAGTTACTATCAACTGTTTTTCGCTCATTCTGTCTGTCTAACTTACAATCATCTGTCTGTCACTCTTTCTGTGTAATGACTATCATATGTCTAACTCTCGTTCTGTCTAACTTACTATCATCTGTCTGCCTCGCGTTCTAACACACTATCATCTGTCTGTCGCTCGTTCTGTATGTCTAATTTACTATCTACTCTCTGCCTCTTGATCTGTCTGTCTAACTTAATATCATCTGTCTGCCTCTCGCTAAACATACTATCATCTGTCTGTCACTCGTTCAGTCTGTATAATTTACTATCCTCCGCCTGTCCCTGTGTCTGTCTAACTCACAATCCTGTCAGCCAGTCTGTCGCTACAAGCTCGATGCCTGAAGTTAACAAACCCTACCCCACACATCGACAGGCGGCTACTCTGGCAAACCCACCGACGCCAACGTGCAAGAAATAGTAGGCAAGTTGATGAACGGATCACTACCCACAGACGCCGACCTCTTTCGTATGGGGATTTTCCCTAAACGACCCACTCTTCAGGTTTCAGGTAAGTCTGTCTTCATCTTTGTTGCACGAAAAGCCACGCTATGCGTTTCTTGGTTATTAGTTGCTGACTATCATCACCCATCTTCGCATCCCTTTCCATGTATTGCTTGCTTGCTTGCTTGTGTTCGTTGGCTTGAGCTCCAAAGTGAAGTCCTGTATGTCGGATGAAGGCATCCTGGTGTCCAACATCAGTGTGATGTCATACAGGACCTGAGGTTTGCGTGAGTATCCGTTGTCCCATGTCTGGCTTATTGGTGTGCAGACTGTGCAGACACTCTCCGACTTCAGAGGATTTCCATGTATTAATCTTGTCTTCTTCTATTTCAGTATCTCTGCTTAAATCGCATGTCCTTTCCAGGAAGTAGGAATTAACCCGAATCTCAGGTTGATTTTATCAGCAATTTTACTTTCAGTAGCTTGCCATGGAGTCAGGTAGTGGATGGAGTGTGTGAGCAGCCGACAGATTGTTGTTGGTTATGGTCTGCACTCTGCGGCAATAGGCAGATGATCTCATCAGTAGAGACAATGGCTATGGCCACCGACTAGTACAGTCACTGCCCAGAAGGAAAGCAACGTCAAACTACGGTTGCTAAACTTGCGAAGAAACCCTTACAACCATGAAACAAAACACGAGAAGTTTTTCGGAACGTTGTTATGGGAGCGATATTTTGCAAAGGACATGCTACTGAATGAATGAATGAATGAATGAATGAATGAATGAATGAGCTTGCCATTGCATTGCGACAGAGAATTCAACGTTGCAGATCCGGCTAACTCGTCATCAGCAAGAGCTAGATTGCTGTGTTAGTTCTGCCACACTGAAGTCTGGTACAGTGGTATAAATAAACCCCAAATGTTATGAGAAGAAATAAACTAGAGAACGTGGTGAAAACTGGCAAGATTGAGGGGGGAAGATCAAGGTGAAGACAGATAAGTAAATATATGGATTATTTGACCAACTGACATGGTCGTGACAAAAACAGAGAGCTGGTCCGCGACTCTGGTGATCGTGTGAGATGGCGAAACATGACCGCCTTACGCTTACCGCATGGCACATAATGATGATGCTGGCGTCCGAGTTGTGAAGTAGGGAGAGGTGATTATGTGTTCCTGTGACCCCAAAAATTCTGCGCAGCTACGGGTAGGCGCTCCCGTGTCAGACAGGTCAAGGGACAGGGGCCAGCAAAGAGAGAGACAAACATGTCACCTTGTAGGCAGACTGGGGACAGTCAAAAACTAGGTTATCAAACATTTTAAAAAAATGCCTTATGGAAATCAGATGTAGCCTGATCACAGGGAGCATGGAACTGGCGTGTTGGTGATGTATGAATCAAGTGTAGACAATCCTAAATAAACACCGTTTCCGCGCCCATGGAGTAGGGTCGGTAAATATAACTGTCAATGTTTATGCTGTCTATTGCGTCTTCTAGTTTCTACTTTTCTTCCCTACGCCTGTGAGCTCTCAATAATATAAGCGTGATTTATTTATGAACTGCTCTAGTGGCCTCAAAGGGTTTCCCAATTGATATTTATGTGTACACTAGCTGACCCGGCCCGGCTTCGCACAGGCCCTGGCGGGGATCTATCTATCTATCTATCTATCTATCTATCTATCTATCTATCTATCTATCTATCTATCTATCTATCTATCTATCTATCTATCTATCTATCTATCTATCTATCTATCTATCTATCTATCTATCTATCTATCTATCTATCTATCTATCTATCTATCTATCTATCTATCTATCTATCTATCTATCTATCTATTTATCTATCTGTCTGATTACAATTTTGCGACAATGCTCACGACAATCGTCACTGTATGTGTGTGTAAAGTGTGGGAGTTTGATCATAATAGTAGGTTGGGGGATCGGGGGATGTGTGTGTGGGTGGATTCGTGATGTGTGTGGGTGGGCGGGGTGGGTTTGTGTGGGTGGGTGGGGCATTTGTGTGTAGGTGCGTGCGAGATGTATGGGTGTATGGGGAGATGTGTTTGTGAGTGGGGATGTGTGTTTGTCTAGGTGGTTGTGGGTGAGTGGGTGGAGGAGGATATGTTGGTGGATGATTGATGGTGGGTTATGGGATGGGTGGGGGTATATGTGTGGGTGGGGAGATGTGGGTGTGGGGAGATGTGTGCAGGTGGGGGTGGTTGTGGGTTTGAGGATGTGTATGTGGGTGTGGGATGTTTGGGTGGATGGGTGGGGAGTGTGTGTGGGTGAGAGATGTGTGGGTGAATGTGTGTGGGGGATGTGTGTGGGTTGGGGGAGGGGTGCGTGATGAGTGTGGGTGATGGATTTGGAGATGTGTGTGTGGGTGGGGGATATGTCTGGCTGGGTGGGGGTGTGTGTGGCTGGATGGAGGATGTATGTGTGGGTAGTGAGGGTGACTGTAGTTGGGGGATGTGTGGATGGGTAGGAGATGTGTGGATAGATGTGTGTGTGGGTGAGGGATGTGTCTTTGGGATGTGTGTGGGTGTGGTATTGTGTGGGAGGGGAGCTGGGTGTGGATAAATGATGTTTGTGTGGGTAAGTGAAGGTGTGGTTGGGTTTGTGGGTGGGTGAATGATGTGTGTGAGGGTGGGGGACGTTTGCTTAGATGGGTGATTGGGATGTGTGAGTGTGGGTGGGTAGATAGGAGATGTATGTGTTGATGAGTGGGTAAGGGACGTGTGGGTGTTAGTGGTTGAGGGATAAGTACGTGTGTCTAGGGATGTGTGAGGGGATGAATGTATGGGTTGTGTGTGCGTGGATGGGAGGTGTGTGTTTGTGAATGGGGAATGTGTTGGTGGGTGGGGATGTGTGTGAGGGATGTTTGTATGGGTGGGGAGATTGTGCGTGGGTGGGGATGTGTGTGTATATGGGTAAGGGTGTGTGGCTGGGGGAATGGGTGGATGGAGGATGTGTGGTTGGGTGGAGGATGTGTGGTTGGGTAGAGGATGTGTGGGTGGGTGATTGTATATGAGTAAGGGTGTGTGGTTAAGGGATGTTTGGTTGGGGGATAGGTGGGTAGAGGATGTGTGGGTGGGTAGAGGATATGTGGGTGGGTGAGTGTGTGCAGGTTAGGAGATGGTGGGGGGTGTTTGTAGGTGTGGGCTCGGGATAAGTGAGTGGGCTGAGGGAGATGGGAGATTATGTGGGTGAGTGCGGGATTTGTGTGTGGGTAGGTGCGGAATATGTGAGTTGACGGGGAGATGTGTGTGTGGCTGAGGAATGTGTGTTTGGTTGGGTGATTGGAGGTGTGTGGGTGGAGGAGGATATTGGGTGAGTGATTGTTGGTGGGAAATGAGACGGGTAAAGGATATGTGAGTGGGTGGGGAGATGTGTGTAGGTGGGGGATGTGTGGGTTATTGAATGTATGTGTGCTTGGGGTGTGGGTGGATGGGATGTGTGGTGGATGAGAGGTGTGTGTGGGTGGGGAGATGTATAGGGATGTGGTGGATGGATGGGGGAATGTATTGTATGTGTGTGTGGTTGGGTGGGGGAGTTGGAGTGAATGGGGGATGTGTGGGTGGGTGGTGGATGTGTCTTATAACATAGTCATATGCATTGTTTATGTTTACAAAATTCATGTGACAATGTTTTTTTTCCTATGCACTGTTCATGAAAGAAAGATGAGTGATTGAAAGGGCCGAATGTAAGACGGGCCTGCGTGCCCAATTTGTTACCCTTTGAAAATAAAGTCTGTTCGTTCGTTCGTTCGTTCGTTCTCCCTACCTGCCTGCCTGCCCGTCCGTCCGTCTCTCCCTCCGTCTATCCCACCCTCTCTATGTATGTATGTATGTATGTATGTATGTATGTATGTATGTATGTATGTATGTATGTATGTATGTATGTATGTATGTATGTATGTATGTATGTATGTATGTATGTATGTATGTATGTATGTATGTGTGTGTGTGTGTGTATGTGTGTGTATGTATGTATGTATGTATGTATGTATGTATGTATGTATGTATGTATGTATGTATCTATCTATCTATCTATCTATCTATCTATCTATCTATCTATCTATCTATCGATCTAAGCTCACACACATCACTTCAACTTCACATCGATAACATGCCAGTAGAAAGTGTAATTGAGCACAAAACATTAGGCATAATCATTGATAGAAACCTAACCTTTAATTCCCACGTTCAAGCGCTTATTAAACAAACAGCGAAAAAAGTCTACCAACTCGCCAAAATTAAAAACTTCCTTGATGAGGACACAAGGAAACTATTCTATACTTCTCATATACAGACCCACTTTGACTACTGCTCTACAATCTGGGACGGTGGTTCTAATTCAAACACCAAGCGACTTTACTCACTCCAGAAACGGGCCATGAGTCTAATTTATAACAAACATTTATCTGACAATCCTAGCCTGTATAAACGCCTTCAGTTACTACCACTCCGCAAACGCCTGCTTTTCAATAAAGCTAAACTAATTCACAAAATCCTGCATCGGAATGCCCCAAATTACCTTTGGCCATTGTTTAAATATAATGCTAGACACAGTAAACGTTTAAATATATTACACATTCCGAAGCCTAGGATTGACTTATACAAAACAAGCTTAACGTACTCTGCAGCTCAGCTGTGGAACAATCTTCCACAAGAAATCAAAGACATCACCAATCCCTATTCATATAATCGCAAATTACTCGAACACTATCTCAGTACGGATTATCTTCCCCCTTAATAATAGAGATAATAATAATAATAACAAAACCCTAGTGTAACAGCCAGTCCCCTTTTGGTAGGCCAGTATATTCCACATGGCTAATAACAAGTGTCAGACCATTATCTAATTTTACTGTGTCGTGTAGTTTTGATGTTCGCATTTTGCCCATGCCTTTATAATGCATATCTTTTATATTGTTGCTGTTCTCTGTTAGCCTTGAATGATGTGTGAATGAAATAATGTATGAAAGAGAGTGAGAGAAGGGCAGAATGTTAGACGGGCCTGCGTGCCCAATTCTTAACCCTTTGAAAATAAAGTTTGTTTGTTCGTTCGTTCGTTCGTTCTATCTATATCTATAGCCAAGGGACTTAACATAAGATAAAGCAATGCTACTAAAAGTTATGTTCCTTTATATAACTTTTCTTATGTTAAGTCATGTAATTACAAAATTAAATTTTAGTAAGTAAATAGCTGATTGTACACTAAGAAACTATGACAGTTGGCTGCACGGGAATGAAAAGAAAACATGTAGAAACTTTCATCTCAATCGGATGGACCGCTATCGAACGCATCAAATACATCCCTACCCACATACATACATACATACATCCTCTTTTATAGATATAGACAAGCCTGGTCTGTCATGATTTCAGTTAATTTATTTGCTAATGGTCACAACGCTCATAGTCTGTGAAGATTTAAGCCACTTTCAAGAGTTCATTATCCTGAAATCTGCGATTTCCACAAGCCACATCTTACTTAAAGAATACACGGCACTCACGGCCTGCTATGATTCATCATCATCATGTGCCATGCCGATAAATGTGGACAGTCAGTTTCTCCATCTCACTCGATCACCAGAGTCGTGGATCAACTCTGTGTTCTTGTCTCGATCATGTCACGTGGCCAAACCATCCAGATATTTACTTACCTACATTCCCCTTGTTCTTTTCCCTTCAATATTGCCAGTTGTCACCAGATTATTTTAGTTTTTTTGCTTTTTTTTTCCCATAACGAGCCTCAAAAATCGCCTGTCTACGTCTCAGTTATGTAACCAGTGTACGGTTTTTATTTATTTCTTGTGGGACTTGCTCATTAGTTCTTTCTGTCTGTTCATAGTATTCTTTGCAGTGTTCTCAGAAACCTCATTTCCATTGTCATTATATTTGTTTCAGCTTGTCTACTCATTATCCAGGTTTTACATTCATATAAAAGTACAGGTTCTATATAGCACTTCAACACTCTTTTACTCGTTGTATTTGACATCTTTTTATTGGTCAGTTTGTCTTCCATCTTGCAAAAGGCTACCTTCGCCATGGCGATTCTTGTTCTAATCTCATCAAGGTTCCTCCCATCAGATTTTATGACTGTTCCGAGATAGCTGTGATTCACTTGTATAATAACATCCAAATTTACCCTATAGTACATTGTGTCATTTCTTTCTTCTTAGAAACGAACATAAGCTCTCTCTACTTACAATTTAATTATAACCCTAGTTGTTCACTGCGTACAATAACCGCATCTATTAAAATTTGCAGATCATGTTACGATTACAGTGGGTTATATATATATATATAAAGCTGTCAATTACTGCCAATATAGTTATTTTTTTTTTTTTTAGCATATCCTTTACAGGACTTAGCTGTCAACACCAGCATCTTTCAGCTGTACGTTGATCTCTTGGCAAGATTACGCTCAGTAGTTTGCCATTGCTTTCTGAGCGGCCGGCTCACATACCCCGTAGGTTACCGATGCGATTCGAACCACTGCTGATTTGAACCGTCATCACGTTACCTGAGAGTATACGAGATTACGGAGAAAAGTTATAACCTCTAAGCCACGAAGCCGGCACAAGACCTTGCGGAATACAGCACTGGGGTCTTGAGCCTGAGAATAAAGGCCGCCTGGCTAGTGCAGTAGCCGCGAACTGTGTAGGTTAGCGTTTTCTTTTTCCCCCCAGACAGAAAAATAAAAAAAATAAAAAACTCCACACATTACCGAGGATTCGAACCCGATCACCGAATGAGAATCCTGCATTCTAGCCACTCGGCCTGCCGCTCTATAAATGTTTATATAAATGAGATAAAATCTCAGTGTATATCTTAATTAAAGTCAATATCTTGCATGACGGCACCAAGCACCCATTGTCTGTCCAGACTAACAGAGTTTCTTGCACCAGGGGGACACAATCCAACAGTGACCTTTGTATACTATTGTTTTCTTGTTGCTTGCTTGAACTCAAGTGTTGTCCACACACGGACTACTATTTCTAGTGCACTAGACTGATGTTTGCGAATTGATGTATTCATTCATTCAGTAGCACGTCCTTTGCAGAACCTCGCTCTCATAACAACCTTCCGTAAAACCTCTCGATCATAAGCAAAATGTCCCGAGTCCGATGCACCCATCTGGAGATCATCCGTCACATCCTGAACCCATATTCTCTTTCGACTTCTCTTCCTCTCTTCCCAGGCATATACGCCTCCATTATTGTTCTCTCCAAACTTTCAGTGACGTTTCAAGTGACCAAAATATTTCAATTTTCATTGTTTTATAATTTTTACAACCCAACCTTCTTCAATATTCAGCTCTTGAAGTATGGATGCATTTGTTCTTTTCTGTATCCAAGATATTCTTAGAACCCGTCTATAACATTTATATTGAAATGGCATGCATGCGCTGTTCAGCTTGTTTAGTAAGTGTCCAGGACTCACAATCGTATGTTGCAATAGGCAATATGCATACTCTTTCAAATCTATTTTTTATAGTTTTATCTGTCCCTCTCCACATTTTATTCAAATCTCAGTCCTGTATGACATCACATGGATGTTGGACAACAGGGTATCTTCATCCGACATAGAGAATTGACAGCCAGCGAACACAAGCAAGCATTCAGTCAGGATTAGATTGTCATATTACTAGTGTTCCCTCATCATCAGGCGAACCCACTCCGGTTTCTGAGATTCTTGAAATTTACGTCCCCAAGACAAGGACGAGATGTCAACATTTTAGTCCAACTGTCCGACGTAGAGGTTGAACCCACTACCTCGGCATCAATCTCGGCTGGATGTTGAACAACGAGAGCGCTTATACATTTGGCTTTCACGAGCACAAGTCCCAGTTTCTTCTGCACATATAAAATTGTTTCTTCTGCAGTAATACATGAAAGGCACAGAATCACATAGTTTATCTACATCAAGGGCACACAATTCAAGAGTTAATCTACATCAAATGTACATATTTCAATAGTTTATCTACATCAAGGGCACACAATTCAAAAGTTAATCTACATCAAGGACACATAAGTCAATAGTTTCTCTGCATCAAGGTCAATCAATTCAATAGTTTCTTTACACCAAGGTCACATAATTCAACAGTTTGTTTACATCAAGAGCACATAATTCAATAGTTACTCTACATCAAGGACACATAATTCAATAGGACCTCTACATAAAGCTTATATAATTCAATAGGATTACTACATCAAGCGCACATAAGTCAATAGTTTCACTACATCAAAGACACATAATTGTATAGTTTCTCTACACAAAGGTCATATAATTCAATAAATTCTTTATTTCAAGAGCACATAATTCAATAGTGTCTCTACATCAAGGATACATAATTCAACAGTCAGTTTCCTACATTAAGTGCACATAATTCAACAGTCAGTTTACTACATTAAGTGCACATAATTCAACAGTCAGTTTACTACATTAAGTGCACATAATTGTACAATCAGTTTCCTACATCAAGGACACATAATTCAACAATCAGTTTCCTACATTAAGTGCACATAATTCAACAATCAGTTTCCTACATCAAGGACACATAATTCAACAGTCAGTTTACTACATCAAGGACACATAATTCAACAATCAGTTTCTTACATCAAGGACACATAATTCAACAATCAGTTTACTACATTAAGTGCACATAATTCAACAATCAGTTTCCTACATCAAGGACACATAATTCAACAGTCAGTTTCCTACATCAAGGACACATAATTCAACAATCAGTTTCCTACATCAAGTGCACATAATTCAACAGTCAGTTTCCTACATCAAGTGCACATAATTCAACAATCAGTTTCCTACATCAAGTGCACATAATTCAACAGTCAGTTTACTACATTAAGTGCACATAATTCAAAAGTCAGTTTCCTACATCAAGGACACATAATTCAACAATCAGTTTCATACATTAAGTGCACATAATTCAACAGTCAGTTTCCTACATCAAGGACACATAATTCAACAATCAGTTTCCTACATCAAGGACACATAATTCAACAATCAGTTTCCTACATTAAGTGCACATAATTCAACAGTCAGTTTCCTACATTAAGTGCACATAATTCAACAGTCAGTTTCCTACATCAAGGACACATAATTCAACAATCAGTTTCCTACATCAAGGACACATAATTCAACAGTCAGTTTCCTACATCAAGGACACATAATTCAACAATCAGTTTCCTACAGTAAGTGCACATAATTCATCAGTCAGTTTACTACATTAAGTGCACATAATTCAACAGTCAGTTTCCTACATCAAGGACACATAATTCAACAGTCAGTTTACTACATTAAGTGCACACATAATTCAACAGTCAGTTTACTACATTAAGTGCACATAATTCAACAGTCAGTTTCCTACATCAAGTGCACATAATTCAACAATCAGTTTCCTACATTAAGTGCACATAATTCAACAGTCAGTTTCCTACATCAAGGACACATAATTCAACAATCAGTTTCCTACATTAAGTGCACATAATTCAACAGTCAGTTTCCTACATCAAGGACACATAATTCAACAATCAGTTTCCTACATCAAGGACACATAATTCAACAATCAGTTTCCTACATCAAGGACACATAATTCAACAATCAGTTTCCTACATTAAGTGCACATAATTCAACAGTCAGTTTCCTTCATTAAGTGCACATAATTCAACAGTCAGTTTCCTACATCAAGGACACATAATTCAACAATCAGTTTCCTACATCAAGGACACATAATTCAACAGTCAGTTTCCTACATCAAGGACACATAATTCAACAATCAGTTTCCTACATTAAGTGCACATAATTCATCAGTAAGTTTACTACATTAAGTGCACATAATTCAACAGTCAGTTTCCTACATCAAGGACACATAATTCAACAGTCAGTTTACTACATTAAGTGCACATAATTCAACAATCAGTTTCCTACATCAAGTGCACATAATTCAATAGTCAGTTTACTACATTAAGTGCACATAATTCAACAGTCAGTTTCCTACATCAAGGACACATAATTCAACAGTCAGTTTACTACATTAAGCGCACATAATTCAACAGTCAGTTTCCTACATCAAGTGCACATAATTCAACAATCAGTTTCCTACATTAAGTGCACATAATTCAACAGTCAGTTTCCTACATCAAGGACACAAAATTCAACAATCAGTTTCCTACATTAAGTGCACATAATTCAACAGTCAGTTTCCTACATCAAGGACACATAATTCAACAATCAGTTTCCTACATCAAGTGCACATAATTCAACAATCAGTTTCCTACATTAAGTGCACATAATTCAACAGTCAGTTTCCTACATCAAGGACACAAAATTCAACAATCAGTTTCCTACATTAAGTGCACATAATTCAACAGTCAGTTTCCTACATCAAGGACACATAATTCAACAATCAGTTTCCTACATCAAGTGCACATAATTCAACAGTCAGTTTCCTACATTAAGTGCACATAATTCAACAGTCAGTTTCCTACATCAAGGACACGTAATTCAACAATCAGTTTCCTACATTAAGTGCACATAATTCAACAATCAGTTTTCTACATCAAGTGCACATAATTCAACAATCAGTTTCCTACATTAAGTGCACATAATTCAACAGTCAGTTTCCTACATTAAGTGCACATAATTCAACAATCAGTTTCCTACATTAAGTGCACATAATTCAACAATCAGTCTCCTACATCAAGTGCACATAATTCAACAGTCAGTTTACTACATTAAGGGCACATAATTCAACAGTAAGTTTACTAAATCAACTGCACATAATTCAACAGTCAGACTGCTACATCAAGGATACATAATTCAACAGTCAGACTGCTACAGTAAAGGCATACAATTCAACCGTCAATTTAATACATCAAGGGTAGATAATTCAACAGCCAGTTACTTCTACACTCAGCTTTTATTGTGCACCACGGGTATGTCATATTTTGGTCAGTCTTTATACTAAGTGCATATACTGTAATTAGATAGTCAGTGTCTTTTGCATTAATGTTAGTTGTCTGTCATTTATAAGACGTTACATTCAAACCCAGCATTTATTACCTGTTTGTAATTTACTAGGCAATGTTACTTTCAATAGTTTGCCATTGGAGATAGACTACGATTTTAAACCAATTTAAAGTTGTCTATAGTTTTCATTGCTTTTCTGACAGGTCCTACCAGTGACGTCATCCCTGGTGGTCAGGCAGGACTAGATCCCAGCATTAGACTGACAGGAATTGGTCAGCAGTCTGCAGCTCAACCTGGGACATTATTATCATCAGGTAACCCTCTACTCAGTCTTCCAGGGGTTTCCCCCGCTGGGACGCAACTGGGAACACAGACAGGTGAGTCTTACTGTTGCTCTTTGATGTTGTTAGACTATCAAATCTCAGAGCAGATTCATGTAGTTAGTCACTATCATTTAATAAATGTTATATATATATATATAACCTGTTCTACTGTATGATAAAGAATATGGGACGTAAATGAACAAACTAGGAAGAGCTTAGAAGCAACAAATATGAGGTTCCTGAGATGAATGTTGCGAATTTCTTGGACCTCCAAAGTAATTAATGGTTGTCTGGAAGAAGCTAATAAAACTAGAACATTATATGCAACAATAAGAAAGAGACAAACAGCTTTCTTTGGTCATGTGATGAGAAGAGAGGCATTGGAGAACATCGAGACAGCTGGAAAGATCAGTGGGAAACAAAGAAGAGGCACACCAAGAGAGATGATGCTGGATGGATTGAGACGGTGGCATGGAGGAATATCAGCAGAAGAGTTGATCCAGAAACCCAAAGACCGGGATCTGTGGAGAGACATGAACGCCTAAGCCAGTCGACAGGGTACATGGTGATGATGAAGCAGATTTAGTCAGCTTTTAATTAAGCTATAGCCATTATTGCAGATGACACAGTAATGGTGGCGGATAATGCAACAGACCTACAACAATTATTGGGAATATCAAGTAAACAGTAACAATGGTGATATCAAAGAAAATGGGGACACCAAAATGTGACATAGAAATAGAAGGGGAAATTCTCAACCAAGTGGATAATTTTAAATACCTAGGGGCACTTATAACAATTGATGGAAGATGTACAACAGAGATTAAGAGCAGAATCTGGCAGGCAAAAGCCGCATTTCAGAAAATGAAGAGTATCTTATGCGCTCGTCAGTAGTGCACATCCCTGACCGGATCCAGAAACAGTCCCGGATCACGCGTGTGAAGCGGGTGTGTAACCACGCGGCACACACTGGACACACCAAATTATCACAACAGAATACCACAACGCTACCCATCGTAGGCTATGCTCAAGATTGCCCAATCGCCGCGACCGACGTCCGTCAATCGATGGGACCCGAACGATCAGGACTTCTCACTGGCAAGGAACACCAGGCCTCCTAAAATCCAGTGAGCAACAATCAAATTGATTATGTGGTTGTTTCGGGATTTGAAATTTAAATATTGAGCACAACCCACTACTGGCAACGCTGATCGCATTCTGGTATGAACCTAAGGCCTATCCACGCCAATATGGAAGCACTAGACTCGAGTTTCACCCTCATTTGAGCTCGTCAGTAGTGCACTATCCCTGACCGGATCCGGAAACAGTCCCGGATCACGCGTGTGAAGCGGGTGTGTAACCACGCGGCACACACTGGACACACCAAATTATCACAACAGAATACCACAACGCTACCCATCGTAGGCTATGCTCAAGATTGCCCAATCGCCGCGACCGACGTCCGTCAATCGATGGGACCCGAACGATCAGGACTTCTCACTGGCAAGGAACACCAGGCCTCCTAAAATCCAGTGAGCAACAATCAAATTGATTATGTGGTTGTTTCGGGATTTGAAATTTAAATATTGAGCACAACCCACTACTGGCAACGCTGATCGCATTCTGGTATGAACCTAAGGCCTATCCACGTCAATATGGAAGCACTAGACTCGAGTTTCACCCTCATTTGAGCTCGTCAGTAGTGCATATCCCTGACCGGATCCGGAAACAGTCCCGGATCACGCGTGTGAAGCGGGTGTGTAACCACGCGGCACACACTGGACACACCAAATTATCACAACAGAATATCACAACGCTACCCATCGTAGGCTATGCTCAAGATTGCCCAATCGCCGCGACCGACGTCCGTCAATCGATGGGACCCGAACGATCAGGACTTCTCACTGGCAAGGAACACCAGGCCTCCTAAAATCCAGTGAGCAACAATCAAATTGATTATGTGGTTGTTTCGGGATTTGAAATTTAAATATTGAGCACAACCCACTACTGGCAACGCTGATCGCATTCTGGTATGAACCTAAGGCCTATCCACGCCAATATGGAAGCACTAGACTCGAGTTTCACCCTCATTTGAGCTCGTCAGTAGTGCATATCCCTGACCGGATCCGGAAACAGTCCCGGATCACGCGTGTGAAGCGGGTGTGTAACCACGCGGCACACACTGGACACACCAAATTATCACAACAGAATATCACAACGCTACCCATCGTAGGCTATGCTCAAGATTGCCCAATCGCCGCGACCGACGTCCGTCAATCGATGGGACCCGAACGATCAGGACTTCTTACTGGCAAGGAGAAGGGATTTTAGGAGGCCTGGTGTTCCTTGCCAGTGAGAATAGTTTACAGGAACGACATTGTAGCACTCCAGGAGACGAGACTGGGCGATCAGCTACTCCGAATTGCCGGCTTCAAATGTTTCTACAACAGACGACATCTGGGAACGGCGATTCTCGTTCGCGACAGCATGGTGGCGTCAGAGCTAGACATGTCCAGTTGGGACAGTGACGATATACAAATACAGGCGTTGAGAGTTCATTCCAGTATACTATTCGTGTTGGTTAATGTTTATGCCCGCAATGCGAGTATGGACGCCCAGAAGTGGCAGTGCTTAAGTGGCATATTAGGCCACGAGAGAAATTTTATTTTCTGTGGTGACTTCAACGCTAAAGGCAGAGCATGGGGAAACACTTCCTCCAATACACAATGGGAGGAGCTCGAGACTGCACTGGAAACCATCGACCTGGTTTGTATTAACAGTGGCTGTGTCACCAGGACAGCAAGCCGTCCAGGCGATTAGGACAGTGCTATTGATCTGGCGCTAGTTTCACCTTCACTCACTACAGTGTGTAGATGGGGTGTCCTAGGACACCATGGCAGCGACCACCACCCGTGCAGCATATTGGTGGAGAAAGGCAGAACCAGGCAGCACAAGCTAAAGGTAAAGACGTTCCAGTATGACAGTACAGGGCAAGATGTGGTGAGTAAAATAAGACGTGACAAGCGCAGAACGTTTCAGGGCAGGAAAAAAAGCTGGGAGCAGCCACCGTGGTGGAGTATCGAGGTGGAGAAGGTCTGGGTGGATAAGCGTAGTGCTGTAAGGAGATGGCAAAATGCCAAGAAGAACAGAGCTGGTCATCCTAGTCCCTGCTTGCACTTAGAAAGAGAGATGCACACAAAAGTAAGCTATTTCAAAAAACTGGTCAAGGTGGTTAAAAGCGAAAAATGGGCAGAGGTGTGTCAAAGAGTAAGCACAGACAAGTCACTGAAATTGTTCTGGCGACTACATAAAAGCATGAGTGGTGTAGTCAAGAATAAGAGCATTTCAGACTTCCAAGGTGCTGACCTCACCTGACAGAGGACTGACGAGGACAAGGGCAAAGCCCTCTTTGAACGCTACCTTGAGCAGGGCAACCAGACAGACATGGGAGGCCGAAATCTGGCCAAGGAGGTCACCTCAGACAGATGCAAGGCCCAGAACACTTCGCAGGAAGACACAGTGACAGTGAAAGAAATCAAGGCTGTGCTTCGACGATCAAAAAACAGTGCTCCAGGTCCTGATGGCATAAGATACGACGACATAAATAGGTGTACCGACAATGAGCTAGAGAAACTAGCAGACATGTACAACAACAGTATAGGGAGTGCTAGCATCAAGGAGGAATGGTTACACAGCTATCTGATTCCCTTGCCGAAGCCTGACAAAGACCACAAAAAAATTCAGGGGTATCTAATTATAACCATGCAGAATACAATAGGCAAGTTGCTGGAGAAGGTAATTGCCAGGAAAATATCAAGCCAACTAGAGAGGCAAGATGTTTTCCCACCTACCCTGGGTGGGTACCGTCCAAAAAGAGAAACCTGGACCAATGCAGCAGTCTTTGCCCATGATGTCTATGAAGGTTTCCACTCAGGCACTGAAACCGTTGCTGCAGCGATTGATCTTGAGGACGCATACAACAGAGTACCACTGGATTTTTTAATGTTTCAGCTTCTTGAACTAAACGTAAGTCCATTCCTCCTTAGTTGGATCGCTGCAGCCCTCTACCAACGGAAAGTAGTTTTTAGATGTGGCTGTTGGACTTCGGAACCAACAACAATATATCCTGGCCTACCACAGGGATCACCATTATCTCCGGTACTGTTCAACGCCTACACAGTGAGAATCACCAGTGAGCAGATCACTGGACCTGGCAGGACATTGTCGTATGCCGATGATGTTTTAGTGTATCGTCAGGGTAAGGATAGAGAGGAGGTTGCTGTGGAACTACAAACCGAACTCAATCGCATAAGTACTTGGTGTGATGAAGCTGGGGCAATGGTCAACCCAACAAAGGCAACAGTGACTTGGTTCTCGTTGAATAATCATATTGTCAACAATCCAACACCAACTGTAATGCTGTGTTCAGAGACGGTGGAAAGAACGCAGGCAATGAATTACCTGGGGATACGGTTTGATCGAAGCCTTGCTTATAATGTGCACATAGACCAGGTGATAACAAAGGCCAAGCGGGGTTTGGCAGCGATGCGGGTGATGGCGGCAGCAAACTGTGAGCAGCGCCATCTATGTCTTCTGTACGAGGGGCTGGTCATGTCTGTTTTGGAGTATGCAATGGCAATCCTGACTCTCAGCCATAAGCAGATAGAAAGGATGGAAAGGATACAGAATGAAGCTATGCGCATTATTCTTGGATGTACAAGAGATACAGCATGCAGGGCGATGCGCTACCTTCTTGATTTTCCAACCATTGAAGAGAGAATACAAGTTTGCAGGGCACGCGCCTACCTCAGAATTAACGCAAACACACAACATCCACTGCATAGTGAAATTAGGAAGGTGAAGGGCAGCAGGTTAAAAAGAGGACGGTCGTGGATGGGTCAAGCCGAAGACATTCTTCAACAGGTGTGTTCACTTGAGGACTTAGAACCTGGCGAGGAGTGGGTGCAAGTGCCAACAGACTTCTGCACATCCTTTTCAGTTTGCATCCAACTAGATAGAAAATGCAGACAAGAAAATCCGGCTGCTGTGGAGGCTGAAGTACAAGCGTTGATTTTCGAGAATTCGCTAGACGGTGACGCGGTCATCTACACAGATGGGTCGGTCGTCCGACATGTGAGAAGCTCATGGGCCTTTACAGCTCGGGCCGGAGGGAGAATTGTGAAGGAGGACTCTGGTACTCTCATTGAAACCACAAGTAGCCTGACCATGGAAGTCATGGCAGTAAGTAAAGCAATAACATGGCTCGAGACACAGACATTCACTAGGGCTTGTTTCCTTAGCGACTCAATGAACATGATCAAGAGGATAGAGGAGGGGTCGATCCGAAGAGAATGGTTGCTGCCTCTGAAGCGGTCTCGGCTGGCAAAGATTAGTTTCATCTTCGTGCCAGGTCATGCGGGAGTACAAGGAAATGAGCGGGCTGACAAGCTCGCAGGTGAGGCTACTGTGGAGGGCGGACGCGCCATGGACCAGGCTGACATTCTGAATGCTCTACGAGAAGTGAGACTTTTGCGAGAACCAAGTGATGACTGTGAATCTACAACAATGGCCAGACTGCGGGAGCAGCAAATTAAAAGAGGGGTGGCCAAACAAGAACACTACGCAGGAAGCCAAAGAAGATTGATAAACCAACACAGAACTGGCGTCGTTAGCCGCTACACGCTGCGGGATTTGCTGAGGAGGGGATCCGAGCACTTATGGACTGAATGGTTCGATGTGCAACGAGGATGATCTGTCGACTAACTAACTAACTAACATACAAGAGACAGCACTGCAGTTATAGACATATTTCAAGCGAACGAAAGAAGAAGAAGAAGAAGAAGAAGACAGGTGTATGCTATGTTTGACAGATGTATGCTATGTTTGACAGATGTATGCTATGTTTGACAGATTTATGCTATGTTTGACAGATGTATGCTATGACTGACAGATGTATGCTATGTTTGACAGATTTATGCTATGTTTGACAGATGTATGCTATGTTTGACAGACGTATGCTATGTTTGACAATTCTATGCCATGTTTGACAATTCTATGCTATGTTTGACAATCCTATGCTCTGTTTGACAATTCTATGCTATGTTTGACAGATTTATGCTATGATTGACAGACGTATGCTATGTTTGACAATTCTATGCCATGTTTGACAATTCTATGCTCTGTTTGACAATTCTATGCTATGTTTGACAATTCTATGCTCTGTTTGACAATTCTATGCTATGTTTGACAATTCTATGCTCTGTTTGACAATTCTATGCTATGTTTGACAGGTGTATGTTATGATTGACAATTCTATGCCATGTTTGACAATTCTATGCCATGTTTGACAATTCTATGCTATGTTTGACAGATTTATGCTATGATTGACAGACGTATGCTATGTTTGACAATTCTATGCCATGTTTGACAATTCTATGCTCTGTTTGACAATTCTATGCTATGTTTGACAATTCTATGCTATGTTTGACAATTCTATGCTATGTTTGACAATTCTATGCTCTGTTTGACAATTCTATGCTATGTTTGACAATTCTATGCTATGTTTGACAATTCTATGCTATGTTTGACAATTCTATGCTCTGTTTGACAATTCTATGCTATGTTTGACAATTCTATGCTATGTTTGACAATTCTATGCTATGTTTGACAATTCTATGCTATGTTTGACAGGTGTATGTTATGATTGACAATTCTATGCCATGTTTGACAGATTTATGTTATGATTGACAATTCTATGCTATGTTTGACAATTCTATGCTCTGTTTGACAATTCTATGCTATGTTTGACAATTCTATGCTATGTTTGACAATTCTATGCTCTGTTTGACAATTCTATGCTATGTTTGACAATTCTATGCTATGTTTGACAATTCTATGCTATGTTTGACAATTCTATGCTATGTTTGACAATTCTATGCTATGTTTGACAGGTGTATGTTATGATTGACAATTCTATGCCATGTTTGACAGATTTATGTTATGATTGACAATTCTATGCTCTGTTTGACAATTCTATGCTATGTTTGACAGGTGTATGTTATGATTGACAATTCTATGCCATGTTTGACAATTCTATGCTATGTTTGACAGATTTATGCTATGATTGACAGACGTATGCTATGTTTGACAATTCTATGCCATGTTTGACAATTCTATGCTATGTTTGACAATTCTATGCTATGTTTGACAATTCTATGCTATGTTTGACAATTCTATGCTATGTTTGACAATTCTATGCTATGTTTGACAATTCTATGCTATGTTTGACAATTCTATGCTATGTTTGACAATTCTATGCTATGTTTGACAATTCTATGCTCTGTTTGACAATTCTATGCTATGTTTGACAATTCTATGCTATGTTTGACAATTCTATGCTATGTTTGACAATTCTATGCTATGTTTGACAATTCTATGCTCTGTTTGACAATTCTATGCTCTGTTTGACAATTCTATGCTATGTTTGACAATTCTATGCTATGTTTGACAATTCTATGCTATGTTTGACAATTCTATGCTATGTTTGACAATTCTATGCTATGTTTGACAATTCTATGCTATGTTTGACAATTCTATGCTATGTTTGACAATTCTATGCTATGTTTGACAATTCTATGCTATGTTTGACAATTCTATGCTATGTTTGACAATTCTATGCTATGTTTGACAATTCTATGCTATGTTTGACAATTCTATGCTATGTTTGACAATTCTATGCTATGTTTGACAGGTGTATGTTTTGATTGACAATTCTATGCCATGTTTGACAGATTTATGCTATGATTGACAATTCTATGCCATGTTTGACAGATTTATGCTATGATTGACAGATTTATGCTATGATTGACATGTTTGTTTTGCGTTCACTCGCTTTTAAATCAAGCATAGTCCACAAACGTGCATAATAGATTGAAATAATTCTAGTCTCATCGACAAGTATCTTTTGTGATTAAGTATAATTTATTGTCTGATTGATCAGCTACGGGCACTGGAACCATAGATCCGTTTGCCACAGTTGCTGGGACTGCTGGAAATTGTGAGTAATTTTCTTTCCTTCTCTCTCTCTCTCTCTCTCTCTCTCTCTCTCTCTCTCTCTCTCTCTCTCTCTCTCTCTCTCTCTTCTTCTTCTTCTTCTTCTTCTTCTTCTTCTTCTTCTTCTTCTTCTTCTTCTTCTTCTTCATCCTACCCTATCTCTTCCCTATCTCTGTCATAATCTCTCTCTTTCCTCCCTCTCTCTTTCTCTGTCTTTTTATTCTCTCTTTCTTCCCTTCGTATCTCTCTCACTGTCTTCACCATCTCTCTTTTCCCCCCCATCTCTCTTTTCCAATCTTTCTCCCCTCTCAATCTTTTCTCCGTCACTGCTCCTCCTTCCACTTTCCCTTTCCTCTTGAACTTTCACTCTCTACCATTCACTGTTTTCCCCCACCCCCTCTCTTCCCCTATTTGTTTTTCTTATCCCCTTCTCTCTTCGCCACCTTTTTTCCATTCTCTCTCTCTTCCCCTCTCTCTTCTACTCGCTCTTTCCCTCTCTTTGTCTTCCCCACACTCTGTTTTACTTTACTGTCTTCCTCAATCAATCAATCTCTCTTACAACCCCCTCTCTCTTACCCGTATCTTTCTCCCCACCCCCTCACAATGTTCCTCCATTTCTTACATTATTGTGAGAATGCTCACGATAATCGTCAGTGCATGTGTGTGTGTGTGTGTGTGTGTGTGTGTGTGTGTGTGTGTGTGAAGTGTGAGAAATTGTTCATATTAGTATCAGTGATTATGTGAGGCATCATGTATGTGTCTAGATGTGAGGAGGTGTGCGTGTGGGTGTGTGTGGGGAATGTGTGTATGCGGGTGTGTGAGTGGAGGTGATGTGTGTGTGTGGAGGATGTGCGTCTGTGGAGATGCATGTGTGGTGGGGGTGTGGAGGGATGTGTGTGTGTGGTTTGGAGATGGTGTGTGGGTAGGGGTATGTCTGTGTGTGGAGGATGTGTATGTGGTTGAGGGAAGTGTGTGTGGGTGGAGAGATGTATGTGGGTGGGGGTGAATTGATGTGTGGGGGATGTTTGGGTGAGTGGGAAATATGTGGGTTGTTTCGGGATGTGTGGAGGTGCGGGAATGTGTGTGTCTGTGTGTGTGTGTGTGGGGGGGGGGGGGGGGGGGGTGAGGGGTGTGTGTATGGCTGGAGGAATGTGTGGGTGGGTGGGGAATTGTGTTGGTCGGTGAAAAGATTTGTGGGTGGGTGGAAGATGTATGTGCGGGTGAGAAATGTGTGGGTAGGGTGTGTGTGTGTGTCGTTGGAGTATGTTTGAGTAGGGGATGTTTGTTTGGGTATGTGGTAGGGTTCGACGTATGGGCGATAGTGGGTGGGGCGTGTGTGTATAATTGTGGGTGGGCGTGTATGGAGTGGGTGGGTGGTGGGTGTGTGAGTTGGTGGGTGTGTCGGGGTGTGAGGAGGCGGTGTGGGGGATGTGTGTGTGTTGGTGCGGTATGTGTGGGTGCGGGATGTGTGGGTGTGCAATGTGTGGGTTCATGAAGGATGTGCGTGAGGGTGGGGGTGTGTGTGTATGGTTGGGAAATATGTGTGTGGGTGGGGATGTGTAGGTTTGGGGATGTGTGTTTGGGGCATGAGTGTGTGGTGGATGTATGTGTTGGTGGGGGATATGTGTATGTGTGGGGATGTTGGTGTGGGATTGGAAGATGTGTGTGAGTGGTGAATGTGTGTATAATTGTCATGGAGTATGGGTGGGTGGGTTATGTGTGTGTATGTGAGGGATGTGTGGGTGAGTAGGGAATGTGTGCGTGGCTGGGGGATGTGAAGGTGGGGTGTGTGTTTGATGTGGTCGTTGGGGGTGTGTGGGTGGGTGGGTAAGTGGGGAATGTGTTGTAGTGTGGGTGTGTGTGTGTGTGGTTTGGGGGGGGGGGGTGTTGGGGGATGTGTGTGTGGATAGAAAGATGTGTGTGGTGGGGAGACGTGTGTCCACAAAG
>JACEFZ010019031.1:0-29623 GCA_014155875.1 Cepaea nemoralis | reverse complement strand
GGACTAATTATATAATATGACTACCTTAGGCAACACCGCAGTTAGATCAAATCACATCTACATTTGCCATGACAGGCACGTGTAAAATTAAATTAACCCAATTCGCACACGGTAGATATTATTCCACTCCCTAACTGCAGTGCCAAAACACGTCCGCCTAAATCCACTGTTTGAGTTACACTGTCTCCCCCCAATCATGGTTTTTTCAAACAGCCTTGAATTGTTCACGTGACGTTGTTGATGTCCCTGCAAGTGTTCCAATGTTTCAAACAACAAACCCACAACTTTCTGTCATGTGGTGACAAGCAAAACCGCCATTCCGTTTGATGTCGGGAAATTCTAAATGACAGACGGACTGTTTTCTCCCGAGCCGGGCACTTCCGCTTGAATCCGACCTGTTTGTGAACTGTCAAGGGCGGCGTTTTGATTCCTCTCACTCACCCCCTCCCCAGTAAACATCTGCAGCTGTTACTTTTGACCCTCCTGGGATTTTTGACATCCGATTTGTTTTTTCTGTTAGTTAAACTAGTTGTGGCTGTGAAAACATCCCGTTAATCAGAATGCCTTTATTATCATCAACTGGTTAATCACGGTGTTTTTCGTGACAGGGAGTATGACAATTTGTTCCAGAAAAAGAAGTCTACTATTCTTACAGTGGCACAGGACTGCAGATACAGTTGTACAGCTATACACACAAAGATGACAGCAAATTTAGTTAGCAGCGACACGATGATCTTGTGGAAAAGAATTTAGACCCCAGACCTGACTTCGGTAAAGATGAAGATTCAACTTTCGTCCTACTCTCACACTTGTGTGATCTAATTAAATGTTGGATATGAAGATAATAACTAGGGTTTCTTATTTAGCAATAAGCGACAACACCCCTTATCACAAGTTTAATAATTGAAAGTAGAAATTATAAGTTCCCACAAGGAAAGTAAAAGGAGAATAACTTATGAGAAGTATATTTTAAAACATAAAACAATATTTAAAATTTTAAAAAAAACAATTTTCTCAGAGCGAGGTCACATTAATCATGAGACGGGATGGTGGTAGGTCAAGCAAAGTATGGCCGTGACTCCAGGAAGGTGTTTAGGCACACAGCTGCATGTGGTGTTTCCGACGGTGAAGATGGTAGTCTCTCCGTCGTTCTCTTCGGGTCATCCTATTCGCCAGTGGCCCACAAATAAGTTCTTTCACAGGGTTGCTGATGCGCAACACTGATATTATGTTGCTGGGTTGCAACGATAGTTGATGCTGCTGGTGAGTTGCTCTGGTATACCACAACACTCTAGTTCCAGAATCAGAATCTCACTACAGTTCGGGGCACTTGTTCAATATAAAACTTGGTGCAACCTAGTACTGGCTTCGGTAATCTACTATTGAACTATTACTTATTTCAGTAATCTACTATTTCAGTAATCTACTGTAAAAGGGTTGCCTTTCGAACACCACAATTGGCCCCGACCGTTGTCTGTGATTTCTAGCAGAAAAGTGAAACCGGACGTGGAACTAGGATTAGCGAGTGGCCGTTTCCGGGCCTTGTTGTCTGTTGGTTGTAGTTGGCCAGGATAAGTAAGCCAAACTAAATTACCCCATTATTATAAATGCAAACTAAACGTAACCTTAATGTAAACATATGTTAAAGAATCTTTATAATATACTGAGTACTAAGCAAGAGGGGAGGGTGCAGCCAGGCTTTCGCCACACCCACCGACAATAACTAGGTACAGTGAAACTGTTTGTTCCGTTTCTAGGTATTCGGATTACGTTCAGATTCCATGCTACGTTTTTTCTCCTTGTTCATTGATAAAGACTGGTGGAAACTTTGGCCTGTTTCTGTGCATGCGATTTCTGCCATCGAGTGTCCTAGTTATATTTTGTGCTTATTTAAACACATTCAGGTGAATCATGAGGTGGGGGTAAAGTTGCTGGCGCTTAATAGGACACCCATTCAGAAAACCTGTTCATAGTAAAACTGTAAAGTCCGTCTTCTGAAACCCACAGGACAAAATAAATAGATCTAAAACACACGGAGAAGAGAATAATAGAGATTAATCACATGGGAAGAACAAGAAAGCGGCTGCACGAGATTGTAAAGAGTTGGAATGTTTGGCATGAGTTGGTTGAAGACCTATATTCCATTGTGAAATAAACGGCAGAAGAAGATGAAGAAGTAGCTTTCGTCACGTTTACATTGATGTACTTCTCTGTTTATCTGCCTGTCTTTATGCCTGTCTACCTACGTTTTCCTTAATATTGTTAAAATATTTGAGTGAATAAGTCAACATGTGTATATACAAATTCCGTGTTTGGCCATGTTTGCTGTTTTCAAAGGGTTCATTTTGGACACGTGTGCAATTGCTTCAAGATGTATGCAGTCTTTGGAAAGTTCTATTTGTTTTCTCACGGAGAGAGCGCTGTTGTATTGACACTACTGTCGTGGAATTTTTATGAATATATCAGTATATTTCCGAAGATCGTAAAACATTTTCTTAGACACTTCAATAAATATGTACATTTTTGTGAAGTACAGATTTACACTGCACTTTACTTGATAATCATATCACTTTCACATGCTATGAACATTTTATTGAATTCCTTAAGTGCTTGTACATTATAGAGCACTTGTTGAGATCAAGGGTCCACCACCTATGA
This sequence comes from Cepaea nemoralis, assembly GCA_014155875.1. Classification (NCBI taxonomy): domain Eukaryota; kingdom Metazoa; phylum Mollusca; class Gastropoda; order Stylommatophora; family Helicidae; genus Cepaea; species Cepaea nemoralis. The sequence continues at coordinate 26,965 of JACEFZ010019031.1, read as the reverse complement.
AGTGCTTTGCTAACTTCCTTTCTGCAAATTAAAGCAGTGTTATTCCCCCGCGTTTCCATCCTGTTTCAGGATATTGCGGTCAACACCAGCATCTTTCAGCTGTATGTTGATTCCTAGGCTAGATTACGCTCATCAGCACGCCACGACTTTCTGAGCGACCGGCTCCATACTCTCATAAGTCACTTTTGCGATTTGAACCACTGCTAATTCTCGTCGCGTCACGTGACGAGAGTATTCGGGGTTAGCGGAGAAAGCTGCTAACCCCTCGGCCATGGATCCGGCAAAGCAGTGTTATAATACAATAAAATAAACAACAGAAAGAATGACTGCACAGTGAAAACCCTAGTTGTATGTTTTCCTAACAGTGGAACAGTCTTCGACAGAATATCATGGATCACACCCATAGAAAATAAGTATAGAAAAACTAGGCCGCAGGTTGACCTACAAAGTGCTCATCAAATAAGTAGTTAGATAGGTTACATGAGAAAAGTAGAGTCAATATCAATTATAGTATGTACCGATTTGAATGCCTTCATTCACGATCAATTATTTTGAAAACTGTCTGTTGCATCGTTAGGAAATTTTTCCAGCCGTCTTATATTTACCCCCACCCAAGGAATATGTCTTTGATAGGTCCAAAAACAACTTAAATCATCAAAAGCGGCGACGTTCCTTTGATGTTTTGCTGTACAACTAGTGATTTCTCGCTAACGAAGTTATGTTTACAGTATTGGAGACCTGCCATTTCAGATGACACACAAAGGCGTATCCGGATTCGTATGGGAGTGGGTGCAATGAAAGAAGTAGCTTACAGGGTCGGCTGCATTGCACCGGGTTTTTATCCCATATGGCTCAGTTTCTTTCCGCAGCGCGGAAAGCGTCGCACAAAGCACGAACTCCGTAGCTCCAGCGACGACCCTCGGGAGTCTCCGAAAAAATGCACTCGTGAAATGAAGGACGCGGCCCGGAATCGAACATACAACCTTCGGAGCCCGAGTCAGACGGCTTGACCACTTCACCACGGAGAATCCCGAGATGGGTGCAATGTGTAATATTAGTAAAGACAGAGAATTTACAGAGGCACGGGGTAAATAATTTGTAAATTAACAGGAAAGTAGAAGGAATATATTTCTTACCTTATTTTTCATTTCCTTCTTGTTTCTTCAGCTGATGCTGATGCTGTAATGTTTAGGGCCTGCAATTCGTCTGAATAGTTGGAGCAAAATATCCCAGTAAGTGTGTACGTAGATTAAGGTCTGCGATCTGCTCAGACCTTAATCTGTGTCGGACGATTCCAGTAGGTTGATGATTACTCTCGGTTGCATAAAATTCAATCCATCCTTTCTCCAATAGTCCTCTTCCTCTTTCAACACATGGTCCTGACGTTTTTTCCAGTAACTTTTATCAATATTTAATAGCGCGGACAGACAGACAGAAAGGTAGGTAGACAGACAGACAGGTAGGTGGTACAGACGGATCGGGACGGACGGACGGACGGCACGGACGGACAGACAGACAGACAGATAGATAGATAGATAGATCCCCGCCAGGAGCCAGGCCGAGCCAGCTAGTTTATTTATATAATCACGTTTCATGAAAGAACCCACAGTTTGACGACACCTCTGAACTATCCCATATAAATTCCCTCAGTCTGCCAAAACTAAAACCTGCCAGACAAAATTCAAAAGAGCGGGGGTGTGTCTTGCTGAAGCTGTAATACTCTTAAAATGATGGAATGAATGCGGGAGCCATAAATTATATACCGCATATAAACAAACATTGAAATCTGCTGTTCAATCTCCAGAACAAAAATGTTTTTGTTGGGTGGACATAATGATAAGGTTATATGCTAAATCTCATCATTTTCCCTCAGTTGGTTACTGAGATATTGAATTTTATATTGAGGCATAAAAAAGAAACACTATAGCTGGGATGGATGCTTTTCCCAGAATTTTTAATGTATACTCAAAAATTTTATTTCAAAAGTAGTTGATGGATGCAAATTGAGTTTTGAAGTAAAGGGATACGTAATTGGTACAAGAAAAATTCACATGAACAGGCAATATTAGGAGGAACAGAACAGTCACTCCATACATTATTAAATAAAATAAATAAGAAAAAAAAAAGAATTAAGATATGAAATTAGAAAACAAGAAAAGATTTACATACACACTGACTTCTTACTCGGAAAGCTGAGGCAACTTTTTTTTTTCGCATATCATTGTACGGGACATCGTTGTCAACATCATCATCTTTCAGCTGATTGTTGATTTCTTGGCAATATTACGTTTAGTAGTTTGCCATTGCTTTCTGAGTGACCGGCTCACATATCCCGTAAGTTACCGACGCGGAGAGAACCGCTACCAATTCTCGCGCAACGTCACGTTACTCACGAAAGTACTGAACGTTAAATTGCCTATTATATCACGTGCAGCCAGTAAAGGCTGGGGTTGACTCTAGCGACCTGTATAAGGGTGTTCTGGACTGAAAACTGGACAGATGAACACATCTGGAAGATATAACAGCGCAAAGTAGACTACTTAAAGTATACACAAGCCAAGGCTCTGGTAGCTTTGTCACATCCTTAGGCACGTAGAACATCACAGAAAGAGTGTAAGTATAGGGCACTTGTCCTTGCCTTCATGCATGTTGGCTGCATCGTGCTAGCCCCCGTATTTATAGACCAATCGACACTCAGTCTTGACTTCTCATTCATGTCCTGGTATCTATGTTCGACTGGATCGACCCAGCTGTCCAGGTCAAGTTTCTAAAGTAAGTATCCTCGCCGCGGTGGAGATTCCAACACGTGACCACCGGGTCGGCAGGAAAACGTGCCAGCAACTGCGCTACCGCCTCTCAAACAGTGGGGGTAAGAGAACGGGACAGCAACTGCGCTACCGCCTCTCAAACAGTGGGGGTAAGAGAACGTGCCAGCAACTGCGCTACCGCCTCTCAAACAGTGGGGGTAAGAGAACGGGACAGCAACTGCGCTACCGCCTCTCAAACAGTGAGGGTAAGAGAACAAGCCAGACCAATGGCAACATTAATAAAACAAGACACGCACAGATCTATCAATGCAGACATACGTGGACTTAAGGAGTCGGTCACAATAGAGTTGGGCACAAGACACACAGACACGGAATTATATAGTTGGGCACAAGATAGACAGACAACTAGCGGGTGGGACTACCAGGAGTCTTCAATGCCAGTCTAAAGTCCGTCATTCTTAACGATGCTTAAGTACCCATAAACATTAACTGTGGCGTAACCAGATTGGGGGGGGGGGGGGGAATCTCCATATCATAGATGGTGCCTTACTTGGCTGTCACATCTCGAGTTCTCAGTTAATCCTGTTTTATTCCACTTCGTTTTTTTTTTTGGTCCTTTTCATAGCGTAGCTAAGCCATGGCACGCTGAGATATAAAAACTGTACTAATGAACTAATTTTTTTGGACATCTTATGAGAAGAAATAAATTGGAGAACTTGATGACAACTGGCAAGATCGAGGGGAAGAGAACAAGAGGAAGACAGAGAAGTAAATACCTGGACGGTTTGACCAAGTGACATGGTAGAGACAGGAACGCTGAGCTGATCCACGACTCTGGTGATCGAGAGAAATAGCGAATCATGATCAGCCACGCTTACCAGCATGGCACATTATGGATGGATGGATTAATAAATGGATGAATATTTTATGAAATATTAACACTTCAGTTAAGTTAGATGCATATACTTTTCTGAGCAATTCCAGCATCGTATGGCTGTTTGTTATTTCTTGGTAAGTTTACGTTCAGTAGTTTGTCATTGCTTTCTAAACGACAGTTACTCATACCTTTGTATGAAAACCAGCGCGGTGCAGTCTAATGCCAAATGGCCCGCAGTTGTGTTTCGAACACGGTATGCGGGATTACGAATTGCGTCCGCAAACCCTACGCCACAGAGCGGGTTACACCTTAGTACTTTTACGACAATAAGTGGCTGATCTTGCATTTATGATTCATGTTTTACGACAATAAGTGGCTGATCTTGCATTTATGATTCATGTTTTACGACAATAAGTGGCTGATCTTGCATTTATGACTCATGTTGCAATCTGATTACACCAGTGCCCTGGATTAGGGCATATTGACATTTACAGTTGCTCGTCATACGGAGTCAAAGGTTCGGAATCAGCCGCGGCCGATTTGGAAGCGTTTATTTAAATGGTATTAGGTGTCGGCCGTTTAGAAAATAATGGCACACGTATGAACTAACATTGGTTAGTAAATCACAAACAGCCAATAAATGTTGGGGTTGACAGCAGCGTCCCGTGGACATGCAACTAACTAATCCGATTAGAAAATTGTTGCAAATGTTGTTGGAACCCTGTCGCTGGAGTTGTTCACACTTATAGGACATGGACATTTGAGAGTCACTGGAGTTGTCCAGTCTCCTCGGAGATCATGAATAGGACATATTGGCTAAGGTGGCTAATATATATATATACTAGCTGACCCGGCCCGGCTTCGCCCAGGCCCTGGAGGGATCTATCTATCTATCAGTCTGTCTGTCTGCTTGTTTGTCTGTCTGTCTGGCTGACCCGGCCCGGCTTTACCCAGTCCCTGGTGAGGAGCATCTCATTTAATTCATATAAGTAGTCATATAAGCTCTCCCGTTCCCGACTATCTGTCTGTCTGTCTATCTGTCTGTCTGTCTGTCTGACCGGGCCCGGCTTCACCCAGTCCCTGGTGGGGAGCATCTCATTTAATTCATATACGTAGTCATATAAGCTCTCCCGTTCCCGACTATCTGTTTGTCTGTCTGTCTGTCTGTCTGACTGGGCCCGGCTTCACCCAGTCCCTGGTGGGGAGCATCTCATTTAATTCATATACGTAGTCATATAAGCTCTCCCGTTCCCGACTATCTGTTTGTCTGTCTATCTGTCTGTCTGTCTGTCCCGGCCCGGCTTCACCCAGTCCCTGGTGGGGAGCATCTAATTTGTAATTTGCATCTAATTCATACGTAGTCATATAAACTCTCCCGTTCCCGACTGTCTGTCTGTCTATCTGTCTGTCTGACCCGGCCCGGCTTCACCCAGTCCCTGATGGGGAGCATGTCATGTAATTCATATAAGTAGTCAAATAAGCTTCCGTTCCCGACTATCTGTCTATCTATCTTTTTTTTTTTTTCCAACTTTTATTTCATACAAAGCAATATGTATTTACAAGTTGTAGTATGTGTTTCTTTTGTTTGTGTATATTACAGAGCGTTGCCTTTTGTTAGTGTTAAGTGTGATATTGTGAATAAAACATATACATACATATATACAGTTATGTTAATATGACATTTGTGGCATAGTTCATGTAGATACACATTCCTTGCATATGCTTCACTTCCACTTCCGCAAGCGGATTTCATGAAACACCTGTCCATGTCTCCCTCTCCTCTCTCTCTCTCTCTCTCTCTCTCTCTCTCTCTCTCTCTCTCTCTCTCTCTCTCTCTCTCTCTCTCTCTCTCTCTCTCTCTCTATCTATCTCTCTCTCGCTCTCACATACACACAAACACACACGCACACACAATCTCGTGCTTTCTGGAGACCGCAGTACATTTAAATACCCCGCGCTTGGACAATAAACTTTAAACTATCATTTCCATTAAAATGTGGCTTCCTTGTAATTTCTGGGTCACTAAGCTCCCGAGGCGAAGGCCGTTGGTGTTGTTGCCTGATGACAAATTTCAGGGTGACGCTCTAGTCCATGATGTCTTTTGTTTGGGGGACAAGAATCAGGGATTTACTACTAGCAATTAGGGTCCATGGTCTGTCCCCAGGGAGATAATTGGTCCAAAATTGTGATAGTGTCTGGGTTTTATATACAATGGGAAGGACTTAAAACCTGGCCACTAAAAGCCACCTTAGCTTACTGGGTACTTAAAGGGCTCATCGAATTTGTTTATACATGGTGGTGCATATTTTTCTTTTGAAACATATCATTACCGTATAACATCATTTTAATACTTAAGATACCGACTTGGTTTAAAGACTGCTACACGCACGCACGCACGAGCGCGTGCGCGCACACACACACTCGTACACATGCGCGTGCAAATTCATGCACCACACACGCACACACACCTGCATCCACACACAGACGCATACATATGTTGCTGCCAACGGCACAGACACCCATCCACAATATCTTTCATGTTGCACATTCAGATATAATAATGGGAAAATTAATAATAATAGTAGCAGTAATAATAATAGTATTAATAATAATAATAATATAATTGTAATATTATTAATACCATCAATAAATACATTTACAGTTGTAGTATCCTTTATTTAAAACAAGTTATTTGCTTCTTCTGTAATATGTGCTGTCTTCAGCCAAATATTTTACGAGATTTGCGCTTGTGGGGCTAAGATTAGAATGTTTGCGACTTTTTGTTGATAAAGTTGTTGGACAATTTCTTTGTTGATTGTTCTGTAGTTGTATAGTGCTTTGTTTCTTAATGTCCATATAAGATTTCTGTACTCTGCCAATAGAACAAGTAGCTTTGTGTGGGTGTTTTGTGTGGAGTAAGGAATGGAATTTATCATGATTGCTTTGTAAACATCTGTTCTTTGTTTCAAATGAGTGTTTAGGATGTTTTGTAGGAGATTTCTTGTTGGCATAATTGTGTTGCATTCGTAATAGATGCGCTCTTCTGATTCTTGGACGTTCCGTCTACAAAGCTGACACTGTAGTATTTGTTTAGTTATTTTTGCTGTTCTCTCTGTTGTTGGGGTCATGCTGTAAAGAAACCTATATGTAATTTCCCTTGCTTTTGGAGTAATCTGCTTGTTGTGAATATTTGAGAAAATTTCGGTATAATCTTTTATGAAATATCTATGTCCTCTTTTAATTCTGAGATGTATCGGAGTTGCTTGTAATTTAACTAAATGCCTGTAGATTGTATGTGTTTTCTTGTGTAGTAATTTTTCATGTCCTTTAATGGCTGAAATACATGTTTTGTAGAACGTTGGGAGAGTGCCAAAATAATGTGAGGATGTATTCCTAATAGGTATTAAAGAAGATAGCCTAATTCCAAGGTAATAGTGTGCTAAAGGGTGTTTTTCTGGGTGTTGTAGGATTTCACCTACGTGTTTGATCCTAAGTGCTTGTATTTTGGTTGTTATGTCTTGGAGGGCGATACCTCCATCTTTTTTGTCTTGCATGAGTGTAGTATGTTTGATACTGTAGATGGTGCTGCCAAACACAAAGCGTCTAATCTCTTTGTTTATGTTTGTGACAGTTTGACGTGGGGGATCTAGGACTGTGCACAGATATAGTATTTTTGGAATTATATATGTATTAATAATGGTACTTCTACCAAATATGGTAGTTGTTTTGTATTTGTATCTCTGTAACATATCTGTTATTTTCTTCTCTAGATTTTGCCAAGTGTCTTTGTGTGTCTGATTTGGTTGACATGGGAAGACTATTCCGTACACTTTTATAAGATTGTTTGATGTTAAGTCAAATGGAAAATCCGCCTTATTTTTCCATTTGCCTAAGCCCATTATAGTAGATGTTTGGACGTTTAATTTTGCACCACTCCCTTTGCCGAAAAACGAGAACGTCTCCAAAATGATCCGTACAGATTTTTCAGTGGTCGGAAAGAAAATGGTATCGTCCGCATAAGCACGCAGCTTTTGTTCACCCTTCCCTGGTATGAACGTACCCCTGACATTGTCGTCCTGTCGTATCTTTTCTAGAAGTGGCTCTAGAGCGACAACGTAGAGTAAAGGGGACAAGGGACATCCCTGTCTCACTGACCTAGTCAACCTGAAAGAATTGGTTAGGGTGGTTTAATAGAATCCGACTTTCCGGTTTCAAATATAAAATTTTGACCCATGTCCGAAAATAATTTCCCACGTTGCAGTATGAGAGAGTTTTGTGGAGGTATGAGTGAGATATTCTGTCGAATGCTTTTTCTTGATCTAAAGAGAGAATTGAGGACTGACAGTTTTTCAGATGTGTGTAGTTGATGATGTCCCTTATGAAGTGTGTGTGTTGCTGGATATTCCGGTGTTGCACACTACATTGCTGGTCTTCATGAATGAGAGATGCCATTACTGGTTTCAATTTATTCGTCAAAGTCTTTGTTAAAATCTTGTAGTCTACATTTAAAAGCGAGATAGGTCTGTAACTCTTTAAAAGTGTCTTGTCAGTGTTCTCCTTCGGAATAAGAGTGATGTAAGACGTGTTGAAACTGGATGGGAGTTCATGTTTGTGGAAAGATTCAGAGAATACTGCTAGTAAAAGGGGACCTAGAAGAGGAAAGAAAAACTGATAGAATTCAGCAGTAATACCGTCAGGGCCAGGCGATTTGCCCTTCTGCATTCCATGAACCGCTTGTGTTATATCTGTTAGTGTTAATTCAGTATCTAGTGTTAGTTTCTGTTCCTCTGTGAGTTCTTTTGTGAATTACATAAAGTGTTCTTGCATGTGCGCCTGTGTGTTTTCCTCTGTATAAAGGTTCCTGTAATAATCTTCAAAGGCTATGGCTATTTGTTGTGGCTCGACTTGTATATTTCCTTCCCTGTCAATTATCTGGCCTATTTGTCTGCTGCGCTGTATGTTTTGTTCTAAAGCTAGGTATTGTTTACTCGGTATCTCTTGTGTTATAGTTTGTAACTTTGTTCGCAGTAAAGCCCCCTGAAATCGATGATGTCTGTGGAGATCTAATTCTTCCTGTAATGCTGTGATGTGTGGTGAATTTTTGTCTGTCTGTAGTAAGAGCTTAATTGCATTTTCCAATACTTTTTCTTGTTGTAGTTTTTGCTTGTGTATTACTGCTGCTAGTGTTTGTGTTCTCTCTCGTATAGTTTGTTTAAGTGTTTCCCAGAGTTCTCGCGCTTTACCCTCCGGTATATCGCGTGTATGTGAGGATCAGTTTTGTTATGCAATCTACATAGTCCTGATTTTGTAAAAGTGTGCAGTTCAGTTTCCAATGGGGAGATCTTCTAAGATGTGGTGTTGCTTGTACTGTGTTTATTGTTGCAACTACCGCCTTATGATCTGTGAAGTTCAGTGCCTCCTGTAAATGCTTGACTTGTGTTATATGATGTGTTATGGGCGCATAAATTCTATCTAATCGCGCTGCTCTGTTATGCGCATTGTTTGTGTGTGTTGTATCTGTTCCATGGGGGTGCATCTGCCTGTATGCGTCTGTTAGCCCATTGATATCTAAAATTGTTTGCAATGTGTCTAATTGATGTTCCTCCTCCCCCGTTGTGTTTCTAATTTGCATTCTTACATCTCCATTTATAAGGTCGTGCGCCGAAAGTACGCAATTAAAATCACCCCCTAGAATGATGTTGTGACCCCGATATGAGCGTGATAATAAATTTTCCAGTGTTTGGTGGAAGAGCGGCTGATTCAATGAAAACTGTAGAAAAAGATGGGTTACAATGTTATGCATTATGCATTATTTTTATGAAAACTTTGAAAATGCCTTAAAGATTATATCATTATTTATTATAACTCATATGCCTGAAAATAACTATAGACAAAGAGTTTAACAATAGTGCAAGTAAGTCCAACAATATGACTATAAAGTATATAGAAATGTTATTAAAAGTTATGCCCCTTAAAATAACTTTTCTAGAGTGAAGTCCCCCTGCTATATAGACATTATATAATGAAAATTGAAAAGTAAATGTTATTAAATAAGTAGAAGATTTTACATTAAGAAACTATTATAGTCGGTTTCACAGGAATGAAAGGAAGACGTGTAGAAAATTTCATCTCAATCGGATGTACCGTTATCGAACGCATCCAATACATAAATACCCACAAACATACACTCTGTTTTATAGATATAGATATATATAAACCATCATATTCTGGAGATAACGCAGCTGCAGGGACGGGCAGAGGATCTGATGGAAAATCAGTAATACGTGGAAAGGCTAAACAGGCATATAATCAGACTACAACTGGTACCATTAGCATTAGGACTCTTCTCTGGCTGTTGAAGATGAGGACGGAGCACGTATAGGAATATCCCGAGTGCTGTGGCGTCAGTTCTAGACTCATTTCAACTCATAGGACATGAAGAATTTGGGTGGGTCAGACGTATAGGACATGAAGAATTTGAGGAGTGGAGATAGCTGCTTTCATCCCGTAGACAAACAGCACAAACATTTCGATCATGCGCGTGAATTCTCCGTGCCTGAGTGCAAGGCTTGGGTGGTAAATGTTTATCATCATCTAGGTAATTTGCTGTAACTCTTTCAATCTCGAAGATTGCACGGCATATGATCTTCGATAGGCTTTAAGATAGCGAAGACCATTAACCTGGGGAGTTTAGGAGAAATCACCACATTCCGACGCCAATGGTCATTTAGTACTTGCCTGATTTCGACATTGCTGTACAGTGTGGTTTTTGTATGTATGTAAAAGTGCTTTACCGCGTCTGAGGCGTAATTGGTATATGATGCAAGCCTAGATTTGTATAGTCCAATCGCTATTCGATGGGTGATGTCGGTCAAAATCACGCTGGTTGCTTTTACTTTCAAGAACATTTCCTGGTAGCCATTTTATACTGGGTCGATCTGGTGACCCAAATCATTGTTGAAACACATCCCTAACTTTGTGGGGATTCCAGTACATGAGCACAGAGGAAGAGACCGACCACGTAAACGTTGGACGGAAGGAATAGCAGAGTCCATGGGAATATCGATATATGAAGCCCATAATCGGGCACTCTCACGGTGTTTATACTTCACCTCGACACCGCAAGGTACAAGAGCAACATGATGAGATGAAATGAGATGATGAGATTAGCATGCCAGCCACTTTACTACCACAGCTACCACAAAGATTCAAGAAGGGGAGAATTACAATGACAGCGCCAGAGATAGGGGCATATGTGTTATGGTAAACGTATGTACTGTAACTCTGGAGTGAGTAAGACATAGAGAAAAGAGAGAAGCAGACATACAAACAGACGGAGATATACAGTCAAACCTCGTTTTAGTCTATTATCCGTCCGAAGATAATCGACGAAACCCGAAACCGACGAAAACCGAGGCAATTATTTCCATATAAATCAGTGTACATCCAATTAATTCGTTCTAGACACTCCAAAATACATACCAAAAACACATTTTAGAGAATAAATGTAGTGTTTAATACTATTTTTCGGCCCGAGACGTGTCCAAACTCTCACCTTCGCCGTGACTGGTAACACAATGTATACCAGTGCGGTGCTTGAATTTTGCAAACCATAATCTGCTGGCCTTCAAATCACCAAGTATACTAGCATTCATCTCAGTCATTGTCTTAATGAGATCGGCATACAACAGTCTGACCTTTTCACATATGATTGCCTCCGAAACAGAATCGTCATCTAATTGTTTTTGATTTATCCAAATTAATAATAACTGTTGGACATCTTCAATTGTTTGCGATCTCGCTACATTAGTCTTCTTTATTCCATCCTTTTTTCGCCACAATCGCGGATGGCTACTCCTAGTACATGCGGCCGATTTCAGCACTCTTAATGCCGCTCTCGTATATTTCAATGATTTCATTCTTCAACTCCGTCGTGTTCCTGGTCTTCTTCTTCGAAGGGCTGCTGGCTCTGTGTAACAAGCTACGTGGAGGGTCCCAAATAGCCCTATTACAATATTTCAAAATTATTCTCTTTATAGCCCTGGCTGGGATAGGTCTTTACCTGCCAACCCTCCTCCGTTTTCCCCGGACTCACTGTCACTCTTTCTTTCGACCTAAGGACCTATTTCCTGCCGTGTTCTTCTGGCTGATCCATATATATAACACAGTGCTCGTTGAAATAAACTAAAACTTGATTTATTAAATCAATACAGGACAGCACAGAAAAACATCAAGGCAGTTAACACAGAAAGTTCTAAACAGACACAACACAGATAAAGTTCAGGCACAGAGCCTCAGGTTGCCATAGTCACAGACCCAGCTTCATATACTGTCCGATCTGTCCACATACATCTCACCACGTGTGCCAGAATCTCCTTCCTTCCCGGTACTTGGGTGTAAGTTCAACAGGCTTCTGTAGAATCAAATCCACTGGTTTTTGAGGACTTCCATTGAATTATGGTTTCCCATAATGGGAATTGTTCATGGAATTAACATAGATAGGTGTCTTTCAATGTCCGGTACAAAATGGGTATGCCGGATAATCATGCGTAGACTCAGCCTAGAAATCAACTGCTCTCGGGCCTATGTCACTGAAAGGACCCGAGATGCACCATTACTGCAAATTGTCATTTTCTCATGGTATGCAGGATAATCATGCGTAGACTCAGCCCAGAATTCAACTGCTCTCGGGCCTATGTCATTTCCTCAAGATATGCCCTTGCCTCTCTCTCAGAGTTAGGCACACCATGTGTGATATGGCTAATACATTGACCTGGCTTCATCAGACGTATTTGGCTCTAGCACAGAAGCTGTGTGGATACTGTCCGATTTAGTCACGTCCAACAGAAGAGGACCCTTTCCACTACCTCAGTAGTATGTTGCACCTCTGTCGTAATCTTTAAATCACTTGACATGCTGCAACTATCAAACGGTAGGTGTTGGCACGGCCATCAATTGACCAGCAGCCGCACCAGTGCACATTTGACGCAAGGCGTTCCATCGGGTCTACCCGAAAGGAAAGACAAATATATACTCGCTCCATGTAAAGATTGTGGTATGAAGATAACCCAAAGAACCATCTTTCATGGAGATTTGAGCGAACAAGAGAACTGAGAGCTTCCGAAAGCCGTTTCCCCCTGTTTACCCAAAATAAAAGAATGCATAAGGACATGGGCCACTGGCGTTTCGCTACATAGGCCCCCTCTTAAGAAAGTCGAACCCTACGAACTTTCTACTGTCAGTGGTTCTGTTCGAATGACCCCACCCTCACATTCAACCATAGGATGCCGTGATAGGAAATCTGCTCCCACATTCTCCCTTCCGGGGATGTATTCGACCGTGAACTGATACGGTTGTATGAGCAATGACCATCTCATTAACCTCGCGTTCAGTTTCTTAGAAGTTGCCAAGAACGTCAGAGGTTGATGGTCGGATTGCACTTTGAACTGGACTCCATACAGATAAGGTTGAAATTTCTGTACCGCCCACAATAGAGCTAGACATTCCCGTTCGACGGTGGAGTAATTCCGTTCGGCGGGTAACAGTTTTCGACTGGCATATGCCACCGGACACAGCACCGAAGGATTATCTCGCCCTTCCTGCAACAGAGTTGCCCCAATCCCTATGTTACTCGCGTCGGTTCTCAGAACAAACGTTTTCTCCAAATCTGGGAGTTGCAGGACTGGCCTATCCACCAACGCCTGTTTCAGCTTCCCATAAGCCTCTTCACAGCTCGGGGTCCAGACTATAGGATCTGGCGATCCTTTCTTCAGGGTTTCGGTTAACGGCGCCCCTATTTCGTTGAACTTCGGAATGAATTTCTGGTAAAACCCACACAGAGACAAGAAAGACCTAACATCTTTTTTGGATTTAGGACGGGGTGCGAGACGGACCTTCTCAATATTCTTTTCTTCCGGTACCAGTCCCCCTGGGGTAATAGTATGTCCCAGAAATTCCAAGGATTGATATCCAATCATGCATTTGGCTGGACGGGCGGTTAACCCCTCCTCTTTCAATCTTATGAAGATCTGTTCCAAGGATTTCAGGTGATCATTCAGATTGTCAGACGCGATGAGAATATCATCCATAAACGAGACGACAGAGGGATCCCTTAAAGCGTCTAATAACTTTCTCATCATGCGTGTGAACACACTGGGCGCATTGCTCAGCCCAAAAGGCATCACCTTAAATTCGTAATGGCCGCTCGGAGTACTGAAAGCGAGCATGGGCCGAACCTCAGGCTTCACAGGGATCTGATAATATCCCCGACTTAAATCGATTTTTGAGAAGTACTTTGCCCTATTTAATCTGGCAAACAGTTGATTGGTGTTTGGTAACGGCTCAACTTGGAATGTTGTACAACTGTTTAAATGCCTGTAATCAATACATAAGCGGTGCTCCCCGCTTGGCTTCCTCAACAAGACAACCCCGGCATTATACGGAGAAGTCGAAGGAGTGATGATGTCATCGTCCAGAAGCTTCTGGATTTCAGCTTCCAGGGCCTTCTCTTTCGAAAAGGGCACTGGATATATTTTTTGGCGAACGGGGTCTTGGGTATTCAGAGTCATATCAAACTCGACTAACCCTGTCCGCCCTGGCCGATCGATAAGAATCTGCTGATGGGACTCCAACAAACGGATGACCAGGTCTGTTTCTTCAGCCGACAGATCAGGATTTATATGTACATCCCTATAGGTTTCCCCAGGGTGTAATGGATACCCCCTATCCGCGTCTTCGCCCGATTCAGTTTCCATCGCGACCGCCATAGTCATGAGTGGGAGAGAAGTACCGTCCGATCGTTCTTCATACTTCTTGAGGAGGTTAATGTGGAAGATTTTGGACTTCCCCCTGATTCGGATGGCATAGTTGGTGCGGGAAACAACCCTTTCCACCGGGAAAGGCCCCTGCCACCCAATCTCGAGTTTATTGGAACCTACTGGAAGTAACAACAGAACCCGATCCCCCACCTTAAGAGACCTATCTTTCGTCCTTCTATTGTAGTAGGCCGCGTGTCTCTTTCTGGCCGCTCTCAGATTCTGAGCTGCCAAAGCCCAACCCGTCTGGAGTTTCTTCTTTAACTCTTCGACGTATTTATATGAGGATACAACTTCTTCGGAAGTTTCTTCCTCTGTCCAACATCTCAATAAGGCTTCTAAGGGACCCTTGATTGGCCTCCCGAATAGTAGAGTGGCTGGTGGCAACCCGGTCGACCCATGGGGAACCTCCCGATAGGCGAACAAGGCGGCTGAGATATACTCATCCCATCTGTCTGGTTTCTCTTGAGCCAGCTTCCGAAGCATGGTCATCAAGGTACCATTAAACCTCTCTACTTGCCCATTAGACTGAGGGTGGTACGGGCTTGTGTGAATGTGGTTAGTCTGGAAGATACGAAAGACTTCTTCCATCAGCTTACCACAGAACTGAGACCCATTGTCCGTTAGGATCTGGTTGGGAAATCCCAACCGAGTAAAGGTCTCCATCAGTGCATCAGCCACTCGCTTAGAGTCGATTGTGGCCAACGGTATCGCCTCGCCCCACATGGAACAGCAATCCACCATCGTGAGAATGTACTTATTCCTCTTCCTAGTCCGAGGAAGAGGACCAACAAGATCGATGGCAACTCTCTCGAAAGGAGAGTTCATAATGGGCATGTCTCCCAGGACTACCGGAGCCGTCCAGTGTTTTGGTGCCACACGCTGGCACTCTGGGCACGACTTGACGTACCTACGCACGTCTCCAGTCATCCCTGGCCAGTAGTAATGGCAGGAAATGCGCTGGAGAGTTGCCCCGACACCCATATGTCCACTGAATGAAATGGTGTGTCCCATATGAAGAAGCTGTTCCCGATAGGCCTTAGGAACTACCAGCTGTCCATGCTGGCGTTCCTCCACTCCGGCTCTCCGGTACAGTAACCGATTCTTCATATAATACTGACCCCGTCTTGGTGGGTCAGACTTTTTTGGCAACTGGTTGAAGCAAGGTTGCAACGTAGCATCCTGGCTTTGAGCAGCTCGTAACTCCCCAGGCAAGGGATTCACGATCAAGGCCGGCGTCTGCTCATCCTCCGATTGAGATCTGGTTTGCATCGCCCCTACGTACATGGGTTCGGTTGGAATCCCTAGAAAGACGTAGCGACAACCCAAGATCATTGGGAAGATAGGATCTAGCAGAACGGCTGCCTGTATAGTGCCGGTAACATATTTTGATTTGATGTCTACCTTCGCAATTGGAAGAGACATCGCTACCGCACTCTTTGTCGCCGTTTGAATCTCAATAGATTCCCCGGTTAGCTGCTCCGGGCTCACTAAGTGTGATGAAATTACAGCCTCAAACTGCAGACCGGTGTCATAGAGACACTCAACTGGTTGTCCGTTCACAAGTACCGTTTCTACTACTGGTGGTTTTTCTGAATCATTGTTCCCAAGATCCCTCCCTTCTACTTCCTTGTGAGACCCTTCCCCGGTTTCTACAAGACAAGCAGCATAGTGAGAGTCTTTCTGTTTACGCCGGCAATCAACCGTATTGTGTGTGGGAGATTTGCAATAGGCGCACCACTTTTCACTCCACTTTCTTTTAGGAGATCCAGGTGGACTCTTACCAGAGGGTTTCTTAATAGGAACTTTCTCGAAAGGATCCTCCTTCTTGGTGTGAGCTGTTTTAGGGTTCTTCTTCTTTCCAGACCAGGTGTCTGGTGGTCGGGGATTGGGTTGTGACAATTCCCCATTATCCCCATGAGCTAGCACATACCTTTCCGCCAATGTGTTGACTATGTCTAACCTTTCTGCCCCATTTTCAAGCAAGAAGGTTTGCAATGGCTTAGGCATCATCCTCTTCATTTGGTCCACGACCACTAATTCTTCCAAACTTTCATAGTCGTTAGCAAATCCAGCTAATGACATCCACTTCAAAAGGTAAGACTTCAGTCTGACACTGTAGGCTGCGAACATCTCTCCTGGCTCTCTCTTCGACTTTCTGAACTGCTGTCGGTATGTATGGGCTGTCATCTGGAACCTTTTCAATAATGCTTTTTCCAGAGCCTCATAGTTATTCTCCATACCAGGTGGCAACCTTGAGTAGACCTCGTACGCTGTCCCCCTCAGGCCCTGTGAGAGTTTCAAGTTCCATTTCCCACGTTCCAATCCCATAGCCAAAGCCATCGACTGAAATCTGTGAAGATACTGGTCGATCTTATCTTTGTGTTCATCGAACGGGAGTAATGGGAACTTCATTGCCTGGTATGGACCGCCACTAGAAGATGTTGAGTCAGGGAGAACAGCGCCTCCCACTGCACCCTCGGTTTCCTTGGCAGTTTGAGCTTTTAGCTCCAACTCCCTCATACGGAACTCATGGTCTCTGACTGCCTGCTCGGCCTCCCTTTTCTTGGCTTCGCGCACAGCCTGTCTGAAGTCTCTTTCCACTTCCTGCACATATTTCTGTAACTCCGCTCCATCATAGCCCATCTCACGCCCTGTAGCCTGTACGTCAGCGACATTAAACCCAGCTGATGCCATCCTAAACTCAGAGGGTAAGGGAAGAGGTAATTGTCTATTAAATTGCACTCACAAGTACACAACAAGTTACATTACACGACCACAACACGTCGTATGTCGGTCAGTCTGTGTCAGGAAGAGTATAGACAATAGCCAGGCACGGTAGGCAGAACCTATTGATAGTAGACAAGGATATCTGTCCCCTATCACTAAATCAGCCAGAACTCCACCAGGATTTCAAATATCCCGCGACGTGCCCCCAGAAATTGTAACAAGCTACGTGGAGGGTCCCAAATAGCCCTATCACAATATTTCAAAATTATTCTCTTTATAGCCCTGGCTGGGATAGGTCTTTACCTGCCAACCCTCCTCCGTTTTCCCCGGACTCACTGTCACTCTTTCTTTCGACCTAAGGACCTATTTCCTGCCGTGTTCTTCTGGCTGATCCATATATATAACACAGTGCTCGTTGGAATAAACTAAAACTTGATTTATTAAATCAATACAGGACAGCACAGAAAAACATCAAGGCAGTTAACACAGAAAGTTCTAAACAGACACAACACAGATAAAGTTCAGGCACAGAGCCTCAGGTTGCCATAGTCACAGACCCAGCTTCATATACTGTCCGATCTGTCCACATACATCTCACCACGTGTGCCAGAATCTCCTTCCTTCCCGGTACTTGGGTGTAAGTTCAACAGGCTTCTGTAGAATCAAATCCACTGGTTTTTGAGGACTTCCATTGAATTATGGTTTCCCATAATGGGAATTGTTCATGGAATTAACATAGATAGGTGTCTTTCAATGTCCGGTACAAAATGGGTATGCCGGATAATCATGCGTAGACTCAGCCTAGAAATCAACTGCTCTCGGGCCTATGTCACTGAAAGGACCCGAGATGCACCATTACTGCAAATTGTCATTTTCTCATGGTATGCAGGATAATCATGCGTAGACTCAGCCCAGAATTCAACTGCTCTCGGGCCTATGTCATTTCCTCAAGATATGCCCTTGCCTCTCTCTCAGAGTTAGGCACACCATGTGTGATATGGCTAATACATTGACCTGGCTTCATCAGACGTATTTGGCTCTAGCACAGAAGCTGTGTGGATACTGTCCGATTTAGTCACGTCCAACAGAAGAGGACCCTTTCCACTACCTCAGTAGTATGTTGCACCTCTGTCGTAATCTTTAAATCACTTGACATGCTGCAACTATCAAACGGTAGGTGTTGGCACGGCCATCAATTGACCAGCAGCCGCACCAGTGCACATTTGACGCAAGGCGTTCCATCGGGTCTACCCGAAAGGAAAGACAAATATATACTCGCTCCATGTAAAGATTGTGGTATGAAGATAACCCAAAGAACCATCTTTCATGGAGATTTGAGCGAACAAGAGAACTGAGAGCTTCCGAAAGCCGTTTCCCCCTGTTTACCCAAAATAAAAGAATGCATAAGGACATGGGCCACTGGCGTTTCGCTACACTCTGGAACCTTTCTTTGGTCTCATGATGGAGCTAACGGGAAAGGGTTAACTTATTAGCAAGCGATGCTCACACAAGGAGAAACAACGCCAAACTGAGCAGAAGAACGCGTGGGCCCCGTTGTTTTTGCAACATTAGCAGCGAGGTCCCGTTGGCAGGTCGACGACAACCGAGGCAACCGACGAAACCCGAGACAAATTTTTCGCGGAAAAAACGACGAAAACCGAAGGCAACGAAAACCGAGGTTTTACTGTATGTAGAAATTAGA
This sequence comes from Cepaea nemoralis, assembly GCA_014155875.1. Classification (NCBI taxonomy): domain Eukaryota; kingdom Metazoa; phylum Mollusca; class Gastropoda; order Stylommatophora; family Helicidae; genus Cepaea; species Cepaea nemoralis. The sequence goes on along the minus strand of JACEFZ010019031.1, from coordinate 8,074 downwards.
ATATTGAAGAGAGAGAGGGGGGGGGGGAAGAGTGAGATAGGAAGTTTGAGAAAGACAGACAGACAAACGGAGATATATGTGGAAATGAGAGAGTGAGACAGAAACAGAGAGAGAGAGAAAGAGAGAGAGAGAGAGAGAGAGAGAGAGAGAGAGAGAGAGAGAGAGAGAGAGAGAGAGAGAGAGAGAGAGACCACAGAGAGAACGAACGAACGAACGAAAAAACAAACTTTATTTTCAAAGGGTTAAAATTTGGGCACGCAGGCCCGTCTGCCTTTTTATCTCTCTGCTCTCTTACATGATTTCATCATACATCACATATGAAGCTAAACTTAGACCACGACAACGACATCAACAACAACAGAAACGATATGCATTAAAACGCATTGAAAATGTGCAATAATCAATAATACATGACTCACTAAAACTAATTTTTGGCATGGCAATTATATGTAATTACCTACGGTAGGTGTAACTTACCACAGTTAGGGGAATGTTTATTATACTAGTTGTCATTTGAGAGAATTATTATTATTTTTGGTGTGTGTGTGTGTGTGTGTGTGTGAGAGAGAGAGAGAGAAAGAGAGAGAGAGAGAGAGAGAGAGAGAGAGAGAGAGAGAGAGAGAGAGAGAGAGAGAGAAGGGTGGGGGGAGGGAAGTCGAAAACGGAGATAAACAAGGACAAGCGACGGCTTTCGGCTGTGTCAAGGCTGACAAATAACTGGAGTCAGTGTTGACTGACTATTCCTGCACGGATCGCTAGCTGTCTTGTTTAACGAGGCATTATGTACAGAACGAGGCGGGGAGGGGACAGGCAATGGGCATGGATTATTTTATAAAGTACATACAGATGATTCTAAACGTAATCGACAAGCAAAATCGATGCTTCTGTCTATGGATTTTGTAACGTAGTAAAGGACACGTATACACGGCCCAGGCGCATTCCCATGTTTGTTTAGACCCATGTTTGTATAGACCCATGTTTGTATAGACACATGTTCGTATAGACCCATGCTTGCATAGACCCATGTTTGTATAGACCCATGCTTGCATAGACCCATGTTTGTATAGACCCATGGTTGTATAGACCCATGTTTGTATAGACCCATGCTTGTATAGACCCATGCTTGTATAGACCCATGCTTGTATAGACCCATGTTTGTATAGACCAGTGTTTCCCAACCTTTTTTGTGCTATGCCCCACCTAAGCCTTTCTAAAATTCTTATTCCCCCCCCCCCCCCCCCAACCTCCCCCACCTAACATATACATTATTTTTAATATTCAAAAATTGAAATGTTCACTAAAGAAACTTGAATGGTAGGTTTTAGGAAGAAATCAATAGGAAATTATTGAGCAAACACAGTAAGTACATTTTCAAAACATATAATGGAGAACTGAAATTCAAGTACAAAATAATTTTAATGAAAGATTTTTCTATATTATTCTAATTATTAATAATTATTTATTATTTAAATTTAGTGAGATCCTTGTGCTTGATGCTTTCTGCAAAGAGATTTTATGTCAGCTTCCAATTTAGTTAACTTCTGTCTCAAGTCTCCCCGTTTTGTTATATCCAGCCGATTTTTTCCATTTTCGAATTGCCCCCCTTAACAATCAAATTGCACCCCTGTGGGGCGTGGGCCCCACGTTGGGAAACACTGGTATAGACCATGTTTGTATAGACCATTGGCACTCGGTGGCTGGTTTGGTCGGTGTCACGATGATCGCCTGTATTTCCCAGGACATTTCCTGGTACCAATATTAGGCTAGGTCCACCTTAGGGGCCAGGTCAATTTTTGACATCCACAACAAAGCGCAACAAAGCCATGACCGCCGCGCAATCGTATAGCGACTACTCTGTCGTGATCCCGATACGTCACAAGCATGCTAGTCACTACTCTATCGTGATCCCCATACGTCACAAGCATCTAGCCACTACTCTATCGTGACTCCCACACGTCACAAGCATCTAGCTACTACTCTATTGTGGCTTCCATTCGTCACAAGCATCTAGCCACTATTCTATCGTGACCCCCATACGTCACAAGCGTCTAGCTACTACTCTATCGTGATCCCCATACGTCGCAAGCATCTAGCCACTATTCTATCGTGATCGCCATACGTCACAAGCGTCTAGCCACTACTCTATCGTGATCCCCACACGTCACAAGCATCTAGCCACTACTCTATCGTGATCCCCATACGTCACAAGCATCTAGCCACTACTCTATCGTGACTCCCACACGTCACAAGCATCTAGCCACTACTCTATCGTGACTCCCACACGTCACAAGCATCTAGCTACTATTCTATCGTGACTCCCACACGTCACAAGCGTCTAGCCACTACTCTATCGTGATCGCCATACGTCACAAGCGTCTAGCCACTACTATATAGTGATCCCCATACGTCACAAGCATCTAGCCACTACTCTATCGTGACTCCCACACGTCACAAGCGTCTAGCCACTACTCTATCGTGATCCCCATACGTCACAAGCATCTAGCCACTACTCTATCGTGACTATCCACACGTCACAAGCGTCTAGCCACTACTCTATCGTGATCCCCATACGTCACAAGCATCTAGCCACTACTCTATCGTGACTCCCACACGTCACAAGCGTCTAGCCACTACTCTATCGTGATCCCCATACGTCACAAGCATCTAGCCACTACTCTATCGTGACTCCCACACGTCACAAGCGTCTAGCCACTACTCTATCGTGATCCCCATACGTCACAAGCATCTAGCCACTACTCTATCGTGACTCCCACACGTCACAATGGTCTAGCCACTACCCTATCGTGACTCCCACACGTCACAAGCATCTAGCCACTACGCTATCGTGACTCCCACACGTCACAAGCATCTAGCCACTACTCTATGGTGATCCCCATACGTCACAAGCATCTAGCCACTACTCTATCGTGATCCCCATACGTCACAAGAATCAGAAGGTACCTTAAGTTGGAAGTTAAGAGACTGTCATCTGCTCATAGTCTGACGTCATGTTTATCATGCCCGCACGGAGGTCGGTGGCCTTGGTTCGTCATCTCACACGATCATCAGTCTTGGATCTGGTCCGTGTTCTTGTCCCAATTATGTCATGTCACCAAGCCATCCGGGTTAATATCATTGTGTCCCTTGCTATTTTCTCCATCATGTCTGTCATTAAGTTGTCGTGTTCATGTCTCCTCATAATGTGCCCAGAAAATCTTGACTGTCTTCACCTAAATTCTCTAAACAATTTACTGTTTTCGTTTGTTTCTGGAAGGGCTGTCTCATTCGTTTGTCCATTCGTTCATGCCATTCTTTGCATTTAGAAGATATTATCTACGTATAATATAAAAGTTGAACGCTAGAGAGACGATAACAGGATTCGAATCTGCTGCCTCCAAATACAGAGCCTGGCCGTTGAAACTAGTGAACTTGGACGTACGATCAACTAGACACATGTAAAAACGCTGACCGGTGCCTGCGAATGTTATTCTCATGTGTAAATAAGACGAGAACATGACATATATATTGTCGCGGGGGTGCATTTTAACGCACACGCAATTCTGGATACACTAAATTGATCTGGATTATTCAGTGTTGTTTCTGAAACAAAATCAGTACATATTCTGTACACGCACACAGACAGACAAATAAAGTGTGTGTTGTTGACCACATATATACGTGGGTGTGGTCAATGATCACTAAGTATCATAAGATGGACAAAAATAACATTCGCTTTCTCGAACACAGCCCATTGTAAATTGCAAGCAAAACCACATCGACACACAACCAACAGTGCGGAATCTTTGATGGTTATAGCTTATTGCTTGCTTTAATTGAATGAAGACTTCGTCTGAACGCAGCGAACTTGGAATTTCATATCCCTTTGGTTAAAGTGGGAGGAAATACACAAGTAGACGTGTATAATTGTCTGCAGTGTTCTCTAATCAAGCATTGTTGACTTCATAGCCTCAATAAATGTGGCAGACTTTGTGAAAACACTGCAATATGTGTTCTCTGTTAACCTGGCTGAAGTGTTTTCTCTCTGTGCCGTCCTCGTGTGTCTGAGCAGCACCTATCAGACTTTCATCTGCTCATTGTCTGGAGTCATGTTTATCATGTGCACACTGAGGTCGACAATGAAAGGGATGCGCGTGACTTGGCTTCAGATTGAGCTTTTTGTGATTGGGGTGAGTAAACATCAATGCATTCATTCTTCTTGGGTTTTTTTTTTTTGTTTTTTGACAACACTTGAAGAATGTTGCTTACTCTTCAAAGAGGCATCAGGCAACCAGCTGCAAGTCTCAGAAGTAACAATTGAGTGTTATTATCTATAACGTGATTTAGTATTTGTCACAACTTAACATTTTACTCCGGTTCGCAACATTCGTCATGGTATGTCTTTTAACACATTCCTAGCAAGAGTGGTTTCAGCGTCGTGACTTTTGCTGTTGCTTACCATGACAACAGGTCTCAGTTCCATCCCTAGCGGTGAATGAAACTAAGGCCCACCAAACGATGGGCGTATCAATCACTACTGCACAAACTTGGACGCCGGATAAAGCATGTTTGCAGGGATTTTTATTTTGTAAGCAATAAAACGATGAAGATTGAGACTTGTGATACATGGGTCTTCAGGAAACCGGGGCAAGTTTCTTGAAATGGAAAGCGGGGAAGATAGGGAACTCTTAGAAACAAGTCAATGGCATTAGGGCTGAGATTAAGGGCATAACATGTAAAATATGGTATATATTTGGCAAATACCAATCTACTGGAAAATATGAGGTAGGAAAAAGCTTAAGGGACAATAACTAGATACCGTCAACGGTATAAATGGAGAGGCAAATTCAAGACATGGTCAGGATAGTGCCTAGCAGAATTAACATCAAAGGTTCAGGACAGAAAATGTTGCAAACTGTTATTGTGGAGATGGCACATGATGATGATGATGATGATGATGATGATGATGATGATGATGATGATGATGATGATGATGATGATGATGATGATGATGTGAATGCTGATGGTGGTGGTAGTGATGATTATGATTAAGGTGACATCACGGATCTCCCATAAGTAGACCTTTGATTCATAAAATAGGCACTGGACATAGATCTAGAAAAGTAAACTTGACCGGTGCAAGAATCACACAAACAGCTGTGGTGATAGAAGATATGTGATAAAACTACATTCCCATTCGACACTGTACGGGTACTTGGAATGTTTCTTTCACTTAACAAGTTAGTGAACTCTTACAATCTCTGCCATATGATTTCTTCTACCTGCCAACACTACTAACAGGGCGGAAGTTAACAGCTTGTGTGCCCAATCCCATAATCCTCTTTGCATGCATCAGTAGTTAACCCGCCCGGTGTGGGTCTGTTATAAATATGATTAAGCTTACAGCAAATAATATAGTCTGCTGCTCTAGTCACTTGATCCTATTCATGGCCCAGCATTTTCTCGTTTGGCTAGCAGCAACTTGGATGTGTGCAATGGGACACCTTAGTTTGCTCGTCAAATATACTCACTGGTGTCAACTTTAGACAACATGAAAGTACAGAGGAGACATGTTGAATGACGCCATAGTGGTTGGCAGTTGCACACGTTCCTGACTAAATACAGTGTAATTTAGTGGAAACGTAATACCGTTGATCTTTATTTAAGAGAAGTAATTTTAAAATGATGCATTTACTAAGAGGCATATGGAATGAAAATATTCTTTACGATAAAATCGTATCCAAAGTGCAAGATGAACTACTGCCTACAATAAAGTAATTACTGAAGCCACCTAACCAAGTCGAAAATACAGTTAGCAAACAGACTTTGTTGCTGAACAAATGGTGCTGGGCCTGTACTTGGCTGGGATCAGTAAGAGCATCACCATGTGATCTACTGGTGGTAGGCAGCGGAATGTTTACTCTGTGTCTCAAACATATTTCACGGTAGTACGACAAACTACAACATACTCTAGGACCACATCTCTGGCGATCACGCTGTACATGATCCTTACAGCAAACGTTTAAACAAGGACAGTTATACACAATGACGGCCGAGAATTGTCAGGCGGCAGGAATGGTGTGCACCAAAACAACGATATCATCTTGACAAATGGTGTGTGTATCTGCACTTCTGTGTCTTCTACAAGATCTGAGTCCATCGAACATGTATAACCAACAAAATAAAATGTATCAAATTAAATATAGAAGCACAGGATAACAGCACAGGAAATATGGATTGCCACACGTGAGATAGATGCCTGAGAAAAACATGTACTGTCAAATGACGTGCATATTAATGAATATGAAAGAGCCGTGTACGAGATGTACACAGAAACAAAGAAGCCAACGGTTACTAAAAAGCACAAGCACATTACAGAACTAATAATCGTCCACGTATGTAACACATGGGGCAATGTTCAGAACAGGACAACTGACAACTAATTTACTACCTATCTATCTAAATCAGGAACATATCCCAAGATATAGAACAGACGGAACATAGCCCAAGATCTAGAACAGAACATAGCCCTAGATCAAGAACAGGACATAGCCAAAGATCTAGAAAAGGAACATATTCCAAGATATAGAACAGACGGAACATAGCCCAAGATCTAGAACAGAACATAGCCCTAGATCAAGAACAGGACATAGCCAAAGATCTAGAAAAGGAACATATTCCAAGATATAGAACAGACGGAACATAGCCCAAGATCTAGAACAGAACATAGCCCTAGATCAAGAACAGGACATAGCCAAAGATCTAGAAACGGAACATATCCCAAGATATAGAACAGAACATAGCCCTAGATCAAGAACAGGACATAGCCAAAGATCTAGAAAGGGAACATATCCCAAGATATAGAACAGAACATAGCCCTAGATCAAGAACAGGACATAGCCAAAGATCTAGAAACGGAACATATCCCAAGATATAGAACAGAACATAGCCCTAGATCAAGAACAGGACATAGCCAAAGATCTAGAAAGGGAACATATCCCAAGATCTAGAACAGAACATAGCCCTAGATCAAGAACAGGACATAGCCGAAGATCTAGAAAAGGAACATATTCCAAGATATAGAACACACGGAACATAGCCCAAGATCTAGAACAGAACATAGCCCAAGATCTAGAACCAGAACATAGCCCACGGTTCAGAAGAGTACATAGCCCAAGGCATAACAGACTGGGTAATCAAGACGTTGATCGGTCAGCAACACTCACGAAGAACTGCAAGCAAAAATGTACATGAGCTCGATGCTAAATTGGCAATATCTACTGCAGCGTTTCCTGGCCGTGTTAATAGGCGCTAATGATATCATTATATCACGTTTTGTAACCGAAGATGTGGGAGCATATCGGAGAGATGACTATCGCCTTACTGCCTCAACAAATCAAACGTGCATCCTGACAAAACAATGAGGTTATGGAAGGTTAGGCTTTGTGAGCAAAAATTAAGCAAAATGATAAAATTGCATACAAATGCAGTTAAAAACTATGGAGCGATTGCAGCTGTGCAAACAAGCAGATGTGTAGTGACATTCTTGGCTAGGGAATATCGATAACATCAGAATTCGGTACGTCATTAATAATGCATCAATACTTCAAGAGCTGAATATTGAAGAAGGTTGGCTATTAAAGATGATAAGACAAAGATAAATAAAATATTTTGGTCACTTGAAACATCACGAAACTTTCGAGAGAACAGTATTGGGGGGGGGGGGGGAGGTATATGACTGGGAAGAGAGGAAGAGGAAGGCCAAAGAGAAGATGGGTGCAGGATGTGGCGGATGATCTCCAGATGGGTGTATCAGACGCGGGACATCTTGCATATGATCGAGGGATTTTCCGGAATGTTGTTACGGGAGCGAGGTTCTGTAAAGGACATGCTACTGAATGAATGAATGAATTAAAGGTAATAAAATAGAATCATTACTCAGATAAAACTCATTGTGCTTTGCTGAAAGATATAGACGACTTGAATGGAATGGACGCGGTTTGCCAGACTTGTCATAGGTTCCTTACCTACAGATTGTTAACTGAAGGAACTATTCAACAAGAGAGAACAGCTGCTA
>JACEFZ010019030.1:0-29322 GCA_014155875.1 Cepaea nemoralis | reverse complement strand
TAAAAAGGAAAAGGGGGAAAACCAAATTGGGTTTTTAGTTAAACCCCCCCAAGGGGAAAAGGTGAAAAAAAAAATTTTTTAAATACAAGGGAAAATTTTAAATTTTCTACAAAATTAACTTTTAATTCAAATATTCTATTAATTCAAATTATTTCGTGGTTGTTCCTCTTGGAAAATTATTCAATTCTCTGCAGTAGGAGTTACATTTTCAACAGCTTTTGTCATGACCCAAGTGGCCTACTTTTTCTTAATTTCCGACTGCAAAGGAATGTTTAACCTGCACAAAAGTTCTATGTGCTTTTCGCCTTTGTCTGAGAACCATGACCACCATAGTGACAAAAATAAAAGGGGGTTATGTGTTTTCAACTGTAAGGGTTCTGATGCCACCATGAGAGTATATGGTTCCACCATGAGGGGATGTGGTTCCACCATGAGGGTATGTGATGCCACCATGAGGGTAAGTGATTAAACTGTAAGGGATGCCACCATGAGGGTATGTAATGCCTTTCAAGAGGGAAAGCTTTTCCCACCATGAGTTTATGTGCAAACCTTTCATGATGGTTGTGAGGGCCACCATGAGGGTATGTGTTTTAAAAGAAAGGGTTATGGGGGATGCCCCCATGGGGGGTATGTAAATCCCAAACCTGGGTTTATGTAATGCTCCCATGGGGGGATGTAATGTCACCATGAAGGGTTTTGGGGACGCCACCATGGGGGTATGTGATCCACCATAAGTGTATCTGACAAAATAATGAGGGTATGTGATTAAAACTGTAAGGATCTGATGCCCCCAGAGGTATGTGATGCCCCCCATGATGGTATGTGTTTAATTGTAAGGATATGTGATGCCACAAGGGAGGGTATCTGACAAAATCATGAGGGTATGTGATTCAACCATAAGTGGGGTGATTCCACCATGGGGGATCAAATTCAACCCATAAGGGTGTGGTTCCCTAATGGGGTATGTGAGCCACCATGATGGTATATGATGCCCCCTTTTGAGGGTGTGTGATTCAACCAAAGGGTATGTGATTCCCCCCAATAAGGGTGTTGATTCCATCATAAGGGGTGCGTTCCACAATGGGGGGTGTGTGTTTAAAACCCAATAAGGGTACGTGATCCCCAAAGGGTATGTAATTACCCCATAAGGGTTTACAATTAAACCCATAGGGGGTTTGTTTTTTCCCACCATGAGGGTATGTGATGCCACCATGAGGGTATGTGATACTACTTTGAGATTGTCTCATGCCACAAGAGTATGTGATGCCACCATGGGGGCATTTGATGCCACCATGAGGGCATGTGATGCCACCATGAGGGCATGTGATGCCACAATGAGGGCATGTGATGCCACCATGAGGGTATGTGATGCCACCACAAGGGTAGCTGATGCCAAATGAGGGTATCTGATGCCACCATGAGGATATTGTTCAACCATAAGAATGTCTGATTCCCCATGGTAGGTTTTGGATGCCACCATGAGGGCCCAAACCATCAAATTACACCTGAAAACCCTACGGCAGGGATGGAAAATTTTGGATAAATAAAGCCCCCAAATGCAGATGTTGGTATGATGTGCATCATGATGCGTCGATACTTTTGCACCTGCTCGGTAATGAAGTTGTATTTGACACAAAAAATAAATAATCTGCCCAGAAAACCCCCATCCTCTCTCGTTCTAAATCCCAGTGGCGACCCTGAAACAAAAAAGGTCAACTATGTATATCTCACCATAAATTAAAGGTTTCTGTCACATCCTTTTCATCCATCAAAATATCCACCACACTAATCCATTCGTCAATAATCCATTATCATTTCAATACAAAACCACCCATGAAACATTTCCCCCCGTCAATACATCCAACCATCAATACATCCAACCATCAATACAACCACCCATCAATACATCCATCAATCCATCCACTCATCAATCCATTTCCCCTCCCAAAATCCACTCACAAAACATCCATCCATAAAACATCCAAACCATCAAAACATCCCTCCCTCAAAACATCCCCCACAATACAGCCCCTCCATCAAAAACATCCACCATCACACATCACCCCCTCAATACATCCATTTCCCTCAATACATCCAAACCCTCAATACTCCAAAACCCTTTAATCCAAACCAACCGTCAATACATCCCCCCATCAATACATCCACCCATCAATACCTCCCTCAATCCCTTTCCCCCATCAATCCATCCATCATCAATACAAACCAATCATCAATAATCCCATCCCCTCAATACATCCATCCATCAACACCCTCCATCCACAATACATCCATCCATCAATACATCCAACCATCAATACATCCAACCATCAATACATCCAACCATCAATCCATCCAACCATCAATACATCCACCCATCAATACATCCAACCATCAATACATCCAACCGTCAATACATCCACCCATCAATACATCCACCCATCAATACATCCAACCATCAATACATCCATCCATCAATACATCCATCCATCAATACATCCAACCATCAATACATCCAACCATCAATACATCCAACCATCAATACATCCAACCATCAATCCATCCAACCGTCAATACATCCATCCATCAATACATCCAACCATCAATACATCCAACCATCAATACATCCAACCATCAATACATCCAACCATCAATACATCCAACCGTCAATACATCCACCATCAATACATCCAACCATCAATCCATCCAACCGTCAATACATCCACCCATCAATACATCCACCCATCAATACATCCATCAATCCATCCACTCATCAATCCATCCACTCATCAATACATCCACTCATCAATACATCCATCCATCAATACATCCATCCATCAACACATCCATCCATCAATACATCCATCCATCAATACATCCATCCATCAACACATCCATCCATCAACACATCCACCCATCAATACATCCATCCATCAACACATCCATCCATCAACACATCCACCCATCAATACATCCATCCATCAATACATCCATCATCTAAAAAAATGTTGTATGTCCTTTGCAAGGCATCATGATCATCCCAACCCCAGGTTGATTTGTTAGGTAAGTTTATGTTCAGTAGCTTGCCATTTATATCTGAACAAGAAGTTAACTGACTGATGTAGGGAGTAAACCCTATAACCTGACGTCAGAGAACTGGAAATTTAAGTACAAGCAGTTTAAACCCATGGCCACATAGACTCCTACATCCATCTATCTATTCAAATTATTCTTCAATCTGTCTGTCACTGTCTGTCTATCTATCTGTAGCCTGTCCCTTTATGAAAGATCTTGTCAACCAAACATAACAAACAATGAAGAAATTTATCATGTAACAGACTTTGAATACCTTGGTTCTATAATTAACACAATCCATCCATTGACTTGTCTGCATGCCTACCTACTGATCTGTCTACCTACTTATCTACATGTCTACCTACCTAACTCTCTCTCTCTCCCTCCAACCAACCATCAACCACCTATCTAAAATATATTCCGTTCTATCTGACTATCAATCTACCTATCTACTGCCTGTCTTTATATAAATAATGCACAGGTCAGCATGACTGACAGGATAAGAACGTGTGCTCTTAAATATCTGGTGTGCTGAAGCGAGGTAAGGTTCAACCCTTACACCGGACAGTTGGACTAAAATGTTGACATTTCATCCTTGACTTGGGGACGTAAATTACAAGTACATCTGAAGTTGGAGTGGGTTCATCTGATGGCGAGGGACACTATTAATATGTAAAAGCTAATCTACATGCAAAATTCAGTTCAGCACTACTGTAAGAGGTGTGTATGGACTACACTTGAGTTCAAAGTGAGTGAGGGCAAAAAATAAACATATGAATAATGCTACCAAACAAACATAACAATCAACAATGAGAACATTTAACATACCACAAACTGTGAATACCTTGGTTCTATCATTAACAACAATGGGATCAGTCAGTTAGTCGACAGATTCATTGCACATCAAATCATTCAGTCCATAAGTACTCAGATCCCCTCCTCAGTAAATCCCGCAGCGTGTAGCGGCTCACAACACCAGTTCTGTGTTGGTTTATTAATTCTTCTTTGGCTTCCTACATAGTGCTTTTGTCTGGCCACATCTTTAACTTGCTGTTCTCGTAGTCTGACCATGATTGTAGATTCACAGTCATCACTTGGTTCTCGCAAGTCTTTCTTCTCGTAGAGCATTCAGTATATCACCCTGGTCCATGGCTCGTCCGCCTTCCACAGTTGCGTTATCTGCAAGCCTATCAGCCTGCTCATTTCCTTGAAAACCCACATGCCCTAGCACGAAAATGAACCTAATCTTTGCCAGCCGTGACTGCTCCAGAGACACCAACCACTGTTAAAACAATGGGATCTAATCACAGAAAGTCTGGAGACTGGCCACAGTAATACAGAGGTGTCACAGATTTTGCTCTGAATCTCACCACAAATACATCTTCCATCGACTGTTATCAAGGGACTTGGGACCCCCTTGGTAATGGACCGAAGTCTACTGAGTTAACTGAATAAGTGCCTTGGGATGATTAATCATCTTAAGTGGCTTCCTGTACCTACAATTGGCATATATATCACCAAAATGTTGTCAATGCAATAATACAACATGTCTGTTACCAATAATAATAATAATAATAATATAATGTCTTTATTTTCAAAGGGTTAAGAATTGGGCACGCAGGCCCCGTCTGACATTCGCCCTTCTTCTCTATTTCCTCTCATACATTCTTTCATTCAACATCACTTATGAAGCAACTTTTGACAAACAAAAGAACATTAAAACGCATGAAAAATAATCAATAACAAATGAACTCACTGAGGCAGTGTTTAACATGGGCATATAAATACCTAAGGGGGTGTAACATGCCATACATAAGGAATGTTTTTTGGCTAGTTGTCGTTTGAGATAAGTTACCATTATTGTCTTTTTGTGTTATTTGTTATGGGGGCATGTAGTCTGTACTAAGGTAGTGTTCAAACAGGTTGCGAATGTATATATCATGATTGGTAGTGTCTTTGATTTCTTGTGGAAGATTGTTCCACAACTGAGCGGCAGAGTATGCTAAGCTTGTTTTATATAAGTCTATCCTAGGTTTAGGGACATGAAGTATACCATATTAAACAAGCCATATCACCCGCCATGGAGGCTGTGGTAGTATAGGGCTAGGCACTCGCTTGTTGCACTGGCCCTCATGGGTTTGAATCCACTTTGGAGTGGATTTTAAAAATTGATCCAGGCTCAGCGGTCAGCTCATTTGTCTACCAGGAAATATCCTGGAAGTAAAGGCGGCCGGTGAGATACTGACCACCTTACCCACTGATTGCTGATTGGCTCAGTGTGCCTTCAGGCCTGTAACTGAGTTCTATACTTTTATAGAAATCCACCAACCAATCGTTCAGCCAATCAAACATCCAAGCAACCAATCAATGAACCCAACAATAAAATAACCAATAAAACAATTAGCCAAAAAAACAACCAACTACTACACCAAACAACAAATCACCACCACATCAATCAACCAACAAACTAACCCATCAACCAATCAATAAAACAACACATCAATTAACCAACCAACCCATCAATCAATCAATAAAACAACACATCAATCAACCAACCAACACATCAAATTAATCAACCAACAAACACATCAATCAACCAACAAACACATCAATCAACAAACCAACACATCAATCAACCGATCAGCCAACACACCAACCAACCAACCAACACATCAAATTAATCAACCAACAAACACATCAATCAACCAACAAACACATCAATCAACAAACCAACACATCAATCAACCGATCAGCCAACACACCAACCAACCAACCAGCACATCAATCAACCAACTAACACATCAATCAACCAACTAACATGTTAATCAACCAACCAGCACATCAATCAACCAACCAACACATCAATCAATCATCAATCAACCAACCAACCCATCAATCAACCAACCAACCAACTAACACATCAATCAATCAACAAAACAACACATCAAGCAATCAGCAATCAACCAACGAACCCAGCAATCAACCAACTAACACATGCAATCAAGCAACCAACCAACACAGCAATCCATCATCAATCAACCACTAACCCATCAATCAACCAACTAACCCATCAATCAACCAACCAACCAACACACACATCAATCAATCAACAAAACAACACATCAATCAATCAACAAAACAACACATCAATCAACCAACTAACCCATCAATCAACCAACTAACCCATCAATCAATCAACCAACCAACACATCAATCAATCATCAATCAACCAACTAACCCATCAATCAACCAACTAACCCATCAATCAACCAACTAACCCATCAATCAACCAACCAACCCATCAATCAACCAACCACCAACTAACACATCATACAATCAACAAAACAATCGACATCAATCAATCATCAATCAACCAACTAACCCATCAATCAACCAACTAACCCATCAATCAATCAACCAACCAACACATCAATCAATCATCAATCAACCAACTAACCCATCAATCAACCAACTAACCCATCAATCAACCAACTAACCCATCAATCAACCAACCAACCCATCAATCAACCAACCAACCAACACACACATCAATCAATCAACAAAACAACACAGTCAATCAATCAACAAAACAACACATCAATCAATCAACAAAACAACACATCAATCAACCAACTAACCCATCAATCAACCAACCAACCCATCAATCAACCAACCAACCAACTAACACATCAATCAATCAACAAAACAACACATCAATCAATCATCAATCAACCAACTAACCCATCAATCAATCAACCAACCAACACATCAATCAATCATCAATCAACCAACTAACCCATCAATCAACCAACCAACCCATCAATCAACCAACCAACCAACACACACATCAATCAATCAACAAAACAACACATCAATCAACCAACCAACACATCAACCAATAAATAAACACATCAATCAACCAACAAACACACCAATCAACCAATTAGTTAAAATATCAATCAAACTGCCAACACATCAATCATCTAACCATAGAACACATCAATCAACCAACCAACACATCAATCATCCAACCAAAAAACACACCAATCAACACAACAATCAGCCAATCAATACATCAATCATCCAACCAACCAATCAACACATTAACCAACCAACACATCAATCAACCAACACATCAATCAGTATATCAATCAACCAACCAACCAACCAACACATCAATCAACCAATCAACCAACTACATAATATATCAACCAACTAGCATATATCAACTAATCAATCAACCAACCAACCAATCAACCAACAGCACCTACTCTGTCAGCAGCCAGTAAGATTTCAGCTGGCCGTCAAGTTCTGGTTTGATAATGCTTGTGATGTTACTGACAGCCTTCTGCAAATGTCCTTCCTATATTTCAAGACAAGACAACAACATAATCATCATCATCATAATCAAGCATCCTGCCAACAGGAACGAGCGGTCATGCATTGCCACATGTTGCAATTTCCTTTCCCTAAATGGCCTTCCTATATTTCAAGACAACATAATCATCATCATCAAGTGCCTGATCATGCTTCTTCCATATCTAGAGATCTCCAACAGCATGTATCAATTAGTGTGCCGACACCTTTCAATGCCAAGACAAAAGGCTGTCAAGAATCATCTATGCTTGTCGTCCATTCACAAAGCAAGCTGACAAAGATGAAGACTGGCATGCTTCATGTAGAATAGCATGCATTGATTCATGTGTCGCGGGTTGTGAGAATTCGCTGGATCTTTTCTCCAGGACACTCTGGTGTGGTTGGAAATGAACAGGCAGACAGACTGGCTGGTGCTGCATCATTAAGGGGTGATTTGATGCATGATAAGGCAGATGTGGTGAAGGCCTTCTGGGATTGCATGAATAATGCAGAAGAACAGATAGATTATCATGGTCTTGAGAGAATGCGGCAGCAGGAGGTGGTCAGAGGATCTGGTCGACGGTCGTCACTCAGAGGTAAAGCAAGACGGACATATAATCAGATTCCAAAGGGCACCATTAGAATTGGAACTCTCTGCTGTCTGCTGAAGATGATAAATGAGCACCTATGGGAATGCCCCGAGTGCAATGATGTCGGTTCTTGACTCAACTAAACTCTTCTTGTCTTCCTTTATCTTTCTTTCTATAAATCTATCTATTTATCACAGCAAGTTCCAGTTTTTTTATTTTTTTATTTTATAATGTGGCCCAAAATTCTTACTACCTTTTTCTGATATATGTGATATGTTGACTTTGTGTCTTAGCCTTTTTCAAGTTATGTGATCACTATTATCAAGTGCCTTACCAGCTGGCATCTGCAGTCTCCACAAATTGTGATCTCCGATCGCTTGTAGCAATTTGTGTGTTGATTCCCTTCTGTGCTTTGACACAAGACTGTCATAATTTCTATTGCTGTCTGCCTCTCTCTCATTCCACAAATCCTTCCAACTGTCACAAATATTTCCAAGTTTTTTGTCTTCTCATAATGTGGCCAAAAATGATGACTGCCTCTTTATGATAAGTTGTATTTGTGACTTATCCTCCCTCAAAATGTCCAGATTGCTCAGTTTGGCCATCTAATAAATTTTTAGCATTCTTCTAATGATTAATGTTAGTATCCTGGTCAGTAGCCTGGGGATTCTCAGATAAGTAGCAAATTTTTGTTTCAAATTTTCATCTTCTCGTCATTATTCTTGCTTGTTCATCATTTAATTCTTCTCATCCCATTCTTATGCCTTCATGTAGTCACTGGAGGGTCTTCTTCGTGATTATATGTTGTGTTTTGTGTATGTATTTGTTTGCTGATGAAGGCTAGTCACCGTAACATCCTGTGTTTTCTGTAATTGTGTTCTGTAACGCTGCATTACTTTGTGTTATTTTATATGTTTACATTTCCACAGCTTTACCGCAAGTTCCACTAATTTTATTCATATCTGTAAGAACAGAAAGACAGTAAACCAACCACATGCCATACCTTGTAATATAAAAACAGTAAATCAACCACACGCCATACCTTGTAAAAAAAGAAAGACAGTAAATCAAACACACACCACACTTGTAAGAATAGAAAGACAGTAAATCAAACACAAGCCATACCTTGAAAGAATAGAAAAACAGTAAATCAACCACAAGCATACCTTGTAAGAACAGAAGGCAGTAAATCAACCACATGCGATAACTTGTAAGAATAGAAAGACAGTAAATCAAACACATGACATACCTTGTAAGAATAGAAAGACAGTAAATCAACCACATACCTTACCATGTATGAATAGAAAGACAGCAAACACCAGCCATACCTTGTTGTAAGCATACAAAGAGAGTAAATCAATCACAAGCCATACCTTGTAAGAACAGGACAGTAAATCAACCACAAGCCATACCTTATTGTAAACATAGAAAGTAAATAAACCGCAAACCATACCTTGTAAGAATAGTCTGAACTGAATAGACATTTAGTAAATCAACCACAAAACCATACCTTTTAAAAATGAAAAACAGCAACCACAAGCCAACCCTTAATAACAGAAACAGCAACCACAAGCCATACCTTGTAATAACAGAAAGACAGCAACCACAAGCCATACCTTGTAATAACAGAAAGACAGCAACCACAAGCCATACCTTGTAATATTAATAACAGAAAGACAGCAACCACAGGCTATACTTTGTAAGAACAGAAAGACACTGACAGCAACGCCAACTACAAGCCATACCTTGTAAGTATATGTAAGAACAGAAAGACAGCAACTACAAACCATACCTTGTCAGAATAGAAAGACTGCAACTACAAGCCAAACTTTGTCAGAATAGAAGACAGCCCCAAAGCCATACCTTGTAAGAATAAAAGATTGCAGGGACAACTCAGTTGTAACCACCCCAGGTTTCACAAAGTCCTGCTACTTGTCGATTTCAAACTAGATCTCCCAAGAATGCTTCCTGGACGATCCCGCGATAAACTCGGTTTGGCGATGTAGATATCAGGAATGCCCCGTTCGACATCATCCCCGGGTGCTTTTGTAACGTTGCCCCTTTCGAATTCTCCCCATTTGGGGTTTTTTCGTCGGGCTAAGATCGTCGGATCGCTGCGGGGCGGTGATTCTGTTTTCATTTTTCCCAAAAAGTGCTCCGCCCTCTTCTTTCTTTTTGTTTGCAATGTTATTCGATTTCCGATTACACAATATCGATCCCCATAGTATTGTTTCGTATCATGTATTCGAAAAATTAGTTACATAAAAGGTATCGATTTCATATGTAATAATCTCATCTCATCTTGTTCTTGTTCCTCTCTTAGTTTTACCTTGCTGTGGCTAACTGACGATTCTTGAAAAAAAAAGGAGAGTCTGGCATATGAGACTACGACATCCAGCATCCAGCATGAGAATGGAGGTGGAAGCAGTAACAGCGGCATTCCGTTGGTTAGGGGAGACCACTGCAACATACATTGTCTCCATCACGGACTTAAGAAGTATGCTTAGTAAGGTGAAGAAAGGAATGTTTCGGATGGAATGGATCACCCTGCTTCAGGGGTCACAGATGAGAATTTTTGGGATTTTTGCTCTGGCCATGCGGGAGTGCGGGGAAATGAACAGGCTGACATGCTAGCAGAGAATGCATCTCTTGGTGGTTGATTACCTATGGACAAGGGAGAGGTGGCCGTGCGCCTGTGGGACCAGGTGGAGAAGGTGGAGGATTGATTGATTGATTTAGGAACCGACATCACAGCATTCTGGACATTCCCATAAGCGCTCCGTTCCCATCCTCAGCAGCCAGCGAAGAGTTCCAACACTAATAGTTCCAGTAGCAATCTGATTGTACGTCTGTCTCTCCTTTCCTCTGAGAGTCGATCGTCGGCCAGATCCCCTCGTCACACCTCGCTGCCTCATTCTTACCAGACTATGGTGATCCATTTGCTCCTCCGAGGTGTATACGTGCTCCCACAAGGCCGCAACCACGTCTGTTTTGTCATGCATCAATACTCCACCAATACTTCATATGGCTGGAGTCACAGCAGTATACCAACGTGTGTGTACTAAGTGATTCAATGAGCATGATTCAGAAGGTCGAAGCTGGATCGGTACGTAGACAGTGGACTGAATCGCTGCGGAAGTCTGTTGTCCGTAAAGTCACCTTCATCTTCGTCCCGGGACATGCGGGAGTCGAGGGAAATGAACGAGCTGACAAACTGGCTGGCTCTGCACCCCCTGTAGATGGCCAGCCCATGGATCGTGCCGATGTTATTAACGTCCTTAAAGATATGGCGAGAACAGAGGACTTTGACGTCAATGATTCCACATCGCTGTCCAGGATGAAAGACCTGGGAGTAAGAATCGGCACAGCCAGACGCGAGAGATACATCGGGAAAACAAAGCGCCTCGTCAACCAACACAGAACTGGCACTATTAGCCACCGGACGCTGATGCATATGCTGGGGGGAGGATCTGAGCACCTATGGACATGTCCGGAGTGCAGCGAAGATACCCCAACTGATAACTGATAACTGATAACTCCACCAAGTTGTGCCAAGCCAGCCAATCTGTCCGCCTGTTCATTCCCCAGCACACCGGCATGCCCCGGAGAAAAGATCCAGATGATGCTTGCTACCCGTGACCTCCGAAGCGAAGCAAGCCACTCTGCACGAAGCTTGCCTGTTCTCACCCTCAGCATGCTTTCTAAGTCAGTTAAAATCACAATGTGTGTATGTATCGTGTTCTCTATCCAGCGGAAAGCTGCACTGACCGCCTCCACCTCCATTCTTAAGCTAGATGTTGTGTTATCATACGCCAGGCTCTCCTGCACCAAATGCCGACCATTAGCATTTGCCAAGAACCCCCAGGCACTTCTCCTACCTCTCAACACCGACCCATCCGTGTAGATAATCACATCACCCGGGCGAGAATGATCCTGAATTAGTTGCTGAATTTCCACTTCTGTGGCCCTGCTGGCCCGCTCCTGCACTCCCGGCTCAATGTGATATAACTCTGCACAAGTCTGACTGCTCGGCTGGCACTCTGACCCACTCCTCTCCTTGCCTGATGTTCTCCAAGGGGCACACCTGTCTGATCGTATCCTCCGCTTGAGCCATCCATGATTTCCCTCTTATCAGTCTCTGACCCTTAACTACGTCCAGCGACTCATGCAACGGGTGATCTGTGTCTGCAGCTACTCTGAGGTATGCCTTCGCCTGCATCACCTTGTGCCTACCAGTGGAGGAACTGATTGAGAACCCGTATGTGGAAAGGATGAGATTGCGAGGGATTCGCGGGGGTTTTCTGGTAGAATCTCAAAACTGAGAGGGAAGGCCAGGAGAACTTTCAATCAGATAGCGGAGGGAACGATTAGTAGTGTGACTCTTCGCAGGCTGTTGAACGAGGGGGCGGGGCGCATACGGGAATGTCACATTGTGCTTCAAACAAGACATAATAACTACAACCTATGGTGGGTACCAGGGATGAAGTTGTACATCTCTGTAGCACAAAGATTGGACTGAAATATACAGACCATGAGTGACCCATGCAGCATGATCTTTCTTTTAGCATGACAAGTTTACTCCAGAAGAAAGGTAACACTAATACTCCTGGAACAAGACAAGTTGCAGAAATTGCCGGACCAACAAAGCAATGCTGTAAGTGTCCCCCACTCGGAGCTTCGATCTTAGACCAGTTGCCGACCAAGGCTTTGGGTTTAGTGTGTCCTGCCATGAAATTTAATCTTTCGGTTGCATTTCATAGCACTACGATGAGGCTCCCAATTGTGCTCCTCCCACTGAAGCCTTTGGCACACTGTCGAGTGTCAGATTTGGTGAGCGTCACCCAACATTCGGTGCTAACAGAAAGCAGGCAGTACCGTTCGTTGTCATGCGGTAGGTAAGTCATGTCTAAGACATGTCTATAAGGTGAGATGTGGAAACAGCCGTAAGCAGACTGGGTCACAGATTTTCTTCCATTCATCTAGGGATATGTCCTGACAACGCCTTCGTTAACTCTTCAATTATCGTGCTTTACTTTAAAGTATGGCATCAGCCGTGTTCCATTGTAATTTTTTTAAATATTTGTTTTGTGTCTATTGTTGTATGTTTTGTTATATCTTTTATTGTATGTTTTGGGCAAACAAGTGTTTCGGCACCACTTGCATTCTCACAAAAGTGAGACAAATTTGTTTCGATGTGTTTCTTGCAAGTCTCAGTATAAAAGAAACACAAAGTAATACAGCTTACATGAACACAGTTACGGAAAAACTGAGGGGGCTGTGACATTTGCCTTCATCAGCAAACAACACAAGATAACACAGATTATAAACAAGGAGAAGACACTACAGTGTCTTATTGTGTTTAGTTGCTGATGAAGGCTGGTCGCCGCAACGTATTTTATTTTCCGTAGTACTGTTTTGTAAAACTATATTTCTCCACGTTCTTTTATATTGTTTACATTTCCACAGCTTTGCCACATTTTCTTTAATATTTGCTATTCATACCTTTTACTATGTCATGGGAAATAATAAAAGCTAGGGGCACACTCTATGTTATGCGTTATTGTGCATATTAGCTTGCTTGCTTGCGTTCGCTGACTGAACTCCAGCGTGATGTCCTGTATGTCGGATGAAGATCATGAAGACATTCTGTTGTCCAACATCAGTGTGATGTCATACCGGACTGAGGTTTGCGTGAGTATCCGTTTTCCCATGTCTGGCTTATTGGTGTGTAGACTGGTGGCTCCTCGCCGTGCAGGCAGATACTCTCCGACTTCGGAAGAATCAGCTATCCTACTACGTTAGCCAGGACCCCGAAGGGACCTGTTGCCCGGGACGCACGACTAGGACGTGTTAGTAGGTCTTGGCCAGTACAAAATCTGGCTCTGGTGCCTTAGAAACACCTCTGCGTCCCATGTATATTAATAAATTACCCCACAACGCTTAGGCTATATATTCCTTCAATAGTTTATTGTTTCTTTATTAAACACATTCAGGTTATCAAATGTGTGTATAATATTAAGGATGTAATAAAGGTGGAGTACCCGTTTAGCCTCCCGATCAGGGTTACGTGAAGCCATGGGTTCAGGTGGTGGATAAGGTTGAAGAGCAGTTGACAGATAGTTGTGGGTTATGGCCTCCAGCTTCACGAGGGTAGGCAGAGGATCTCTTTTTTGAGGAGACAATGGCTACGGTCATTGACCAGTATGGTCACTGCTAAGAAGGAAAGCAATGACAAACTACCTTCTTTACAGATGCCAAGAACATTATGTTTTGCGTAACATTAGATATGCAAACGATAGTCTTGATTGCAGACAATGAACAGGACCTGCAACATTTAGTAGATGCGGTTGTTGCCCACAGTGAACAACTAGGGTTAGAATTGAATTGTAAGAAGACACAGATTATGGTCGTCACTTGGAGAGAAGAAATATCACAATGTAATATACAAGTAAAAGGGCTATTCTTAAACAAGTGAATCGGTACAGCTATCTCGGAACAGTCATAACATCTGACGGGAGACGCCTTGAAGAGATTAAAACAATTATTGCCATTGCAAAGATAGCCATGTGCAAGATGAAAACATACTGACCAATAACACAAAGATATCATTGAAAACGAGAAAAAAAGAGTGTTGAAGTGCTACAAATATCTGTACTTTTATATAGATGTGAAGCGTGGACAATGATAAACCGTAGCTGAAAAACATCTGATGGCTGTAGAAATGTGATTTCTGAGGAAAATGCAAAGAATATCATGGACAGATAGATAAAACCAATGAGCAAGTCCTTCAAGAAATAAATGAAGATCGGAAACTGATTAGAGACATTAAATGTAGACAGTCAAAATTTTTTGGGCATGTTATGAGAAGATATGAATTGGAGAACTTGGTGACAACTGGCAAGATCGAAGGGAACAGACCAAGGGGAAGACCAAGAATTAAATACCTGGATGGCTTGGCCACGTGGCATGGGTCGAGACAGAAACACGGAGCTGATCCACAACTCTGGTGATCGAGTGAGATGGCAAAACGACCGGCCCGCTTATCGGCATGACACATGATGGATGGAATAAAGAATCACTGTATACTTTTAAGCTAATTTAAGAAAATGATAAATTTGTTTCTGAAAACGATATTTGAAAACATATCTTAAAACAATCAATATTTGTTTTCTACTTAAGCCCCTTACCTCTTTACGGAAAAATATTTATTTGCGCTTGGCACTGCCCTGGTTAACTTTTAAACTAATAGAAAACACGTACTTTGTATATAAGTTATTGTGACATCATAGTTTATTGCAATTCCGAAAAAGCCAAGAGCCTTGAAACGTGATCAACATCGAACAATCCGCATAATGAGTCACATCAAAAATATTTTACTAAGGATCATCATGTACGGGGCTAGATGGAAAATAAAACCAGAAATAATGAAGAGCGGTGGGGGTTTTGTAGAAGGCAAAGGGGAATGTCCTGAATGCACTGATGTCGGTTCTTAGCTCAACTCTACTCAACTCAACCTTGCTATGTCGAGGTGAAATATAAACTATAAACAGCGTGAGAGTACCCGTTTATGTGCTTCATATATCGATTTTCCCATGGACTCTGTTATTCCCTCTGTCCATCGTTATAAATCAATCTAGTGCGTCCCCATAATGAAGGTTGGCTGCAATGGACGAGATCGACAACAGAGGGCAAAAAGGCAAACCAACTTAATTGAACATATTGCACCAGCACTATAAACCACACGCGTCAGAAATTAAGAAACCACGATGATTCATTTCATATCTTCTACATTTATGAAAATATTTTCACTGTACAGGGAAAGAAGATATGGAAACATTGTATATCCCTGTCTTACATCTGATATTGACCCACTTCTTTATCAATTCTTATGGCAACTTATTGTGTCCAATATATGTGTTTTACAAGTCTAAGGTCGTTCCCATCTGACGTGGTCAGCTTATCTCATAATGCAAGGATCTAGATTCGTGTTTTTATAGTCCATGCCGTGTGATGTTGGTGATCATGTCTTCCCACAACCATCTTCCAATCATTTCTGATACCGACGCTCCACCATGCCATGATGTTTTCTCTCTTGATCTCCCTCTGCTTCTCTATCAGATCGTTTCACTTCACTCTGTCAAGTATTTGTTTATGAAGTTGGCATCAAGTATTTGTTTATGAAGTTGACATCTTTATGTATTCTTGATGTCTTTCTGTATTGTTCTTGCTGTTTGTTTTTATTTTCTAAGGAAGGTTGATCACCGAAACGTTCTCTTTTCTTGTGATTGTATTTTTATAACACAGACCTTCAAGCATTTCCTATTAAGCCGCGGCCCTTTTATGCACACAATCCGCTAGAATGGAACACAATCAAAACGCGGCCAGAACGTTCTACGTGAGAACATCGGGATACAAGGTTAGAAGAGGACTCGGGAAGAGTTGGCTAGATGGAGTTAAAGAGACACCGAAGAAATCAAATGTGTCGATAGTACAAGCAACAGACCAGCGCACCACAGAAAACTACAGCCGCCTCCTCTCTGCGACGCCACACAGCAAATGCAGTGAAACAGAACAAGAAGAAGAAGCAGCAGCAGCAGTAGCGAAAAACAAGAAGAAGCAGCAGCGAAAAAGAAGAAGAAGAAGAAGAAGAAGAAGAAGCGGCAGCAGCAGCAGCAGCAGCGGCGGCAGCAGCAGCAGCAGCGGAGGCAGCAGCAGCAGCAGCAGCGAAGAAGAAGAAGAAGTAGAAGAGGCAAAAAATGAAAGACAAAAAGATGAAGAAGCAGCAGCAAAAGAAGAAGAAGAAGAGGAAGAAGAAGCAGCAGCGAAGAAGAAGAAGAAGAAGAAGAAGAAGAAGAAGAAGAAGAAGAAGAAGAAGAAGAAGAAGAAGAAGAAGAAGAAGAAGAAGAAGAAGAAGAAGAAGAAGAAGAAGAAGCGAAAAAAAGGAGGAGGAGGAACAGCAGCAGCAGCAGCAGCAGGAGCAGCAGCGAGAAAGATGCAGAGGAAGAAGCAGCAGCGAAAAACAAAAAGATGAAAAAGAAGCGAAAAAGAAGAAAGAGAATGAGGAGGAGCAGAAGAAGAAAATAAGATTGGATCTTCGTCGGTGTTAACAGAGTTTGTGCACCGTTCTTAACCTCTCCTTGTATAATCTACAGAAAGAAACTGGAACACTTATGCTGGTATCCGTGTATGCAATCAACGCGACGTTTAACAAAACTAAACCAAGACATTTACTTCAATCTTTGCCTTCTTTCTGTCCTCCATTCAATCTCTATGACGGTTTATCTCTGGGCCCGATCAGCAAGATTTCTAGCACTACTACTAGACACGTCCATTCTAGACACGAGATGGGATCCGAGTATCAACACTTGTCTTTCAATGGAGAATCGACCAAAGAGCAAACCCGATGGATCCAGACAAACACTTGGTGGTTGTAGAGAGAATGAGAAATGGTGGAACGTCAAAGTAATTATCGTACGCGTGTGCTTGTGTGTGTGTGTGTGTGTGTGTGTGTGCGCGCGCGCGTGTGTCGATCAGTGCAGGACCTTTCCAGGCATTAAAAAAGATATTTGCATGTCCTATACAGGACGTTGCAATCAGTCCAGCATTTTTTTTTTTTTTTAAACTTTTTGTGGTTTGATGTATTATTTTCTCCGGGATTTGAGATTTAAACATTGAGCACAACCCATTACTGGCAACGCTGATCGTTTTCCGGCACGAACCCAAGGCCCTGTCCACGTCAATCGGAAAAGTTCCGCTCTCGTTTGAGTTGGTCAGTAGTGCATATCCTTGACCGGACCCGGCATCAATCCCGGATCATCGTGCTTTTCGCGTTGGCTTGCTTTAAACTCAAGCGTTGTCCATGTTCTACTATGTCTAGTTCACTGGACTGATGTTTACGTGTAGATTAGCTTTCCCTATTATTACCTATTTCCCTCGCCATCAGCTAACTTCGATTTCTGATGTACCTGTAATTGTCGTCCCCAAGATAAGGACGAAAAGTCGACATTTACGTTCAACTGACCAGTGTATGGGTTGAACTCGTTACCATCAGCACACCGGAACTTTAAGAACGGGCTCGTTTATCCATTCGGCCATGATGACCTCCAATGTTGTTATATGTTAGGCAGTTTTGTTAACGTTTCAGAAATTCTAAACAATGTTTTCCTGTAGTGAATTTGAATACGAAGACACAAACAATAAATTGCACCATTTATTTTCTGGCATATTTCGCTGCATCTTGTCAGGTACATCCTGCAGAATTCACACAACATAAAGTAAAATAACTAGATAAAATCCTTCCAGCTGAAATATACACATGTTCGCACAGTAATGTCAATTATCTACCACGGTAATTTTAAACTGCCTAACATATCTGTCTGTTTGCACAAAACTGGCCTATGTATCATTATGACTTCTGCAAACTTTAACAAGCGACTATTTTGTGTGTTAAACAACACGCGAAAGGCACATGTCTCTATCAATCACATGGCCGCTTTCCAACACATCCCTAGCAATTGATGATGCGGGGAGTTTCCAGTTTGTCGACCTCCCTAGGCTCCCATCACCTGTGTGTAGTATCTTGTCAATCCATTGAGGTATGTGTTTAGCAACTCTATTATTCAACTGCCGCTCTGTTCTGCCGATGTAGGTAGACTGGCACCTACATGTGAATTGGTAAATACAATTGGATTTGATGTACAGAGGAACAGGTTCTTTTACCGCTAGAGTGGGAATAGGTATGTTTCTGTACCCAATAACTGGAGTTGAAGCACATAATTTTCGGCCGACTACTGTAATGAGCAGGTTCTGTAGACGTTTTTAACGGTCAGAAGCTTACCGTTTCTTTTGTGAACGACCGACGCCCATACCGTCTAAATCAGAGGTTCCTAAACCACGGTCCTCGGGCCACTTGTGGCCCGCCAGCTGTCAAAAAGTAGCACGCGAGGCCTCAAGCAGTCATTTTCCCCAATGACCGTTATAAAAAACAAGCAACGTTCGGGACTCACCGACAGTTACCTTGCTGCGCTTATGGCTTTGGGCACGGCAGATTTGTGCCCAGACATAGATAAATCGGCATCTGAAGTTAAGTAACTGGATATGAATAACAGTTACAATTGTAAATTAATTACATTAATAGCAATTTTCGAAACTGATTGAAAATTTAAGTTAAGAAAGGTAAGAATGATATTGCACCACTTTTATAATTTTATAACGTTGTGGCCCGCTTAACTACCGAAAATAGTAGATGTGGCCCTCTGCTTGAAAAGCTTGGGAAAGATCAAGGGGAAGAGAGGCAGAAGAAGAGAAATGATGCTGGACGGATTGAGACGGTGGCATGGAGGAATATCATCAACAGAGTTGATCCAGAACACCAAAGACCGAGATCTGTGGAGAGCCATGAACGCCTAAGCCAGCTGGAAGGGCACTTGATGATTATATATCTAATAGTCGAATTATATATCTTAAATTTGACCTGGGTTCCCATGTCAACCCAATCTAAAATGGGTACTTATACATGTTTTGGGCAGCAAAAGCGGCCGGTATGGTAGTGACAACATAACTCACTGAGAGTCGATTGTCTGTACAAATACAGGGCGGGCAGCGTATGACCAAAGCGTCTCAAGTCGTGTACTTTCATCATGATCATGTATAGGGTGTATTTTTAATGACTGTGCAGTGTTTGAAAATATTACCTGTCCAAGTTTTGTATTCTACCTCTGTAAAGTTCATACAACATAATAGGTAAATTAAAATAGGTAAATAGGTCAATATTTCTCTAACCAGTTTATGGTTGTCATTTATTTCTTGTAGGACTTGCTCATTGGTTTTTCTGTCCAAAATAAACTGCTTAAAAAATAAATCTTATTTTTCGAAGTGAAACAAATTTACAGTGAGATAGAAAATAATGTTATTTGTGTGTGTAAACATCTACTTTAATTATATTTCTTCTTCTTCGTTCACTTTCAGACGTAATTATAAATAAACCAAGGAAAGCATAAGACAAATTAATCTTGTTGACATCTCCATAGATTTTGCATTCAAATTAACCAGATGTAGGCCAAACTATTTGTCTCTGTCTTGTAAATGTGGAACACTCCCGCAACCAACATTTAGTTGTATTTTGCTAGTTCTATAGTTACATTTATCAGTTTCTCCTATCATTAAACTAATAAACATAAAAGGGTTTTAATTGATTCAGTGACAAACCAAAAAGTATCTGGTGCAGAATCAAATAAACAAATGTTATAATTTGAATAACGAAGACACAAACAATAGATTGCACGATTTATTGCCTGGCATATTTCGCTGCATCTCTTCAGGTACATACTGCAGAAATCACACAACTTACGTGAATTAATTAGATAAACGTTAGATAAACCAACGTTCCATTAGATGAGACCGTGAATATAATAAGCGAACGCATTAGAGACAAACAACTAAAACTAGGCATATCATCAGCTATTCTAGAGAGGCTATTAAAATTATGTACTGCCAACATACTATTCAACTTTCTAAACAAGTCATATCGCCAAATTGACGGAGTGGCCATGGGGAGCCCACTTGGACCTATTCTAGCGGACATCTTCATGGCACACTTAGAAGAAAAGAGATCCTCAGAAATCAATAACTTGGCCTTTTACCGTCGTTACGTGGACGATATACTAATTATCACCACAGACGAGCTACAAGCAACGTCGTTCCAGGCCACAATGAACGAGACACATATAAACATCTCTTTATCTATGGAACACGAACACAACGAAGCGTTGCCGTTTCTAGATATCCTAATGAGACGTAGAGCAGATGGCACAATTCAAAGATCGGTGTACCGCAAAGAAACATGGACTGGCCAATACTTAAATTTTCAGAGCTTCGCACCTGTCCAGTACAAACGGGGCTTAGTACGGACCCTGTTTGACCGTGCTAGGAAGATATGCACCCAGGACACACTGACAGAGGAATTTAAAACTCTGAAGAATGCCTTAAACCTGAATGGGTACTCCACAGGATTTATAAAGCGCCACTGCCAACAGCCCAAACCGAAATCAGAAGTAACAACAGTACCTAAACTCAAAGTATTCATCCAGCTAACCTTCCGAGGAGATGACGTAATGCAACGTCTGCGGGACCGGCTACCCACAGCAGTCGAGCGAACATTCTGTGCTGCAGCTCTAGTCATCAGGTACCGAAACACACCGATCCCAGTCCCAGCAGTAAAAGAACCTGTAGCTTTGTACGCCAAATCAAATTGTATTTACCAATTTACATGCAGATGCGATGCCATCTACATAGGCAGAACTGAGCGACAGTTACATTGCAGGGTTTCGGAACATATTCCGAATTGGTTGGACAAAATACTACACACAGAAGATGGTAGCCTAGGCAGGCCGACACACCGGAAAAGTCTGGCTTCATCGGTCGGGAGACACGTGCTCGAGACTGCTCACGTGGTTGAAAGAGACAGTGCCTTCCGTGTGTTGTTCAACACACAAAGTAGTCGATTGTTAAAGTTTGCTGAAGCTATACTTATCAACCTTCGTAAGCCGTCCTTGTGTAAGCAGAAAGACATGTTAGTCAGTTTAAAATTACCGTGGTAGACAATCGACATTACTGTGCGAACATGTGTATATTTCAGTTTGAAGGATTTATCTAATTAATTCACGTAAGTTGTGTGATTTCTGCAGTATGTACCTGACGAGATGCAGCGAAATATGCCAGGCAATAAATCGTGCAATCTATTGTTTGTGTCTTCGTTATTCAAATTCATTACGGGAAAACATGGTTTAAATGTTATAATGTAGATTTCCATTCAATGAGCATTACAATTGCGAAAGAACCGCGGAACGAAACAAATGACGCGATGACCCTAGTACGGCGATATAATGCCCTTAGGGCCAAATGGTAAAACCCTTGAAGCGATATATTATACTTTCTACTACTACTACTACTACTACTACTACTACTACTACTACTACTACTACTACTACTACTACTACTACTACTACTACTACTACTACTACTACTACTACTACTACTGCTGCTGCTGCTGCTGCTACTATTACTACTACAATTACCACGTACACCAGCCTCAATCCCCCACCCGCTTTCCCCAAGTACATTCATGCATGGGCTGAAAACCTCTGTTATCTCGGGATAAGAGATAAGTTAAATATTACAGTACTCACAAAAGTACCCACACATGCAACGTCCCCTTTAAGTGTCCCGTTGTAGAAGTTCCAAATGTTGTGGATAGTTACCGTTACTGGACCTTTGTCTAGGTAACGGTGATATCTGTGTATAAATACCAACACCTGCCAACTTGTCTCTCCGCAGAAACCGACAGGTACACAGGACACTACCAGGTATGTTATTGATCTAGCAATACAAGCTAATACAATCATAGCATACTGTTTCTAAGTTAAATCTATTTCATCTGAACATAACACGGATCAGAATTTGTGAATTTAATGACTTGGTTGAGCATTTCCATTATATATATAATGTTCCTTTATATATATATATATATATATATATATATATATATATATATATATATATATAATATATATATATATATATATATATATATATATATATATAGAGTGTTAATTATGTTATCATTTAGACAGTCGGATAAACACTATGTGCCACATATATTCCAACACAGAAGATCAAATGGTTCGGTCATCTCGCTAGAATGCAACATCATCAACTACAAACACTGGCGCTACATCAAAGAAGCTCTGCTACGAGAGCAAGAGGAAGCCCGAGAAGAAAATGGATTAACGGCATCAAAGACATTGTACAATCACAAGGAATGACACACAGTCAACTATTAATCTCTACGTTTTAAGGCATAACGAGGAAGATAATGATGACAATGACTATATTTTGTATTATGTCTTTTTGTTTTAGAACAAGACTGCATTAATGGCGGAGGCTTTTGTAGGTAAATGGAAACCGGACAATAGTTCCATGTCCGGGGCTCAAGAATACTTTGCAGCATGTAAGTAACATTGTTAATGTAATGTTGCGTTTAATGATATTACGGAAGACACCACGAAATAGACAAATAATACGATTGCCCTAACATGGCGATGCCGGTCTCCCTGGTCGAGGAGTTAGCAGCTTTTTCCGTAACCCCGAATACTCTAATGGTTGACGTGAGCGCACGAGAATTGGAAGCGGTTCGAATCGCGTCAGTGACTTACGAGAGTATGGAGCCGGTCGCTCAGAAAGCAATGGCAAACTACTGAGCGTAATCTTGCCAGGAAATCAACAATCAGCTGAAAGATGCTGATGTTGATAACGATGTCCTGTAAAGGATATGCAAAACATTTTATTTTTAATATGGCGATATATCGTCGTCCTATCAAACTGGGATGTCACATATTACAAAATGTTCTCCTTCAGCATTGATTCAATTAAAACAACTTCTATATGTCTTTGCCAGAAACAAACATCAACTTACTATGTTTGCCTCTTGCTACAGACCCTTTATTCAAAGGGAGGGTGAGAATTGCTTTCTATCAGCTGTTGCGCCTACTTTTCAGTAACATCCCCTGCCAACTCTCAGCATCCTTGACCCAGTGTTTATAAAGAAAATAGTCAATTTCATGTCCTATTTCAGCACATCGTAAGCAACGCCAACAGTTATTGGATGTTTGTTATTCACTATGACATTTTACGTTTAGTAGTTTGCCATTGCTTTCTGAACGGAAAACTGGAAAGACTGATTTAGAAGGGTGTGAGTAGAGGGTTTGAACCCATACTCAAAGTGTTGCGAAAAAAAAAAACAGGTGGTATTTTAATCAAATATCAAATACAGACCTAACGCTGACTGACTGACTGACTGACTGACTGACACCTTGCCGTCTTGACAGACGATAGTTTGCATAACGAAGACACAAACCATAGATTCTACGATTTATTGCCTGGCATATTTCGCTGCATCTCGCCAGGAACTTACTGCAGAAGTCACAGACAACATGGAGTAAAATAATTACATGCATCTTGCAAGCTGAAATATACACATGATCGCACAGTAATATCCATTATTTACCATGGTAATTTTAAATGGACTATCATCTCTTTCTGTTTGCACAAATCTGGCCTATGTAGATTAATCATTATAGCCTCTGCAATCAATTATATATAATAATATCAATTATTTACCATGGTAATTTTAAATGGACTATCATCTCTTTCTGTTTGCACAAATCTGGCCTATGTAGATTAATCATTATAGCCTCTGCAAAATTTAACAAACGACTATTTTATGTATGAAACAACACGCGAAAAGCGCTGTCTCTATCAATTACATGACGGTTTCCAAGATATGACGTGCAAATGGACGACGCCTGAAGTTTATAATTGTGGTGTGTCAGCCTTCCCATGATCCCATCACCTGTGTGTAGTATCTTATCAAGCCAGCTGGGAATCTGTTCAACAACCCTGCTGTGTAACTGCCGCTCTGTTCTGCCGTTGCAGGTAGACTCGCACCTGCATGTGAATTGATAAATACAGTTAGGATTTGGCGTACACAGGGGTAGATTCTTTTACAGCTGGGTGGGAATAGGTGTGATTCTGTACCTAATAACTGGAGTTACAGCACAGAATGTTCGGCAGACTGCTGTAATGAGCCGGTCCTGTAGACGTTCCATTACGTTATACCCTCGAAAGGTTAGCTGGATAGCTGGTTTTGGTTTCGGCTGTCGGCAGTGGCGCTTTATAAATCATGCGGAGTACCCTTTTAGGTGTAAGACATTCTTCAGAGTTTCAATTTCCTCTGTCAGTGTGTCCTGGGTGCATAGCTTCCTAGCACGGTCAAACAGGGTCCGTACTAAGCCCCTTTTGTACTGGACTGGTGCGAAGCTATGAAAATTTAAGTATTGGCCAGTCCACGTTTCTTTGCGGTACACCGATCTTTGAATTGTGCCGTCTGCTCTACGTCTCATTAGGATATCCAGAATTACGTCACATTTACGACGTTGCGGCGATTAGCCTTCGTCAGCAAACAAACTCATACACAAAACACAACATATAGTCACAGAGATCTCCTGTGACTACATTAAGACATGACGGCAAGATGAGAAGAATAAATTAAATTAAATGTTTGCATATCCTTTACAGGACATCGCTGTCAACATCAGCATCTTTCAGCTGATTGTTGATTTCTTGGCAAGATTACGCTTAGTAGTTTGCCATTGCTTTCTGAGCGACCGGCTCACATACCCCTAGGTTACCGACGCGGTTAGAACCGCTACCGATTCTCGCCGTCGTCACGTCATTCACGAGAGTATACGGGATTACGGAGAAAATCGCTAAACCCTATGCCAGGGAGACCGGCATGAGAAGACTAAACAGATGAAGGCTAATCGCCGCAACGTCCTGTATGTGTCGTAATTCTGTTATGTAAAGCTGCACTACTTTGTAGTTTTTAAAAAATATTGTTTACATTTTCACAACTTTACCGCAGTTCCACAAAATTGTATTCATATTTTTAGGATATCCAGGAACTGCACCTCTTCGCTGTGTTCGTGTACCATAGATAGAGAGATGTTTTTATGCGCCATGTTCATTAGGGCCTGGAATGATGTTGCTTGTAGCTCGTCTGTGGTTATAATTAATACATCGTCGACATAGCGACGGCAGAAGACCAAGTTTTTAATGTCTGAGGATCTCTTTTCTTCTAAATGTGCCATGAAGATGTCCGCTAGAATAGGACCAAGAGGACTCCCCATGGCCACTCCGTCAATTTGACGGTATGACTTATTCTGAAAATTGAATTTTATATTGGGAGTACATAGTAATAGTAGCCTCTCCAGAATAGATGTTGTTATGCCTAGTTTTAGTTGTTTGTTTCTAATGCGTTCACTTATTTTTACTGTCTCATCTACTGGAACGTTGGTGAGTAGGGAGGCTATATCCATGGATGCCATGAGTTTATTATTTATGTCCACAGTATCCAATAAATCGTACCAGTTCGAATGTATCTCTAAGTATTTTTGCATCAAACGATTGTCGTACTGGCTATAAAATTTCAGCTAGCCATCTCGCCATCCGGTGTTGTGCCGAGTTAACCATGGACAGGATCGGTCTTAGCGGGATTCCGGGCTTGTGAAGTTTGGGTAGACCGTACATTTGAGGAGTTTGTGAGCCACGTGGTGTGAGCATTTATGCAGAAGCCTCGCTGATAAGTCCCCCATTCACAAGTAACTGGATCTCTTTTCTCATTTTAACACCCAGATCCTCCGACTTGTTTACTGATAGTTTGATAGACGATAGTTTATAAAATGGTGTTATACCTCTCCATAACTCAAAGTCTGGGCTAAATTTAGAGACCGTGTGTTGTCCATGAGGCATGATCCCTCTCTCGGCCTGCCTAGTTTACTCCAGAGGAAAGATAACGCCAATATGTCGGGAACAAGACAACCCGCAGAAGCAGCCGGATCAGCAAAGCAATACTCTAACTCCTGTCTGAGCTTTGATCCTAGACCAGTTGTAGACCAAGGCTTTAGGACCGTGTCTGCCATGCCATGGCATTTAGTCTTTAGATTGCATTTCCTCGCACTATGGTAAGGCTTGTACCCTCCCAATTGCACTCGGGCGCGCGAAGCCGTTGGCACAATGTGAGATCTCGGGTTTGGTGAGCGTCGCCCAAAATTCGGCGCAACAGAAAGTAGGTAGTACCGTCTACTGTCATACGGTAGCTCATTCATATCTGACTAATAATAACTGACATCTCAACATTCGGCGCAAAGGAAAGCAGGTAGTACCGTCTACTATCATGTGGTAGCTCATTCATATATCACTAAGACCTGACACGAGACTTAACACTAAAAACTAGGAAATAGCATAAGATAATGTTATAGCGTTAAAACATGGGAAATATCCAAGCCAAAATATTATCCTATCGTTTAATATATCGTCTGAAGATCGCTTGGGCTTTTATTTGCAGAATCATCGTTACTCTTCTTTTCTGTAAGTGCCAGTCATTCCACAAGCATCTAATGATCTTCTCTGTTGGCAGTGGGACAGCCCGACCTGCTCAAGGAGTACGAAGGGGTCACGGAGACAGAAGTGACCTTGAACGGGAATACCTTCACCTTTATTACCAGGTTCGAGAATAAAGACCCAAGGACGGACATTTTCCGTCTGGGCGAGGCAGATGAAGTCTCCACCCCGGGCGGTCCTACATTGGTGGTTAGTGTGTCTTGTGAATGATGTGTGTTTCTACGACTTCATGATATATTTAGGCTGACACATAGGCATAAATAGAGACACTGTACTGGCGGATAAATGAACAGACAGGCAGATGGACACATGGAGGCATTTCAATTCAACTTTATTTTAAAAGGGTCACAAATTGGGCACGCAGGCCCGTCTTACATTCGGCCCTTCCAATCACTCATCTTTCGTTCATCAATAGTGCATTATACATTCACATAGGAAGAAAAAAAAACACACATTGTCAAATAAATGTTGTAAACATAAACAATGCAAATTACCATGTTATGAGGCACACCCCCCCCCCCCACCTACATAACACCCCACCCACATACACCCCCACCCACACACACACCCAGGGACACATAATATCCCACCAACCGACCCATCCCCCTCCCACAAACATCCACCACCCACACACACTTCCCCCACCCGTTCTCCAAACCCACACACACTCACCCACCCAAACAAACACCCCCCCCCACCAATCCACACATCCCGCACCCACCCACATACACATCCTAACTCACACACCCATCCCCCACCCACACATCCTCTACCCACCCACCCAGACTCCCCAACCACCCATCCTTCAACCACACCTCCCTCGACCACAGATTCCCCAGCCACACACACATCCCCCACCAACCCACATATTCCGCACCCACCCACACATCCATCATCCACTGACACATCCCCAACCCATACACACACATCCCCACCAACACACATCTCCCTACCCACACACACACACACACACACATACACATCTCCCAACCCACCTATAATCCCCAATTTACTCACACACCCCCACCCACCCACAGATGCCCTAACCCACATCCCCCACCACATACATATCCCCCACCCACACACCACACACACCCCCACCCACACAATATTCCCCACCCACACACCACACACATATATCCCACACCCACACACCATCACATATCCCCACATACACACCACACACATATCCCTAACCCACATACCACACAATATCCCCCCCCCCACACATCACACACATATCCCCCACCTACACAGGGGCAGACATAGACAGACAGACAGACAGACAGACAGACCGACCGACCGACCGACCGATCAACCGACCGACCGACCGACCGACCGATCGACCGACCGACAGACAGACAGACAGACAGATAGACAGACAGACAGGCATATTTTTAGTGTAAGACAGTAATAGTAGTAGTAGTAGTAGTAGTAGTAGTAGTAGTAGTAGTAGTAGTAGTAGTAGTAGTAGTAGTAGTAGTAGTAGTAGTAGTAGTAGTAGTAGCAGTAGTAGTAGTAGTAGTAGTTGTTGTTGTTGTTGTTGTTGTTGTTGTTGTTAGCAGTATGAGGGCGGGCTGGATTAAGAAGAAGAAGAAGAAGAAGAAGAAGAAGAAGAAGAAGAAGAAGAAGAAGAAGAAAGAAGAAGAAGAAGAAGAAGAAGAAGAAGAAGAAGAAGAAGAAGAAGAAGAAGAAGAAGAAGAAGAAGAAGAAGAAGAAGAAGAAGAAAAATAGAAAAAGAAGAAGAAGTAGGCAAAAAAAAAGAAGGAAGAAGCGAAGAAGAAGAAGAAGAAGAAGAAGAAGAAGAAGAAGGGAAGGAAGAGAAGAAGAAGAAGAAGAAGAAGAAGAAGAAGAAGAAAGAAGAAGAAGAAGAAGAAGAAGAAGAAGAAGAAAAAGAAAAAAATAGAAAAAGAAGAAGAAGTAGCAAAAAAAGAAGGAAGAAGCGAAAAAGAAGAAGAAGAAGAAGAAGAAGAAGAAGAAGAAGAAGAAGAAGAAGAAGAAGAAGAAGAAGAAGAAGAAGAAGAAGAAGAAGAAGAAGAAGGAGAAGAAGAAGAAGAAGAAGAAGAAGAAGAAGAAGAAGAAGAAGAAGAAGAAGAAGAAGAAGAAGAAGAAGAAGAAGAAGAAGAAGAAGAAGAAGAAATACAACGGCACTACTAATAAGTAACACAGCAATAATAACATCAACATCTACAGCAACACTAATAATAGTAATTGTAACCGCATAAGGAGAGAGACGATAAGATAGGGCACAATGCTGACTACTTATGGGCCATAGAAGAAGAGAAGA
>JACEFZ010019029.1:0-29530 GCA_014155875.1 Cepaea nemoralis | reverse complement strand
CGTGATCAGAGTGCTTACTCTCTGTAGTTGACATCTCCGTGTCTCATGAGAGAACTAGTTAATAGTTCCCCTCCCTATCACCTACCCTGCCCTCGTGTAGGGGCACTGGGTTACCTCTAATCTAATTGAGTGATCTTCTATACTTCAGTCTTTGACAACCACGAGCAGCATGACGATGGAGATGATGGCAGTTACACAGGCCTTCATATGGCTGGAATCACAGCATTATACCAACGTGTGTGTACTAAGTGATTCAATGAACATGATCCAGAACGTCGAAGCTGGATCTTTACGTAGACAGTGGACTGAATCGCTGCGGAAGTCTGTTGTCCGTAAAGTCACCTTCATCTTCGTCCCGGGACATGCGGGAGTCGAGAGAAATGAACGAGCTGATAAACTGGCTTTCTCTGCACCCCCTGTAGATGGCCAGCCCATGGATCGTGCCGATGTTATTAACGTCCTTAAAGATATGGCGAGAACAGAGGACTTTGACGTCAGTGATTCCACATCGCTGTCCAGGATGAAAGACCTGGGAGTAAGAATCGGCACAGCGAGACGCGAGAGGTACATCGGGAAAACAAAGCGCCTCGTCAACCAACACAGAACTGGCACTATTAGCCACCGAACGCTGATGCATATGCTGGGGGGGGGGGGGGGGAGAATCTGAGCATCTATGGACATGTCCGGAGTGCAATGAAGATAGATAC
This sequence comes from Cepaea nemoralis, assembly GCA_014155875.1. Classification (NCBI taxonomy): domain Eukaryota; kingdom Metazoa; phylum Mollusca; class Gastropoda; order Stylommatophora; family Helicidae; genus Cepaea; species Cepaea nemoralis. Next base: position 28,823 of record JACEFZ010019029.1, on the reverse strand, counting down.
CCAACTGATAACTGATAACTGACTGATGACCAAAGAAAGCTGTTTGTCTCTTTCTTATTGTTGTATATAGTGTTCTAGTTTCATTAGCCTCTTTCAGGCAACCGTTGTTAGTTACTCTGACAGTCCAAGGAATTCGCAACATTCGTCTTAAAACCCACATCTCTGTTGCTTCTAAGTTCTTCCTAATTTGTTCATTTACATTCCAAGATTCGCTGCCATACAGCAAAACTGGTTCTATATAGCATTTATAGCACTCTCTTTCTTACATTCATTGATAGCGACTTATTGCATAAGAAACTCTTCATTTTCTGAAATGCGGCTTTTGCCTGCCCTATTCTGCTCTTAAACTCTGTTGCACATCTTCCATCTGATGTTATAAGTGCTCCTAGGTATTTAATATTATCCACTTGGTTGAGAATTTCCCCTTCTATTTCTATGTCACATTTTGGTGTCCCCATTTTCTTTGATATCACAATTTTTACTGTTTTCTTGATATTCAAGGAAAGTCCCTATTATATTGTAATTGAAATAAATTCAATTATTTGGCAAACAGTAAGTAGTTTGGCACTCCTCCTAACGACTGCCCCAAATTATTTAGTGTAAAATGCATCCCTTACAGGGGACATCCTGAAAGATGAAAAACATCTATTTGCCACAATTTCCACATATAACTGTGAAATATTATTAGTACGTATTTCCATTTTCTCAGTTCTATATTTTAGTTCGTAGTTCGTATTTTTTTTTTATTATATCAACTGGATGTGATGAGATACCAGCTGAGCTAATTAAAGCAGGAGGAGAAGAAAGCATACAAATCTATCACGCATTATCTAAAGAGATATGGAAATATGGCTATATGGCCAAAAGATTGGAAGAGAACTATCTTCATTCCAATACCAAAAAAAGGGCAACTTGAAATTATGCACCAACTATAGAACTATTGCCCTGATCAGTCATGCAAGTAAACTTCTACTAAAAATCATAATGGGAAGACTTCGTAAGAAAATGGAAGAAGAAATTAACGTGGTTCAAGCTGGATTTAGACAAGGAAGAGGAACAAGAGATCACATTCTCAATGTTTGTTGTTTGTCCATCAAGAATGATGATGACCATTCATTTCATCCAGTGGGTTGAAGGTATGGAGCCGTGGGTTCTAAGATGGCTGATAAGGCCTATTTTGGCTCGAAATGTTCTTTGACAATGTGGGCAAGGAATGCTTGACGTTTCTGGAGGAGGATTTCCTGCATGTAGTTTTTCTGTCCTGCCTTTTCTTCACAGCTCTTGCAGTCCTGGTTGTCCTCACATATGACTGCACCCTTGCGTAATGATGCACGCCATGAATTTCGGTCTCTGGCTGCAGCCTCCCAGGTGTCATGATGAATTCCAAAAGCCTTCAGTGAAATTTTCAGAGTGTCTTTAAAGCGTTTCCTCTGGCCACCTTGGGAGCGTTTACCACAACGCAGCTCACTGTAAAAAATTCGCTTAGGGAGCCTGTGATCTGGCATGCGAGACAAGTGACCAGCCCAGCGAATCTGATTCTTCATCAGTAGAGTGTGGATACTGGGCATGGATGCTCTTTCTAGGACTTCAGTGTCTGGAATCTTGTCTTGCCATTTAATCTTCAGTAGCTTCCTTAGGCAGACTGTGTGGAAGTGGTTTAATTTCCTAGCGTGTCGCTGATAAACAGTCCACGTTTCACAAGCATATAGCAGTGTGGATAATACAACTGCTTTGTAGACTTTTAGCTTTGTTTGCAGGCTTATTCCAGTTCTGTCCCATGCATTCTTGTACAGTCTGCCAAAGGCCGCACTGGCCTTGGAGATTCTTGCATTCACTTCGTCATCAATTGTGGCAGCTTGTGACACAGTGCTGCCAAGATAGGTGAATTTGTCCACAACACTTAGTCTATGATCATTCACTTTGATATTCGGCACAGTGTGATTATTCCCCGGAGCTGGCTGGTACATAACTACAGTCTTCTCCAAATTGATATTGAGCCCAAAGTTGGCACAGGCATGTGAGAAAGCTGAAACATTATGTTGCATGTCCGCCTCCGAGTTGGCGTACAGAGCACAATCATCAGCAAACAGGAGCTCTCTGACGGTGTCGCTGTTAATTTTGGTTTTAGCTTTCAGCCTTCTGAGATTGAATAACTTTCCATCCATACGGTAGTTGATGTCTATTCCAATGTCGTCGTTTTCGAAGGCATTCATCAGCATGGCTGAAAACATGAGGCCGAACAGTGTTGGTGCCAGGACACATCCTTGCTTCACTCCATTAGTGACAGGAAAGGGTTCAGACAGTCCGCCATTTTCCTGTACTCTTGCCTGCATGCCATCATGAAATAGCCGCACTATTTGGACAAACTACATTCTCAATATGCGTTTAATAATAGAGAAGTGCAGAGAATTTAATGTAAACCTATTCTCATGTTTTGTGGATTATTCAAAGGCATTTGACTGTGTACAATATCAGAAACTTTGGGAAATCATGAGGAATATGGGCTTTCCACCACATGTAATACAACTCATAAGAATGCTCTGTCTAGACCAACAAGCAGCGGTTAGAATAGATGGTGAGACATCAGATTGGTTAGACATCAAGCAAGGAGTCTGTCAGGGATGTGTCCTGTCTCCCTATTTGTTTAACCTGTACGCCGAAAATATAATGAAAAATGTAAGAGATGATATAAACAGAGAGCTATATGATGACATCAATATCGGTGGTCATGACATACCAGAGATTCGGTATGCTGATGATACAGTATTGCTATCCACAACACAGACTGGTATAGAAAACCTAATAGCCTCAACCCATTTGAATAGTGAAAATCACAACTTATATCTTAACATAGCAAAAAAAAAGATAATGCATACAGATAAAACCACTATGGAGAAATAAATCTATGTTAATGAGGAAAATTTGGAGGTGGTGGAAATTTTGAATATCTTGGGTCATTGATTACCAACAACGGTGACACAATGAACGAAATTAAACAACGACTGCAATTTCTCTTCAAAGACTAAATCAATTGAATAAATCATGGAATGGGACAGACAGAACTACATAAATTAGATTTTTAAGAGCATGCATATTTCCCATTGCAACATACGCCTGTGAGATCTGGACACTTACTAAACAAGCTGAGCAACGCATAAATGCTTTGAATATAAATGTTATAGACGAGTTCTAATAATATCTTGGGTTTAAAAAAAAATGCATCCATACTTCAAGAGCTGAATATTGAAGAAGGTTGGCTATTAAAGACGATAAAACAAAGAAAATTGAAATATTTTGGTTACTTGAAACGTCATGAAAGTTTGGAGAGAACAATTATGGAGGGGTATGTGCATTGGAAGAGAGGAAGAGGGAGGCCAAAGAGAAGATGGATGCAGGATGTGGCGATGATCTCGAGTTGTGCGTATGGGACGCGTGACATCTTGCTTATGATCGAGAGGTTTTCGGAAGGTTGTTATGGGAGCGAGGTTCTGCAAAGGACATGCTCCTGAATGAAATGAATGAATGAATATCAACTAATGAGGCCCTCTAAGGGATGCATTTTACACTACATAATGGGACGCAGAGGTGTTACCAGGGCCAAGTTTTATACCGGCAAAGACCTACTAGCACGTTCTAGCGGTGCGTCCTGGGCAACAGGTCCCTTCGGGGTCCTGGCTAACGTAGTAGGATCGCTGATTCTTCCCAAGTCGGAGAGTATCTGCCTGCATGGCGAGGAACCACCAGTCTGCACACCAATAATCAATAAGCCAGGTATGGGACAACGGATACTCACGCAAACCTCAGGTCCTGTATGACATCACATTGTCATTGATGTTGGACAACAGGTTGTCTTCATCCAACGTACAGGACTTCGCGCTGGAGTTCATAGCCAGAGTACACAAGCAAGCAAGCAAGCACACTACATTATTTAGGGCCGTCGTTCGGAGGAGTGCCAGTAGTTTTATGTTATAGAGGTCGATTAAATAATATAGACACGTCTTAGATGAATTTCTCGAATTATCCATCCATTTGTACATATATCCACGCTTTCCGGCATGGCACATGATTGATTGATTGATAGCACAAAGCCTGGGCTAAAATATAGAGATCATGTGTTGCCCATGCAGCATGATCCCTCTCTCGGCCTGCCTAGTTCACTCCAGAGGAAAGGTAACACCTCTACATGTGGGACAAGACAAGCTGCAGAAGCTGCCGGATCAGCAAAGCAATGCTCTAATTGTCCGCATGTCGGAGCTTCGATCCTAGACCAGCCGCCAACCAAGGCTTAGGGCCTGGTCTACCCTGACATGACACTTTGTCTTTAGGTTGCATTTCCTCGCACCAGGTTAAGACTTGTACCCTCCCAATTGCGCTCTTCCGCCTGAAGCAGTTGGCAAAATGTGGGGTGTCGGGTTTGGTAAGCGCCGCCCAACGTTCGGCGCTAACAGAAAGCAGGTAGTACCGTCTACTGTTATACGGTAGCTCAGTCATATATGACTAAGACCTGACACAACCAGCATTCTGTAGTAAGCCATTATGCATACTAACAGCACGGGCTATAACCTGAACGCTGTCCTTTACCAATTGGGCACATATCGCTTTATCTTTCCATCCACTTATTGCCATTCCTTTTCACTTGTGTGGTGCGCAATGATCCAGGCTTCACCCAAATACACTATGTCATAATTTTCTTTGCGTATTTCCCTTATTTCACGTAGGTATTTGCTTCTCATTGCTCTTAAATGCGGTTGCTCGCAAATGTACTTTCTAAACCTGATGCCTAATGTCCTTATAATTTTCTATTTAATTTTCAATATAATTTTCTACAAATTTGTTCTTTCTCAACCAAACCCTGAGTTTTCTTACAGTATCTGTTTCTTTGGTATCCAGCATTTTAATAACAACTAGTAGTAGGCCTCTTTCAGTCCTGAAGGACTATAGAGTTGTGCCGCTTGGGAGGTGCCTGGCAGCACCGCTGGTGACTGTATAGTCCAATTCGAGAATGACAATCTCTGTCACAGTTTCCGCATCTGTGAGACGAGGCAAGTCCCGCAGTAAGTGACTGCTCTTTGAGCCTGTGCCGTCTCTCCTCAGTTTTTTGGATCTGATTGCGCTCAAAGAGCACCAGTCCGTTTCGTACATCTCTTCTCCAGGAGCATCTGTCTGTTGCAACTCTCTCCCACGTGTCTTGATCTATTCCAATGGTTTTCATATCTTGTTTACACACATCCCTATATCGCATTTGGGGTCTTCCGGTTGGCCTCTTTCCTGTGGCTAGTTCTCCGTAAAGGAGATCTTTGAGAATACGTTCGTCCTCCATTCGAGATACGTGGCCCAACCACCGGAGGCGTCTCTGCTTGAGGAGGGTGTGCACTGTGGTAATATCTGCTCTTTCAAGCACCTGTTTGTTTGTTATGTGGTCTTTCCATGTTATGCCCAGGATACGTCTCAGACATCTTATGTGGAAGGAATTCAACTTCCTTTCCTGTCTTGAGTACAGGGTCCAGGATTCAGACCCGTAGAGTAGTGTGCTAACAACACAAGCTTTATATACTTGAGCTTTTGTACGCTCTGTTAGTCTATTATTCTCCCAAACTCTTTTAGCTAGCCTGGAAAATGTTGTGGCTGCCTTTCCAATGCGTCTGTCGATTTCTGTCTCTAATGAAAGATTATCTGATATTGTCGATCCCAGATACACAAAATCGTGGACGACTTTCAATTCATAATTAGAGATTTTGATTGACGGAGGCGCATCAGCATCTTGTTCCATCACCTGTGTTTTATTTAGGCTAATGGTGAGCCCAAAGTCTTTGCAGGCAGCTGCAAAACGATCTATGAGCCTTTGGAGATCTTCTGCTGTATGAGTAGTCAGTGCTGCATCATCTGCAAAAAGTAGTTCTCTTACGCATCTTGGTCTTATTTTGGTCTTTGCCTTGAGTCTTGATGGGTTAAAAAGTTTGCCATCAGATCTTGTGTGGAGGTATATGCCTTCAGTGGCAGTCCCAAATGCTTGCCTTAAGAGAACAGCAAAGAAGATACCAAAGAGTGTAGGAGCAAGCACGCATCCCTGCTTTACTCCGCTGCTGATGCTGAATGACTGGGATGTTGAGCCGTCAAATAAAATGGTCCCCTGCATGTTTTCGTGGAATGATTTCACGAGACTAAGAAGGGTGGGTGGACATCCAACCTTTTCAAGGACCTTAAAAAGGCCGCTTCTGCTCACGAGGTCAAATGCCTTTGTGAGGTCGATGAAGGCTATATATAATGGCTTCCTCTGTTCTCTGCACTTCTCTTGGAGCTGCCGGAGTGAGAAAATCATATCGATGGTGGCCCTGTTGGGTCTAAATCCGCACTGCGATTCGGGGTAGATTCTTTCAGCAAGAATGTGTAATCTTTTAAGGATTACTCTGGCAAAGATCTTGCCTGTAATGCTGAGAAGGGAAATGCCGCGATAGTTGTTGCAGTCGCTTCTGTCGCCTTTGTTTTTATAAAGGGTAACGATGTTTGCGTCTTTCATATCTTGTGGTATTGATTTTTCTCTCCAACAGAGCTGTAATATTGCATACAGTTCTGGGATGATTGTTTCTTTGCTACATTTTAAAATTTCAGGTGGAATACTATCTTTTCCAGGTGCCTTGCCGGATTTGAGAGAGTCTAGTGCTTCGCTGATTTCTGTGAGGCAAGGTTCGTTATCCAAGGCATGCATAGCGGACTGTTGATCGATGGCTTCCAGAGCTTCTTCGCTGACAGTGTTATCCACTGAGTATAGCTCTGAGTAGTGTTCTACCCAGCGATCCATTTGTTTCGCTCGATCTTTTATGATTACCCCCTCAGTTGATCGTAAAGGGGCCATCTTATTTTTTGATGGACCGACAGCTTGCTTGATGCCCTCATACATTCCTCTTATATTTCCAGTGTCTGCACAAGTTTGAATTTGAGCAGAGAGCTGTAGCCAGTACCTGTTCGCACATCTTCTTGCCATCTGTTGTACTCTATTTCTGGCCGTTCGCAATGCCTGCAGTGTTTTCTCTGAAGGTGATGTTTTATACATCGAGAATGCATGTCTCTTTATCTCCAGGACTGGGAGCATCTCTTCAGAGTGTGCTTCAAACCAGTCGGTTGACTTAGTTTGCTTCTTGCCAAATGTTGATAGTGCTGTATTGTAGATGGTGTCGCGAAAATGACTCCATCTCTCGGTGGAATCTCCGTCTGTGGGGCCGGGCAGAGTATCCGCTAGAGCCTGCATGAATTTGTTGACCTTCTCTTTATTTTGGGTGCCACTGGTGTCAATGCGTGGTCTTCCTTCTGTTCGGCTTCTGTAGATTCTCTTGGGCTTTATCTTCACCTTGCTGGAGACGAGTGAATGGTCGGTGTCGCAGTCAGCACCATGATAGCTGCGAGTCAGCCGTACATTGCGGAGGTTGCTGCGTTTAGTGAGCACCAGGTCGAGTTGGTGCCAGTTCTTTGATCTGGGGTGCCTCCATGACACCTTGTGTTGAGGTTTCGTGTCAAAGAAGGTGTTGGTCACGCACAGATTATGGTGGCTGCAGAATTCCAAGAGGCGTTGTCCATTGTCATTGATCTTCCCAACGCCAAACTGTCCTAGACATGAAGGCCAAGATTCGTGGTCGGAGCCAACCCTGGCATTGAAATCCCCCAGGATAAAAAGATGTTGTTTCTCTGGTGTTTCACTGACTTCTTTGCTAAGGTCGTCATAGAACTTGTCTTTAGATTCTGATGCTGCAGTTAGTGTTGGGGCGTAAACGCTTATAATACTAACTGGGCCTGCCTCTGTCTGGAGTTGGAGCTTCAATATTCTTTCAGTGCCATCACTTGGTGGTATGATAGAATTGAGCAGCTTGTTTCTGATAGCGAAGCCAACTCCATGCTCCCTGGTCTCTCCGCACGGCTTGCCATGCCAGTAGAAAGTGAAGTCCCTCTCCTTGATGCTTCCAGATTCTTGGAGTCTGGTCTCTTGCAGGGCGACAATGTCTATCCCCAGTCTTAGCAGTTCGTTGTTTATCACTGCAGTTTTGCGGGCATCCACAATCTCATTTAGATCGTCTGAGATGCCAGGGGTCATGGTTCTTACGTTCCATGTTCCCAGCCTTAGGGCCGGTTGTTTTGTTTTTTTCTTGCTGTTAGGTGTATAGATTGCGGTCCATGTGTCAGGATTTCCCCCTAAGCTCCACACACCCTCAGGAGCAGATGAACCGTGGCGAGACAACACCTTATTGACTGGGGGCTGCCCAGCTTAGGCGGGCGGTAGCTGTCTAGTGAGATACGATGATCTCTCCCACCGTCGGAAGTAGCCCCTGGCGCCTTGCTCTACGCCAATCGAGCATTAAGACTTATAACCGGCAAATTCTACTTCCCGTGTTGTGTCACCGCTTTACGCGGTGCTGAAGTGACCTCTTCAGGGCACAAGCCTGGGCAATGGAAATCGGAGAACCAGCTGTTGCCCAGTAGCAGGTTCCCCCTCTCCACGTCGCCGATGTTGACCAAGGGAAAGGCAGTAGCCAATGCAACTTGGCATCGGTGCCGTCGCAGGAGTTGCCAGAACTATGTTGTTTACAACATGGAACTGCCTTAGGGACTCCATCTCCGGATTTGTCCTCAGGGTTTACTCCCGAAGCCTTTCCCATATGGGTATACCCGCAAGGCAGCGGAGGTTTGAGATTTAGAGTTCCCTCTCTTAGAAGAGATACCAACCAAGGCTGACGAGCCTCCTCTGCCCGGGAATCAATAAGGAGGGAAGTCTACCATTCTTCCTTCCTGGCAGTGACCATACTGATCGGATGACCGTAGCCATTGTCTCTACTGAGAGATCCTCTGCCCACCGTCACTGACTTGAAACCATAACCAACAACTATCTGTCGGCTGCTCCCAAGTCCAATCCACCACCTGCTCCCATGGCTTCACGTTACCCTGTTGGGGGGGGGGGGGGGCTAAACGGGTACTCCACCTTGCCCAAGGGTGTCCCGTAGGCTAGCGGAGGGAAGGAGGCACCTTACTTCTCCTTTGATAGGGTATACCCCTACCCCGCTAATAACAACTAGCCTTATGACATCCTAGTCAAAGCTGTCTACAATTGCCTTTCTACCTACCGTTTGTTTATTGCGTGATGGTTTCATTCTAGATTCCAGCACTAATCGACGAAATGAGCCGTTTACTCAAACCCAATGCATGCACTGTTCTTTTCTCGGGATTTGTAATTTTACTTGTATATGAAACAGTTTCTTGCGATCAGCTTCTTGATAAAAATATGTGTACAGCTCCATAGCGGTGCTTTGAAGTTACAAAATTTCACATTCAATCCCATTCAACAATATTCACACATTCAGATGTTAGCGATACATGGTAAGATTTTTTTTAAAAATATCATGTTTCATAAAAGCACCCACATTATTGACGACACCTCTTAACACTCCCCGTTCCACTACGCGAGGCTCTTGTCATAAGGTCAATCCCGTGTACCACGAGAAAATTAACTATTCCACGCTAATGTTTCCTTGTAAAGTAATACATTTAATAATATTATATGCACTTCATCTCTGACCCGTAAATTATATACCACATATAAACAAACTTTGAAATCTGCTGTACAATCTCCAGAACAATTTTTTTTTTAATTGGTGGACATAATGATAAGATTATACGCTAAATCTCATCATTTTCCCTCAGTTGGTAACTGAGATATGGAATTTTATATTGGGGCAGACAAAAGTAAACAGACTATAACACGGATGTCACCTTTATCCTCTTTTATACACAACCGTGGGAGTATGTGGATCATGGGGACTGGGGTATGGGGATGAAACCAGTGTAGTGGGTGGTAACGGTACAGTGAAAATTATGTTCGGAGACTCCTAGGGATCGTAGCTGGAGCTACGGAGTTCGTGCTTTGTGCAATGCGCTGCGGAAAGAGATTGCGCCATGTGGGATAAGATCCAGGTGCAATAATGTCGATCCTGTCGACTTTTAATCGACTTTTTAAAATTTTTTAAAGCGATCCATTGCCATTTATCTTCATTGTGGAGATGGCACTTGATTGATTGATTGATTGATTGATATTGACCATTGTGGAGCTCATGGAGAGAACTAAAGAAATATTAATATCAATGAACCAACGGCGAAGAAAGGATGTAAACGCTGGATAGGACACACATTTAGAACATTCGAGAATAGTATAACTAGAAAAGTGCAAAAAGAAATAGAGGAAGACCTAAAACCTTACGGAGAAGGGAAGTACAAACAGAAAGGTGAATCGGAGGACATGACCAGAGCTGCACCGGATAACTAAAAACTTGAAGGCATGTTGGATGACTGCTTATTAAGAAGTATGCTCGGGTATATTTTAAAAGAACTAGTTTGGTTCAGCTGGGGATTGAACCCATGACCTCTCGCGTGTGAGGCGAGCGTGATAACCACTACACTACTGAACCAACATAGTAGGTGAGACAGGTTCAGCTCAACATAAGAATTATTTGCATCTCATTTACGTGTCCACAGTACACAGACGAAACGGCTTGAATTGCGGCAGAGCCATGATGATACATGAGACACGTCGCAGGTATTGATCTGTACTATAAAAAGTAGAAATAACAAGGGTACACTGGACAATAGAAAAATTGAAAGCCGAGCCAGTGTCGCATCGAGACTGAGACTCTCAGACTGTAACCATACACCTTCAACATTTGAATCAAACAACAACGATGACTGACTGAAGGATTACCGTAATTACGGTTATAACCGTTATAAAAGAATAAGTGCACTTCGATGCACACGCGACTAGCTCACGGGCAATGGTTTGAACCCCAGCATAGCCTGGAAACTGTATGAGAACTTCAAAACAATGAATTCGCTTTATAGAATTTAAACACAGAAACCACAAACCTAACGCTGCACGATTTCTTGCCAGACATATTAATTTATTATTACATATTGTCAGGTGCATACTCATGATACTGATAGATACTGATACTGCAGAGTTATATATCAAATGACGTCAGTAAGTGAATAATAGAATACTCTGGCTAGAATACTTAAAACTCATATTAAGAGATATTGTTTGAATGTGGAGCATTTATTATACCCACGGTAATCTCAAATCAAAACCAAATCTCTCTGTTTGCACAACTGGCTGGAACTGCCTAATTGCTAAGGCCTCATATTTGAGCAATTGTTAATTGTTAGTCAAATAGAGTATACAAAATGCCTGTTCGTCAAATAGAGTATACAAAATGCCTGTTCGTCAAATAGAGTATATGAAATTCCTTGATTTCTTTGTTAACGTTATGACTGTAGTTCAGACGCTGCTGAGAAAACGTCGAGCAGGGCGTTGAATAACTTGCCGGCTGCACAAGGCTTCCTGAAGACTGACTGTTATTATTTTTCACTGGCCTCTTAGTCCCACCATGTGCCTTCCCGCCCATTGTGAACCACCGAGGCCCCCTCTGCCAGTGTTAGTGGACAGGGATTTGGTGATTCGATTCGAGTTTGCAGTTTGGATGACTGTCTGTGCACCCTGGCCAGACCAGGTGCAGATAAATCTACACTTTGATCTTAGCCAAAAGGTGACAGATACTAAACCGTGATCGAAGATTGATTAACGCTTCTTTCGACTCACACTTTATATGAACTATTATTGGTGCCTACGTCAGTCTGTCGAATGTGTGGTTATGTTTTTGAATCTCCTCAATGTGGGTATTTAAAAAAAAAAAACTGACATAGGTTACAAAGTTGACCCGGCATAAAATAGCAACATTAACTGTCATTAAAGTATGGGACATAGTGCAGTGTGACTACATAATAAGTGAAAACAAAAGAACACAGTAAAGTGTGGTGACAGAAAACATGAAAATAGCCAACATAGCAAGATTACTTGTCTCAAAAGTTGATTATTTGAAACCATAAACTTCACCAAGAACACACTATATACATTGCTATTTACAACAATAAACTTCACACACAACACACTACTAAATCATTCATTGACACCTTTATGTCTTGACAGACGATAGTTTGGTACATTGTGCTTCAAAAAGGCTTAATAAATACGACCCATGGCGGTGGCGAATGTGGCTGGTAAGGCCAATTCTTGCTGCAAATGTTTGCCCACAGTAGATGCATGTGATAACATGGTCGTTTCCACCATTGTGCACCATCTTACGTCTCTCACGCTCTGTGTGTGCTTTATCTGCAATCATTTTCTCCTTTATTCCATTTCTGATAGTTGCCCTCCATGTAACACGTTCAGCGGCGACTTGCTCCCAATGTGCATTATCAATGCCTGTATCAATCATGTCCCGCTTACACACATCTTTGTATCTTAGTAGAGGCCGACCCTGAGATCTCCTACCCGTCTGTAATTCACCAAAAAGATGTCCCTTGGTATTCTAACATCATCCATCCTCCTAACATGTCCTATCCATCTTAGTCTACGCAGATTGAGCATGGAATACACCGTCACACAACCTGATCTTTACAATACTTCAGTATTTGTGATTTTGTCTTGCCACTTAATACCAAGAATTCTTCGCAGACACCGCATGTGAAAGCTGTTTAAACGTTTCTCTTGGTGTGAGTAAGTTGTCCAGGTTTCACTGCCATAAAGAAGAGTACTAAGGACACAGGCTTGGTAGACGAGGACTTTTGTTTTGGCAGTAAGCTTCCTGTTCTCCCAGACTCTTTTTGCTAACATGTTCATTGTTGTTGCTGCCTTGCCAATCCTGATGTTGATTTCCTGATCGAGGGATAATTTGCTATTTACCTCTGATCCTAGATATATAAAATGGTCTACTATCTCCAGTTCGGCGACGTCAATAAAGATTGATGGTACACCATGTGCACCTTGTACATAATCTGTGTCTTCTTTTTGTTAATTGTTAAACCAAATTCAGAACAAGCATTGGAGAATGCAGATAGTAGATGTTGTAATTCTTCCTCAGAGTGGGTCGTAATCGCAGCATCATCCGCAAAAATGCAACTCTCTGATTAGTACCCTGCTAATTTTGGTCTTGGCCTTCAATCTCTGAGCATTATAGAGGCCACCTATCTGAGCGTGAGTGAATGTATATACCAGTCATCCTGATCACGAAAGGCATATTTCAGTAGAAGTGAAAAGTATATCCCAACGAGGGTGGGGGATAGTACACAACCTTGCTTAACTCCACTCTTGATTTTAAACTCTTCTGAAGTTCAACCATCAAACTTGATTACACCCTTCATGCCTGTGTGGAAGCGATTCCACAATGGACAGAAGAGTTGGTGGGCAGCCAATCTTCTTTAGTGCTTTGAACAGACCCTCACGACTGACCAAATCGAATGCCTTTGTGAGATCGATGAAGGCGATAAACAGTGGCTGATTTTGTTCCCGGCATTTTTCTTGCATTCAGTCGCAATGAGAATATCATATCAATGGTAGACCGGTTCTGACGGAAGCCGCACTGTGATTCGGGGTAGACTTGATCTCCCAGGACTTGAAGTCTGTGCAGGACAATTCTGGCAAATACTTTCCCAATAATACACAGAAGTGAGATACCCCTATAGTTGTTACAGCCGCTCCGATCTCCCTTGTTCTTGTGTGTGTGTGTGTATATATATATATATATATATATATATATATATATATATATATATATATATATATATATATATATATATATATATATATATATATATGCATACACACAAAGGAAACCAAACACACATTCCAGACCAGCTGACTGAACTCACAAACTACAAAATTAAAATCACACAGAATCAGATTTATTTATTGACATGTTTCACTCACTGGAGTATCAATCAGATTGATTTATTGACATGTTTCACTCACTGGAGTATCAATCAGATTGATTTATTGACATGTTTCACTCACTGGAGTATCAATCAGATTGATTTATTGACATGTTTCACTCACTGGAGTATCAATCAGATTGATTTATTGACATGTTTCACTCACTGGAGTATCAATCAGATTGATTTATTGACATGTTTCACTCACTGGAGTATCAATCAGATTGATTTATTGACATGTTTCACTCACTGGAGTATCAATCAGATTGATTTATTGACACGTTTCACTCACTGGAGTGTCAATCAATTCAGTCAAAGTTTGTCCAATTTTAGGCACACATTTTAGCACTTGCTCACTCTGAACTCAAGCTGTCCATACACGTGATACCACTTCTAGTGCACCGGACTAGTTTTTGTGTGTGGGCTAGCCTTTCCTTATTAACAGTGTCCCTCGCCATCAGGCGAACCCACCCTAACTTCAGAGGTACTTGTAATTTATATCCCTCATGTCAAGGACGAGAAGTCAACATTTTAGTCCAACTGACCGGTGTAGGGTTTGAACCAGCTACCTCAGCATCAGCACAACGGAAGTTTAAGAACCAGCTTTCTCATTCATTCAGTGACTCCCTGGGCACACGAATATTTGTGACAATTCAACCACATGGATGCGCTACATTGTATGCTGAATTATTTCTGTCTATACAACAATCACCGTCAAATTAATAAGCTTGTGAGGTTCAAACCGTGGGCAGTTGCTATTAGCTGCTGACTCAAACACAGGACTGTCAATCTGAGCCAGGGATAGACCCCATTATAACTTCTCCTTGAGGTTGAACGAGGTAGGAGTAATGGTGAAATTGAATCGAATGTGAACAATGCATGCCTAAATCCCACAGAGAAAACATGTTCCTCCCAGGTCTAACCACAGCCTGTCCATACCTGCTATGTTGAATCACCACCTGGTTACATTCTAATATGCCAAGCCACACATGTGAAGTCTCAGTACAGGCCTGTCACAGCCTGTCCATACCTGCTATGTTGAATCACCACCTGGTTACATTCTAATATGCCAAGCCACACATGTGAAGTCTCAGTACAGGCCTGTCACAGCCTGCTTGTGTCTGAGCTAGGAGTGGGGAAGAATAGCTCTACAACAGTCCCCACAGAGACGGTACTTTGGTATAGACTGGGAAACATTCTCTACATTCACTTCACTTTGACAGAAGCAAACCCTTCACAGGGCTCACACAACATAAACACCAACACATGGAACTTAAGAATGACAACTCTGTCTGTCAGAGACATCACATCCGACCAACCAATTCATTTTCTTTCTTGCAATATCTGAAATATTTCGATGAGTTGAAGTCCACGTTTAATTATTTTTTCTGCTACCTTCTTCTTTCATTTGCTTCAAATTTGTCTATATCTGCAATGTTCTTTCTTGTATGAATTTAACTGTCTTGTTTAGTTCACTAAGTGGTACATATAGTTTATCTTCCACTGTTGTTTCTCTAGGCCAGAACGAACGAACAATCTTTATTTTCAAAGGGTTAAGAATTTGGCACGCAGGCGCGTCTGACATTCTGCCCTTCTTCTCTAATTCCTGAAGGTTTGTCTAGATATGTCGTATTTTGTCAGTCTTGGAATATGTGATCTGCTGTCTGCCAATCCACCTGTGCACATGGCTGATTCATAAATCTTGAATTGTGTATATGTGGTATTCCACCACCTCAACAAGGCTATTTTGGCAAGCAATGCTTCTATTTACACAATTATTTTGCATTCTTTGGTAAGCAATGAGGTAAAGTCTCTATATGTACAATTGTTCTGTGGTCTACAGTCAGTTGAAATGGTCAGGCAGCGAGCTGGCCTAGAGGTTCTGACCTTCACTTCCAACTTGTGGAGATCTGGTTTGATTACAGTGTGGAACTTTACAAACTAAGAAAGGTATGGTATATACCATTCCTGGGGTAGTGGGTTAGATATCTAGTCTGCTAGGACATTCCTGGGGTAGTGGGTTAGATATCTAGTCTGCTAGGACATTCCTGGGGTATTGGATTAGATATCTAGTCTGCTAGGACATGGGTAAAAAAAACTGTGAGCACCCAAGTACAATCACATAAGAGCCTTTTCATGTCCCGCGGAGGACTGTATATGGTGCTCTGCCCACATGTGTATAGACCAAAGGGCAAGTGAAGGCTGACACTAGCTGCCTTTACTTCCTACAACAGTTTCTGGTCCCTGTGTTAATCTGAGTCGACCCCGGATCCCTTTACTTCCTACAACAGTTTCTGGTCCCTGTGTTAATTTTAGTCGACCCCGGATCCCAGGACCTCTGTCTTGTATCCTTCACTACTCTGTGTCGTTAGGCATCGCAGGCTTATTTAATGGTTGGTTTCTGAACTAGGGCTCTCTCGGTCGCTTGCTATGCTGAGATGTGTGTTTTTCAGGTGTTGGCGACTCTGTTGAGCCATCTCTTTCATGGTCTTCCCCTCTCGATGTTTCCATGTCTTCCCCTCTTGATGTTTCCATGTCTTCCCCTCTTGATGTTTCCATGTCTTCCCCTCTTGATGTTTCCATGTCTTCCCCTCTCGATGTTTCCATGTCTTCCCCTCTTGATGTTTCCATGTCTTCCCCTCTTGATGTTTCCATGTCTTCCCCTCTCGATGTTTCCATGTCTTCCCCTCTTGATGTTTCCATGTCTTCCCCTCTTGATGTTTCCATGTCTTCCCCTCTCGATGTTTCCATGTCTTCCCCTCTTGATGTTTCCATGTCTTCCCCTCTCGATGTTTCCATGTTCATGTTGCGTGCTCTCACCGCTGGCCACATTGGATTTATTCTAAGCCCAGGTCAAGTTATAAAAAACTCTTGTCTTGACGGGAACTAAAACCGATTGGTCACTAGGTCTGTGGGCAAATGTGCTCACCACCGTGTCATTCTGGCTCCCTGCAGCACCCATCTCCACTCAAAACATTTGTCAGTTTGTGCACTGTGCTGAGACCTATAGAAGGGGGAATGGAACACTCATGAAGATATCAGAGTCAAGAAAGCGATATGCTGTACTAAATACCAAACCCTTGGTTAAATTTCTATTTACAAACTTTGCTCTATTTCCCATTTACAACATATGGTAAATTTCCATTTACAATCTTTGTTCCATCTCCCCATTACAGCATATGGTAATTTTCGCATTCACAATCTTTGTCCCATTTTATTTTCATAACCCATGGTGCATGTTTCCTTTCCAACTCACGGTTTATTTGTCTGCTATTTTTTCCGCATATCCTTTACAGGACATCGTGGTCAACATCAGCATCTTTCAGCTGATTGTTGATTTCTTGGCAAGATTACGCTCAGTAGTTTGCCATTGCTTTCTGAGCGAACGGCTCAGATATCCCGTAAGTTACCGACGTGGTTAGAACCGCAACCGATTCTCACCATCGTCACACCACTCACGAGAGTACACAGGATTACGGAGCAAGACATTACACCCCTCAGGCCAGGTGAGCCGGCTATTTGTCTGTTAGAACACAGAAACCATTTTCCCTTTACAGATATTATCTTTTCCATTTACAAATCATGTTATCTTGTCCATTTACAAATCATGTTATCTTTTCCATTTACAAATCATGTTGTTGTTTGCATATCCTTTACACGACATCGCTGTCAACATCAGCATCTTTCAGCTGATTGTTAATTTCTTGGCAAGATTATGCTCACTAGTTTGCCATTGCTTTCTGAGTGGTCGGCTCACATACCCCGTAAGTTGCAGATGCGATTCGAACCACTGCTGATTCTCACCGTCGTCACGCTAGTTACGAGACTATACGAGATTACGGAGAAAAGCTGCTAACCTCTAGGCCAGGAAGCCGGCACAAATCATGTTATCTTTTCTATTTACAAATCATATTATCTTTTCCATTTACAAATCATGGGTTATCTTTTCCATTTACAAATCATGTTATCTTTACCCTTTACAAATCATGCTATTTTATCACTTTGCAAATCATGTCATCTCTTCACTGTACACATAGTGTTATCTTTTCCCTTTACAAATCATGCTATCTTTTCACTTTAAAATCATGGTAAATTTTCCCTTTACAAATCATGGTATCTTTTCCCTTTACACCCTGTGGGATATTTTCCTCTACAACCAAATGCCAAATAATGCTAGCACAAAATGTTTTTTGATAAGACTGAGCAGCAATGATTTGTTTTCATGCACAGACATGATTCTCTCATTTATTCACAAACAAGTTATCAAATATTTCTTCCTTGATGATAAGACTTCCAGCTTTCTTCTTAAAGATATCCAGCATACATATTTGACAATGAACATATTTAAACCTACAATGTTGGTTCAGAAATTCTCCAAAAAGTCCTCAATTTCACCCCCCAAATCAAAAGTTTAAATGCAACATTGTAAGACTCAAAGTACCTAAACAACGTAAGCTGCAAAGTACTTCAACACTAGTAAACCTCAATGTTCTTCAATAGCCTATACTAAAATACCTCAGTACTCTATATACATGTTTTGTACAGGCCTGGTGTTTAATTAATCTGTATCCTAACACATAGATGAAACTAAATAACAAATTACCTCGAAGTACTTCACTACTTTATACTAAAATAAACTAAAACAACTCCAGCATAGAACAGTTAAACATGTGTAGGAAACAGTACCAGCCAAGAAAAGTTAAACCTGTGTAAGAAACACTCAAACATTACCAGCCTAGAACAGTTAAACCTGTCTAAGAAACACTCAAACATTACCAGCCTAGAACAGTTAAACCTGTGTAAGAAACACTCAAACATTACCAGCCTAGAACAGTTAAACCTGTGTAGAAAACACTGACACATTACCAGCTTAGACTAGTTCACATATTTTGTGCTGAATTGTGGCCTGGTGATATCCGTATATGCCTGTCCGCAGAAGTGAAGTTCTAGTGTCAATCATGCACACCCTGCAGGGTCTGGGCTTGGAGAGGGGACAGAGAGCTACACAACACAGTCTCTGTGGTGCTGAGTCAGGAGAAAGTCTCATTTTGGTCAAATGCAGGATCGTTTCATGGCTCAAACAACTTGAATACCAATGTATCAGACTCACAAATTAACACTTTGTCTTCCAGAAGATACACAAACAATCAACACAAGTGTGAACGCCTGATGCATCACAATAAGGGATAATAAGGCACTAGATAGTAGTGCCACCAAAACCAGTCGTGGGATTGGGAAGTACAGTTCAAGGACCAGAATTGTTTTTAAAATAGTTAGAGGTTGAGCGGGAGAGCAGGACCGGAATAGCGACAAGGCCATCTTCCATTGTTAACTAATGTTTTCTCAGGGACTAGGAACGCCGGATGTCATCTACACTTTGGGTTCAAGCTGTCAGGTGGACAACGGAGAACTTTGGTGGCAGCATAATTTATGAGTACAGGCGGCATTGGAAGTGACCTTGCCTAGTCAGAAGGGAACGCCATACTCCAAATTTATAGGTAGCGGGGAAATAGTACATGAACTCAGGATCATGGGCCCGATCATGAACTCGAGAAACAATGTAGATTTGGGTTAATGATGGATGAAGAGTAAGTATGCAAATTAAGCAGGGTACGCGAGGTACTGAATTGGATGACCTTAGCGAGATGAGAGAGGGCATGGTCACGTGATTCCTGAAAGGCGCTAACTCAAGAGGTGATATATACTTTAGGATCCAGTCAGTTGGGACAGTGTGGAACGAGCAAAAGTACGGTTTAGCAACAGGGCCGAGTGGGCCAAGGGCTTTGCGATCGCCCAGCCCAGAAAGTGTGAAGTTGGAACTTCGGCGATGGTGATGTCCATATCCCAGGCTGTTTAGTGTCCAGGAAGATGGAGAGGCAGTATTAAAGACGGAAAAGATGCACATATCACAGTTTCGTCTGGACCGCCGAAGAAAAGCAGATGGTCAAGGATCTGTGAACCATTTATTCCAGTAGATAAACCTGATGGAGTGGAACGCAATTTCCGAGGATCACAAAATGGCATGCAAGCCATTTGAGAAGGACTGTTGGCTAAGGAAACCGCTCATTAGTTGCAGATGATGGCTAACGTCAGATAGGACAACCACTTGACCAGAGACCCTGCAATCGGAATCACACAGGAGACTAAGGTCAATCGGAATCACACAGGAGACTAATGTCAGACATGATTGGAAAACGTCTGGTGGGATCCACGACAAACGAGAGGTTGAAGGGAGCAATTATATGTCAAATATGGAATACCAGAAGATCTACTGGACGACAGAAGCTGAATGTAAGTTGACGTAAGACTTAGACCTAATTAGAATAATTGCATAGTTATAATCAGGTATCTTAGTTTAGAGAGCTATAGCAAACTACCGTAGGTGAACTTACCGCGTAATAATGAACGACCGACAAATGTCAGGACTGAGTGCAACGTCCTGCAAAGGACACACATCTAACTAGCTAGCTAACTATAATAGCAGTCTAAACAAGGAAGGCAAACTACTGAACGTTAACTCGCTAAGGAGTTGCGACACTGCAAGGATCAAGATTGAATGCGACGTTCTGCAAATGACCTATATTTAAATGGCCGAAATAGAGTGATGGGGTCAAATTAATCGGTTAGATAAGCAGAGTGTAGATAAACTATATATGTGCATGTAAACTAAGCAATTATACTACAAGATTAATGATAACTAGGCGGATAACACAGCCTGTAAATATAAAACGAAAGGCTACTGCAAGATATAAACAAACACAGAGGCCGGGTCTAGCAGACGAGCTCGCACCTGCGAAGCGACCACTGGGTCAACCAGACAATAAGGACAGGTGAGATCGTCGGAGAGACGGGGCGGTCACGGGAAGGAATGTGCGTCTTTTGTTCGCTGGACAGAGGCGAAGCGGGGTCACATTTCTGTTGTTGTGTAGTTAAGTTGGCCTTGCGGGGTACAGGCAGCGAGTTCAAATCTTCGGGTAAATGGTTAAATACTTTTAGGTTTATGTTGGCTGTAGGCGGAGAGTTGGGAGATCGGAAATAATAACGTTGGTTAAATATAAATAGACGATAAATTACTGTGTTTAAAATACTGTTGTTAATTTATGTTATGGCTATACATAATGGTGATGTTGCTGATAAGGCTTAATACTTGCAGAGATAGAGAAGCAATAGATGTTAGGGACTTTGTAGGTAGTGAAAGACTAATTCTTACATAACACTCACGGGTATTGTTTTATAATGTTTCAGGCATTGCCTGGGTAAACTGGAGATACCCAAGCATACCGGGCATATCTGAATAAACAGATATTCATCTGAACAAAATGGCCCCTGGGTATTCGGACTAAGTAAATGGGCCACTTATAGGCCTGCAGAACGGTTACTGCTGAGATAGACAAAAGGCCGGTGGAAATCCTAGCTTTAGTTCTTTGCTCGATGCGGTTAGTAGGTGATCATAGGTGGCATTCCCCTAACATCCAGTTGCATAGTCTGTTATACTATCTATCTCTCCCTTGTGAGGTAATGCAGCATTGTATTATTAGAGTTGATTAAGCATTATGTGTCTGCAATGTATGTACTGGTTACTCGATGCGATTATGTTGTAGATTGTCACTCTGTTACTGTTCAGAAGGAAATAAATATATGTTTGAGTTGCCTTTATTTCGAGTTGTCAGTCTGAGATTGTGTAGATTAGAGTAGTTTAGAGACATTGTGAGGTGGGCTGTACATCTCTTCTATAACCTGATAACATACACCACGAGACATTGATGGTGCAATAGTATAATTAACTATTGTTCTCACGCGGAGACACGAACCTACATCTGTCGTATCCCTTACTCTCATCCTCTTTCTCCTTCTCTCTCTCTCCCCCTCTTTCCTTATTATCAAAGATAGTGCGTTGTAGGCAGAGTTCGACTGAGGAACGAACTTTTAGGCTTCACATTATTTACACTATTTCCCTCAATTCCCTCTTCTTTCTCTTCTCTCTCTCCTCCCTTCCTTTCCTTCTTCTACCTCTTCTTTTCTCTCTGTCACACAAGACTACACCAAACCCTACATGCTTTAATAATCGCAGCTGTGACTTGGGGGATAATGACATGGCGATTCCCAATTCCCCGACATACAGAGTCAAGGGTTCAAAATCAGACGCAGGCAACCTGGAAGATAACCGCGCTGCATTGATTTCAATGGCATAAGACAGCCTTCCAGAAAGCAATGGAAACTATTGAACTATAATTGCCTAGTAAATAACAAGCAGCCAGTAAATGCTGGGGCTGACTGCAACATCCTGTAAAGGACATGCAAGCAGCTTTAACATACTTCAATATTCTAACCAGATGATGTCGAAAATAGGCTGTGTTTTTCAAAGATTACTCCTCTAAAATTGTGCACATGGTGTGAGGATATCATGTTTGGCAGATATGTAAAAGATACACCATGCTCCATCTGCAGTACAATAAAAACGATAATGATGACAATGTATTCAACCGCTGAAAAATTGATTCTTTGATAAATGACATTCATAGATAAATCAATTTGTACAAGATACATTCATACTAAACAAAAGAAGAGAGAAATGCTGCACATGTGCAGGCATGAGTCAGGGGCAATGAACATACAAGAACATACTTGAATGTACACAGTTGAACGATTTATATTCAACAAAACATTGCATCTCCAATGACATGACAAATAGGTTATCTAATGACATTTATGCGTACAGGTTAAAAATATGAATGAATATACAATCAAATAAATATCATATGTACAAACTGACATAACTTGTTTACACACACACACACACACACAAACACACACACACACACATATATATATATATATATATATATATATATATATATATATATGTATATATATATATGTATATATATATATATATATATATATATATATATATATGTATATATATATATATATATATATATATATATATATATATATATATATATATATATATATATATATATATATATATACTAGCTGACCAAGCCCGGCTTCGCCCAGGCCCTGGCGGGGTTCTATCTATCTATCTATCTTTCTGTCTGCTTTTTGTCTGTCTGTCTGACCCGGCTTTGCCCAGGCCCTGGCGGGGTTCTATCTATCTATCTCATCACTTATTGGCACCTTGCCGTCTTGACAGACGATAGTTTGTGCTTTAAAAAGGCATAATAACTTTTAACTATGGCGGTAGCGAGTGTGACTGATAAGGCCAATTTGCGCTGTAAATGTCCGTTCACAGTGGGTGCATGTGAACACGTGGTCATTTCCACCATCATGCACCATCTTACGTCTCAAACGCTTGGTGTGTGACTTTTCTGCAATAATTTTCTCCTTTGACTTTATTCCATTTCTGATATTTGCCCTCCATGCAACACGTTCAGCGGCGACTTGCTCCCAATGTGCATTATCAATGCCTGTATCAATCATGTCCCGCTTACACACATCTTTGTATCGTAGTAGAGGCCGACCCTGAGACCTCTTACCCATCTGTAATTCACCAAAAAAGATATCCTTTGGTATTCTACCATCATCCATCCTCCTAAGATGTCCTATCCATCTAAGTCTACGAAGACTGAGCATGGAATAAACTGTCACACAACCTGATCTTTCCAATACTTCAGTATTTGTGATTTTGTCTTGCCACTTAATACCAAGAATTCTTCGCAGACACCGCATATGAAAGCTGTTTAAGTTGTTCTCTTGGTGTGAGTAAGTTGTCCAGGTTTCACTGCCATAGAGAAGAGTACTAAGGACACAGGCTTGATAGACAAGGACTTTTGTTTTGGCAGTAAGCTTCCTGTTCTCCCAGACTCTTTTTCTTAACCTGTTCATTGTTGTTGCCGCCTTACCAATCCGGATGTTGATTTCCTGATCTAGGGATAATTTGCTATTTACCACTGATCCTAGATATGTAAAATGGTCTACTATCTCTAGTTCGGCGTCGTCAATAAAGATTGATGGTACCCCATGTGCACCTTGTACATAATCTGTGTCTTCTTTTTGCTAATTGTTAAACCAAATTCAGAACAAGCATTGGAGAATGCAGATAGTAGACATTGCAATTCTTCCTCAGAGTGGGTCGTAACTGCAGCATCATCTGCAAAAAGCAACTCTCTGATCAGTACCCTCCTAATTTTGGTCTTAGCCTTCAATCTCTGAGCATTGTAGAGGCCGCCATCTGAGCGTGAGTGAATGTATATACCACCATCCTGATCATGAAATGCATATTTCAGTGGAAGTGAAAAGTATATTCCAAAGAGGGTGGGAGCTAGTACACAATCTTGCTTAACTCCACTCTTGATTTCAAATTCTTCAGAAGTTGCACCATCAAACTTGATTATACCCTTCATGCCTGTGTGGAACGATTCCACAATGTAAAGAAGAGTTGGTGGGCAGCCAATCTTCTTTAGTGCCTTGAACAGACCCTCATGACTGAACAAATCAAATGCCGTTGTGAGGTCGATGAAGGCAATAAACAGTGGTTGATTCTGTTCACGGCATTTTTCTTGCATTTGTCGCAATGAGAATATCATATCAGTGGTAGACCGGTTCTGTCGAAAGCCACACTGTGATTCGGGGTAGACTTGATCTCCTAGGACTTGAAGTCTGCGCAGAACAATTCTGGCAAATACTTTTCCAACAATACACAGAAGTGAGATACCCCTATAGTTATTGCAGTCGCTCCGATCGCCCTTGTTCTTGTACAGTGTTATGATGCTTGAATCTTTGCAATCCTGTGGGACTTGTCCTTCACGCCAGCATAGCTCTATTAGCTGCTGGATCTGTATAGTGAGTGTGTCTTGCCCACTCCTGATAACCTCTATTGGAATCCCATCCTTACCTGGAGCCTTGCCAGATGCAAGTTCATTTATAGCACACATAACTTCTGTTATGGTGGGAAGTGTGTCCAGGTGGTCAAGAGTTGGTAGAGCCTCTATGGCGTTGAGGGCATCATCCGCTAGTTTGGTCTCACTTGAGTAAAACTCCAAATAGTGCTCTACCCATCTGTCCATCTGCTGTTTCTTTTCAGTGATAATTTCTCCAGTCAAGGTTTTCAATGGTGCGCTTATTTTGATCACTGGACCGCAGGCTTTCTTTAGTCCTTCATACATGCTTCTTATGTCTCCCTTATCACTTGCGATTTGAATGGACTCACATAACTTGATCCAATAATCATTTGCACTGGCAGCCTTTTGCACATCCTTCCTAGCTTGCCTAAGCTCACTCAGAGTGTTACGCGTTGGTCTTTCCTTGTTTCTTAAGAGAGCTTTCTTCTTCTTATCAATCAAGGGCTGCAGAGTCTCGCTGTTGGCCGCAAACCAGTCCTGCCTCTTATGATCCACAGTGCCGTAAACCCCTACGGCAGTTTTATAAAGAGTTTCCTTAATTTGACCCCACTTTTCATTTACTGTACAATTTTCTGGTGTATCAGTGAAAGCGTCTTCAAGTTGCTGTTGAAACTGAAAGCACTTTTCAGGATCATGAGTGTTAATAATATTAATCCTGAGGCTAGATTTGTGTTTAGCTGTGTAGATTCTCTTTGGTCTCAGTCTAACCCTTGCAACAACCAAAGAATGATCCGTATCACAGTCAGCACTGTGGTAACTACGAGTCAATGATATATGGTTCAGATATTGTCTCCGTATGATGATGAAGTCCAGCTGGTGCCAATGGCCGGGTCTTGGATGTTTCCATGTGACCTTATGCATCTCTTTTGTTTTAAAAAAGGAGTTTGTAATACATAGGTCATTACTGGTGCAATGCTCCAGCAGCCTTTGCCCATTTTCATTCATGCGACCGATGTTGTATTTTCCAAGGCACACTGGCCATGAACTCGAGTCCTTGCCCACACGACCATTGAAATCACCGAGCATATAAATGTAGTCAGATTTTGGAACTGCCTTGATCACGGAGTCTAACTCCTCATAGAACGAATCCTTCACATCATCAGAGGAATCGAGTGTCGGTGCATATGCAGTAATAATGGTGGCAAACCCACAAGAAGTTGCCAAGCGCAGGGATAATAGTCTTTCATTTCCTCCTGCTGGAATTTCAATCATTCCCAGTAGCGAATTCTTCACTGCAAAGCCCACACCGTGTTGCCTTTTTTCTGCCTGCCCTCTACCCTTCCAGAAAAAGGTGTAGTTGTTTTCCCTGAGTGACCCTTCCTCAGCGAGGCGAGTCTCCTGCAGGCCAGCAATATCAATGTTTAGACGATTGAGTTCGGCATCAATCACAGCCGTTTTTCTCACATCGTCAATATTGGTCAAGTCAGTGGAAAATCCTGGACACATGGTTCTCACGTTCCAGGTTGCAAGCCGTAGCTTGAGGTTTCTACTTTTATTTTTGTTTGTACCTGGTGCATTGGTTTTACAGCCTGCGATTCAGATTTTGTCCTAGCCCCAAGCACCCATTGATGCAGGCAGGCTGTGGCGGATCAGCACCCAATTGGCTGGGGGGTGCCCAGCTTGAGGCGGGCGGTAGCTGATCAGTGACACCTATAGGTGTCTCCCACCGTCAGAGGCAACGTGTGGCGCCCCATGTCTACGCCAACTGACAAGGACTTATAACCCGTAACAGTTGCCTCTCGCTTTGATTCCGAGACCAGTTAAGACCAGGGATGGAGTTATTGCCTCTCCATAGCACAAAGCCTGGGCTAAAATATAGAGATCATGTGTTGCCCATGCAGCATGATCCCTCTCTCGGCCTGCCTAGTTTACTCCAGAGGAAAGGTAACAGCCCTACATCTGGAACAAGACAAGCTGCAGAAGCTGCCGGATCAGCAAAGCAATGCTCTAACTGTCCGCCTGTCGGAGCTTCGATCCTAGACCAGTCGCCAACCAAGGCTTAGGGCCTGGTCTGCCCTGCCATGACATTTTGTCTTTAGCTTGCATTTCCTCGCACCAGGGTAAGGTTTGTACCCTCCCAATTGCGCTCTTCCGCCCGAAGCCGTTGGCACAATGTGGGGTGTCGGGTTTGGTAAGCGCCGCCCAACGTTCAGCGCTAACAGAAACCAGGTAGTACAGGTGGTAAACTACTGAAGGTAAAACTGACTAGAAAATAAACATGGAGTTGACTGCAATGTCCTGCAAAGGACAAGCAATGTTTTGGTTTTAATACAATCTGATAATTGGGGAATATTGGACAGGACAAGACAATTCTGTTATGTAAAGCTGCACTACTTTGTGTCATTTTATATTGTTTACATATTCACAGCTTTACCGCAGTTCCACCAAATTTTATTCATATTTGGACAGGACAGGCAATGTTTTGGTTTTTAGTACAATCTGATAACTGGGGAATATTGGACAGGACAAGCAATATTTTGGTATTTAATACAATCTGATAACTGGGGAGTAATAGACAGGAGAAGTGAATACAGGGGTTGTTCTGCGGACTAAGGGCCTCTGGTGTGAGGGAGTGATGTTATCAGATAAAGGCCGGATAGGGCTTGAAAGGTAGCATGAACCTTGAGTGGACTGGGTGTAAATCTGGGCTATCTATCTATCTATCTATCTATCTATCTATCTATCTATCTATCTGTCTGTCTGTCTGTCTGCTTTTTGTCTGTCTGTCTGTCTGACCCAGCCCGGCTTCGCTCAGCTCCTGGTGGGGAGCATCTCATTTAATTCATATAAGTAGTCATATAAGCTCCCGTTTCCGACTATCTGTCTGTCTGTCTGACCCGGCCCGGCTTCACCCAGTCCCTGGTGGAGAGCATCTCATTAATTTCATATAAGTAGTCATATAAGCTCCCGTTCCTGACTATCTGTTTGTCTGACCCGGCCTGGCTTTGCCCAGCCCCTGATGGGGAGCATCTCATTTAACTCATATAAGTAGTCATATAAGTTCCCGTTCCCGACTGTCTGTCTGTTTGATGACCTGGCTGTCTGTCTGTCTATCTATCTGTCTGCCCATCCATCTTTCCCTCCGTCTCTCCCACTCTCTCTATTTGTCGGGTCAGATCTATCTATCTATCTATCTATCTATCTATCTATCTATAGCCAGGGGACTTAATCTAAGATATAGCAATGCTACTAAAAGTTATGTCCCTTTATATAAATTTTCTTATGTTAAGTCATGTAATTACAAAATTAAATTTTAGTAAGTAAATAGCTGATTGTTCAGTACCAAACTATGACAGTTAGCTGCACGGGAATGAAAAGAAAACATGTAGAAAATTTCATCTCAATCGGATAGACCGTTATCAAACGCATCAAATACATCCCCACATACATCCTATTATATATATATATATATATATATATATATATATATATATATATATATATATATATATATATATATATATATATATATCAAAGACATAAAATATATATTCCTAGCTGTCTGATTTTACAGACATTTATATTTCTAGCCGTCTGAAAATACAGACACATACATTTCCCCATATGTCTTCTTTTGGTGCAGAATATATATTCCCAGCTCCTGTCTCATTTCTAAGACAGAGAAACCATATTCCCAATTGCAGTCTCATTTCACAGAGAATACATATTCCCAAATGTTATTTTTCCCCATAGAATACATATTCCTAACATTTCACACACAGAGAGTACATACCCCCAGCTGTAATTCTTTTTTGCAAAGGCAGAAAATGCACGTTCCAACCACTCTGTACCATTTTACAAATACTTAATCTTATATGGTCTGATTTACAGATAGAGAATGCATATTCCCAACTGTTGTCCAATGTCAAAACATACAGGGAACATATATTCTATGTTCGACATTTCAGACAAATGACATGCAGAGAACATGCATTCCAGTCTTGTGTCATAGCACGGAAGAGAATCAAGACATGAATTGATCCATGCCATTGGAGATCACAATTTGTGGAGAGGTATGATTGCCCAAGCCAACTTGCAATGCACTGGATGATGATGATGAATTAACTGTAGTGTTGAATATTTTATTACACCAATTTTTTTTAAAAAATTTTTTTTTAAAAAAAGGGAAGGGGTTTTTAAAAAAGGTTGAGGGTTTTCCCA